>CM035410.1:206290221-206782721 GCA_020310875.1 Ceratopteris richardii
AATGGGCAAGACTTCATACCTCGAAAAGGTGGGAGCAAGTGATGTGGTCAAGGATAAAATTTCCAAGAAATCTAACAAAATCAGGCACGAAGAAGAGGAGAAAATAGTGAATCATAAGAAGGAGTCAAAACAGGAAAACAAGGAAACTCATGAGGAAGAAGGAGGAAAATTGATGTTCCACCTAATTTTTAAAAATTTGAGATTGAAGAAATTTTTTTGCTGAACTTAAAACCAGAAAGGGAGAAAACAAGAGGAGAGTCCTATGATAATCAAGATGAGACTAAAAAAATAGTGATTACCCAATAGGGGGAGAAGATAAAGACATTGTAATAGTAGTTGATATGCTATCTCAGGAAGAAGAGGCCTTAATTAAATTGGTTAGGGAATTAGAGATTTATTTTCCTATAGTTACAAAGATCTCAAAGGAATAGATCCTACTATTTGCGTGCATAGAAATACCTATAGCACCAGATGTTAAACCTAATAAACAAAGTCATTATACATGCAATAATAAATACTTTGTAAATATTAAAGAAGGAATATATAAAATTATTGGCTATTGGTTTCATTGATGAAACTAAGTACAATGAATGGATATCCCCAATAGTTGTAGTTTCAAAGAAGAATGGATAACTTAGAGTCTGTATACCTGAAAAATGTTAATGTTGCAACTATTAGAGAGGGTAGTTGGAAAGGAGGACTATAGTTTTTTGGATGGCGCTTTATGATACAAAGAGGTTCCAATTGCATTATGAGATGAACGTAAGACAAGCCTTGCTATGGAATGGGGTGTCTATGCATTTCGGGTTATGCCTTTTGGCTTAAAAAATGCATCAGCCACATTCTCAAAGATGATGTGCCATGTGTTTAAAGATTTTCTACGACATGTAATGGAAATCTATATGGATGATCTATCTACCTTTCCAAATACAAGTGAAGATCATTCACAGGACATGAGAACCATATTAAAAAAATGTACGACTTACGGGGTTTGTCTTAACCCAAAAAAAATTTCTTTTTTTGTCAGGAAAGCTAGCATGCTAGGACATATTGTATCCGAAAATTTCATCTTTCTAGATGACGATAAAATAAAGGCCATAGTGAACTTACCTTTGCCTACCAGTGTGAAATATTTTTAAAATCCATGCGACATTGTGGATATTGTAGGGTTCGTCCTAGAAAATGTGTCTTTCTTGTTAGGCAAGGCAGTATACTCGGACATATAGTATCCAAAAATTGCATCTATACTAATGAAGATGAAATAAACATCAAAGTGAACGTACCTAAGCCAAAAAATATGAAAGAGCTGGAAAGATTCATGGGAAATTGTGGATTATAGGAAGTTTGTAAACAAGTTAGTTGATATTGCAAAACCTTTGTATGCATTGATTACAAAGTGCGAGTGGAGTGATGAATGTGGTAAAGCTTTTTAAACCCTAAATACTTGTTTAATCACTCCACCAATATCAAAAACACCTCAATGGGATTTGATATTTAATGTGCATGTGGATGCTTCCATCTTTGCTTTAGGTTGTGTATTGGCACGTCCTATAGAAGGAAGTATAGTAGATTTTCCAATAGTATATGCAAGTGGACAATTGAATCAGGCTCAAAAAAACTACATCACAACCTATAGAATAGGGAATCAATTGAATTGGATAGGATATAAATTTTCTAACATGACTATGGAGTTAGAACAACTTGGAGCATCTAGATCACAAGCTATCATGAGTATTTATGTAGATAAGAGAAGACAAAAAGCATATTATGATTTAAATATCGAGGATAAAGACTTTCTCGAAGGAGATTTAGCTCTAGACTACACAATAAAAGAACATAGTAAAAACCAAGAAAAAGGGTACATAGACCATATATCCTTCATAGGATTAGTCCTAGTGGAGTGCAATTGGCAAACCTAGATGAAGTTATGCTAGATTATGTAAGTGGATATAGAATAAATGATATATACAACCATTGATAGTGGAAGTATGGAGACGATTACACAAAATCAAAGAAAAAAAGAAGAAGAAAGTATAATAAAACAAGAAGCTCAAGAGGAGTCCAAGGAAAGGATTAGAAAAGAAAAAAAAAATGAGACACTTGATGACTTCTAAGATAGATCAAGACAAAGTTAGAGATCACTTGAGAGTAGTTGAAATGAACTTTCAAGGAACAGAAGTTAGTGTTTTCTTGGATATGGGATCTCAAATAAACCTAATTAGTTCCAACTTGTTGAATCGAATTAAGGAACGAAAATATAGTAAAAACACAACGATTAAAGTAATTAATGTACAAAGTCTTATTTATTTTCAATAGTAAAATTTGATTTGAAAATAGAAGAAGAAAAGAATTTAGTGGAGTGTGAGGTATGCCATGAAGAGTTAATACTGAGTTGTCGTTTTGTCTAATGCTGAGTTATTTTTGGCTAACTTAAGTCCTAGATTCTACGTCAGCTCATCCGTTACCTTGAGTGATCATCTTTACCTATTCCAATATGTGTTGTCGATGGTCTAAGTCTTATCGATTGTGTGATCGAATTGACTAGGATCATTTTCCACTACAAGAGGCCTAGTTTGTGGAGATGAAAACAAACAGTGGTTTTGCCTAGTTTTTGGACAAGAGTGGATGAGCTGAATCAAATATTCTTTGGAGTTTGAAATAAAACTGATAAAATTAAAATTCAGGGATAAATCTATGAGAATGTTGCTTGCGACTAATGATATGGAGGAAGTAGAATCAAAGATATACAAAGTGGACATGTAGATATTCAAATTTATAGCTAAAGAAAAATCACAAACAGCAACAAATAACAAAGTAAAAAGACAAAAGATACCAAAAAAACAAAATACCAATAAATACCAAAAAAATAGCAACAAATAACATATTAAAAAATGCATAAATATTAGACAAGTCTAGAGACCAAGGTAACAATTAAAGGAGGACTTGCAAAGACCTTCAAAAAATAATAATCAAGAAGAGCTTATCAAGCTATTATAAGAGGTAGGACCAATGCAAAAGAAATGGACAAGAGTTTTCCTAGAGCAGACCTAGAAATAGAAAGAACTAAGATCTGCATGAAAATGATTGAAGTGGCCCATGCCATGTCGAAGGAAACCAATTAGTTAACTAGAGTAATCTAGTTAAGCCTGAGTTGCATTTTCAAGGCATGATAGAGATACATAGCGCAGAACTGGAAAGCTCCTTGTGTCAAGATCTTTCCAGGAGAAGTCTCATTGGTAGTGTCATAAGTACTCAATTATACCAAAAGTGGAGTTTCCCTTCAATACACAAGTATTCACAAGGATTACTGAGAGAGATTCAAGAAGAGAAGTGGAGACCAGAAAAAGGAGCTCAACCTCCCATCCAAGAAATAAATGATCTTCATTATCAAGTTCCTCAAGATATCCCATCCATATATGGAGAGCAAGAAGACAAACAATCAAGTGAGTGAATGGATTTTGAATCCAATTCCCTACAACAATTACCTCACTTGACTAGCCCATGAGAATCAAAGTCTATGCAAATGAGAGTGCCCACCATCAAGTTAAGAAATGATGATTTAGTTCTTCCTAGGAACACAGAGGTAGTAGAGAACACTAAAGTGGAGTGTCATCTCACATTAGAAGAATTGTTGAAAGTAAAACTTAAGTTGTGGAAGTGCGTAGTTATCCAATTATTGAAAGTTGCTATTGCCTACTCTCATAATGGATGGAGAGAAAAGGTGAGAGAGATACCCTTAGACAAGAATGGAGATGCAAGTGAAGACGAAGAGGAAAATCCCTATCTACCCATCTCCTACCAAGGCTTCTCCCACACGACGCCACTAACAACACGTCCAATGATATGGACATCTCACGAACCATTGCACAACCACTAACTATTTTCACTCCAGTTTCCACCATGACACCACTTCAGCATCCATTTTTCCCTTTCTCTTTCCCTTCCACTCTACATTCATATTGATCTTCATACCACCATGCATTCACTCTCCACCATCTCATTATTAGTTATCGATAATGCACTCAAGAAAATGTTTAACAACATGAATGAAGTCGGCAATGAATTCATCTCCTTAGGCTAGAAGTACTAGGACTTGGAATGGACCACCACCCAAATCCAAGCGAGTCTTAATTCATTAACATAAAAAATTCTTTCCCTCGATGCCCGTTAGAATGAGCTCAAGGATGTTGGGGATGTAAGGGTCATGTGACCTTATCCCCATATTCATGTCCAAAAAAGCCCTCATATCCATATGGGATGCAACCACCTATGGGAGGGTTCATGCATATGGCAATATATTACAATAGGCCCCCACCAAATAGCAATACCCAGCTACGTCCGTGTACCCTACTACTAACAAATAGAAAATTGTACTCATTGGATAGTGTGACTTCCATTCCTTGGATGATGGTCCTCATGAACATTCTTGTTCATTTGAATTTCTTGCATCATATATTTCATCATATATGGAATAAAAATTTCAAAATCTTGATGCGAGCATTGGTTCCCCCGTGCATTCTAAAACAATATTGTAGAATTGTCAATATAAAATGTGGGAACCTTTTCGGAACCAAATCGACATGTACTAGGGATGCAATGGAGTTTCGTACCTCCTTCCTTCGTTTGATAAATGTATAATAATTTAAGAATCGTTCTGAAGAAAGAGAATAAGACGAAATTCAATGCCAATAAACTAAGGGGATTTTGTAAGGAAATAGAATAAGAGAAATCCAATACACGAGAGAGAGAGAGGAGATATTCTCTTGGTGTGTGTGTGTTAATTTTTGTTATTTTTGCACAAGGACATTCTATTTAGAAAAAAACATTTTTACTATAAAAATAATTCCACTACAAAAAGCACTGCACCTGAAAAAAGACATTCTACCAACAAAAAAAAGAATTCTACTACAGAAAACCATTCTAATGTAGGTGTATATGTTTCGATGCATGGATGTATGTGTATGTGTTAAAAAAACATTTTACTATAAAAAATAATTGTACTACGAAAAGCATTTCAGCTGAAAAAGACATTCTACCAACAGAAAAAAAAGCATTCTACTACAAACGACCATTCTATGTTTCTATGCATGCATGTATGTGTATGTACGTGTGTATGTGTATGTGTTAAAAAACATCTTAGTACAAAGAATAATTCTACTACGAAAAGCATTTCACCTGAAAAACGACATTCTACCAACAAAAAAAAAAGCATTCTATTACAAAAGACCATTCTAATGTATGTGTATATGTTTGTACTCATGCATGTATCAGTATGTATGTGTGTATGTGTTTCTCTGTGTATGCTTATGTGTATGTATATATGTGTGTGTATCTGTGTATATATGTATATATGTGTGTGTTTATGTGTCTGCATGTGTATATGTGTGCCTATGTGAGTGTGGGAGCATATGTATATGTGTGTGTGTTTATGTTATTATGTGTGTATGTATGTCTATGTATCTTTGAGAGTTCTATGTGTGTGCCTATGTAAGTCTGTCAGCGTATGTATGTGTATGTATGTATGTGTGTATTTATCTATGTATGTATTGCAATATGTCCTCGCATATGTCAAACGTCCTTTTATTTATTTCCACCATGCAATTATTCTTGCAAATTACATTTTAAACCACAAAACAAATTGGACCAATATAGGATCAAACTTTAACTTTATCAGATGGCTCGGAGATTCAAACATTATGTAGAACAAAGATAAAACCAAAAACGATTGGGGCAAAAGGATGGAGAAACCAAGGGAAACAACTTCATATTCAGAATAAGTACGTAGAATAACTATATCAACAAAGCCAAGATAGCCAGCCAGACAATAGGAGTGAGACTAAAAATAAGCAAGAAGCTAGGTTTGTGTTATCAAAACCAATACACGAGAGAGAGAGCCTATAAATTAGAGATTGTTGTAGAGAGAGAGAGAGAGAGATTCTGTTATCTTTGCTCTTGTATACAATGATTCAAATTGAATACAAGGAGAAAAAACAAGGATTGGATGCTGGCCTCATGGACAACGAGATGACACAGCTGGGAGATACAAAGGTAGCAAGCAAAGCATCCAACAAAGACCATGTCGAATTATCTGGGTTGAGCGACCAGCTAGAATCGTCTGCGTTGAGCGACCAGCTAGAATCGTCTGCGTAATCTACCTTTAAATTCTTTGCTTGAACTTCACAAAGCGTCTTCATCATAATGGGAAAAAGGAGCTCATAAATCGTCTTGGTCTGAGCTTTCTGCTCTTCTATCAAGTACGCTGATTTATTGTTTTTCTTCTATTCCTTCGTTGCTGCTGTCCTTCTGATACACCTTCTGCTTTGCATAATAAGCCTGTAGCTTCTTCTGACCAGCCATCAGTACTTACTATAATCCCATCCTTCTCGTTGTGTGCTTCCTATTGTGGATGGTTTGCTCCTTCTTCATCATCAATATGACACGGTGTAACCGCAATACTCGTTCGATCTTGGATGATGGCCTGCTTATGGAGGATCTCTTCTGCTGACATGAATAGTCCTGGATCATTGCGTCCACGCAGATCGTTCGAATTCGATGCCTTCGGAGAGAGATGATTCAGTTGATCGATCGACATTGTTCTTCCGATTTCCTTTTTCCTCCCCATTTGGTTCTGTCGCCGTGGTTTCCTGTTCTAGCTGAGATGAGGCAACAGAATGTTTTGGATTATCCTCCATCGATTTGATCGTGGAGTTCGGCCCAAGATCACGCCCATCAACATTACTACTGATGTAAAACTTTCCATTAAGATGTTGAGATATGCTAATGATGTCACCGATTCTGAGGTGCTTCTTCCTTACGTATCCAATCCAGCCATGTTTGATGATAAACGACTTGGCGGAATTCCAGAGCCCAAAACGAAGATGAAACTCTTCATCGTCTTCGCCATCAAGTAACGTGATGGAAATGTTCTCCTTCTCATTGGGCTCTCCCCATCTTTTCAACAGTAAATCTGCACTTGTTTTATTTCCAACCAGAAACCTGTTTTGTCTAACATTCACGTCACTGCCACATAGACGCTTTTCGTACAGAATTCGACGTCCTATTATGTCATACTTTGGTTCCCTCACTTCCTTCGGATGTAGTAGCTTCCTCTTTTTATGTGGTGATCAATAAATCTGCACTTTTTTATTTCCAACTAGAAACCTGTTTTGTCTAACATTCACGTCACTGCCACATAGACGCTTTTCGTACAGAATTCAACGTCCTATTATGTCATACTTTGGTTCCCTCACTTCCTTCGGATGTAGTAGCTTCCTCTTTTTATGGGGTGATGTGGAAGCTCAACTACCATGGAAAGGAATATTCACAGCTCTCTTTCCTCATTGTTTCATCTGGCTTCCACAATCCCTATCAGCCTCAATCAGATTTGTCTTTGGACTTTCATCTCTCTTCATCAAACTCGACTTAATTGCCCTAGTGTAGAGGAAGTACTGGGGTATCCACTTTTATCAAAAGTAGAGTATAAAGATAAAACACAACCAGTACGTCGCCTACTCAAGGGGGGTTCTCTTTAGGGAAGTATACCCTTTAACATTTCTGTGAGCAGGCAGATAACAAGAATTGCACAGAGTGGTAAATACTTCAGAAAGTATGAACTACAAATGACCAAGGAAGACCATACACTTCTTGATTCGAATCAGATGATTACAAGATAGGCAAAAGAAATACTCAAAAAACTCATGCTCAGAGCTTTACGGCACTCTATGCAGACAAACATAGATCAATGCAAGTGGTGGAGAGTTCTTCTAGAAATAGGGTTTACAATATCATTGCCCTAAAAAATCCAAGCCACTCTCTTACACTATAGTGCTCATACCCCTCCACTGAGAAGCCTACCCTCTCTATCCACACTACAGAGTAGCTCCTACAATAGGCTTGCAACCACAAAGTGCAAGAGAGGACTTCTGCACGTACGTACGCGAACCAATGTAACTCTAAAAAAAAATTGTACCCCAAATGAGCACAAGTCCATTGTTTTTATAGGTTCCCATAGCCCAAGAGAGCCTTGCCGAATCTTCACTTCCTTTGATCACGTGTCGGTTGATTACCCAAAATTGGGGGGTAGGTCAATTATTCCTTTGATTTGAATTGGATTCACGAAAATAGGTAGTCGCCGTGAATGATTGGCGGCAACATTTGTTTATCCACTTTTACTTTTTACCCTGCATACCTTTATCTCATACCCTCGTAGGATTGGTACTAATAAATCATTCCCAAAAATTTGAACTAGTTTGTCAATCTGTTCAGTGAACTTGCTATAGTGTTCCCAATCATCCTGATCAAAGGGTCTTTGACCTACCCAATTGGGTAAGTTTTGTATAGGTTGATCAGTTCATTGCTAGAAATCCTCTGACTCCCATCATTGTTCTCTTCTTTCAAGTTAAGGTCATGTTTTTTTTTTCTCCTTTGTCCTTGTTGAGATCTCATTCCTTTTAGAGAACTTCTGGTCCTTGTTCCCCTAAAAGCCGATTTTAATTTGCTTATAGAATTAGAAATGTTGCCCTTTCCTTGTCTTGGGTGATTGCATTCACGGCTTCTGAGAGTCTAGATCTGCCATTGCTGTTCCAATTGTGTAGGTTTTGACCTTCGCTCCAAGGTTTCGAATTAAGGTGTTCTCTGTGTCACTGTCTGTGCGTGTGTGTGTGTGTGAGTGTGTGTGTGTACGTATGGGGGGTATGTGTGAATGTGTAAGTGTGAGTGTGTGTATGTGGGGGTGTGTGTGATTATGTGGGTGGGTGTGTGTGGGTGTGCGTGTATGTGTGTGTATGTGTTTGAGTGTGCGTGTATGTGTGAGTGTGTGTGTATGTGTGTGTATGTGTGTGTGTATGTATGGGGGTGCATGTGTGAATGTGTAAGTGTGGGGAAGCATGTGATTGTGTGTGTGGTTGTGTGTGTGAGGGGGCGGGGGGCTGCAGGGGACTATGCGGGGGAGGGGAACTCAGCGGGGGTGAGGGGGGGGGGTTGGCGGGGGTGAGTGGCGGGGTGAGGGGGGGGTTTGGCGGGGGTGAGTGGCGGGGTGAGGGAGGGGGGCTGCGGGGGACTAGGCGGGGTGAGGGGGGGTTGGCGGGGGTGAGTGGCGGGGTGAGGGGGGGGGGGGGGGGTTGGCGGGGGTGAGTGGCGGGGTGAGGGGGGATTGGCGGGGGGAGGGGGGGTTGGCGGGGGTGAGTGGCGGGGTGAGGGGGGGGGGGTTGGCGGGGGTGAGTGGCGGGGGGAGGGGGGGGTTGGCGGGGGTGAGTGGCGGGGTGAGGGGGGGTTGGCAGGGTTGAGTGGCGGGGTGAGGGGGGGTTGGCGGGGGCGAGTGGCGGCGGGAGGGGGGTTGGCAGGGATGAGTGGCGGGGTGAGGGGGGGGTTGGCGGGGGTGAGTGGCGGGGTGAGGGGGGGTTGGCGGGGGTGAGTGGCGGGGTGAGGGGGGATTGGCGGGGGTGAGTGGTGGGGGAGGGGGGGTTGGTGGGGGTGAGTGGCGGGGTGAGGGGGGGGGGTTGGCGGGGGTGAGTGGCGGGGGGAGGGGGGGTTGGCAGGGTGAGTGGCAGGGTGAGGGGGGGGTTGGCGGGGGTGAGTGGCGGGGTGAGGGGGGGTTGGCGGGGGTGAGTGGCGGGGTGAGGGGGGATTGGCGGGGGGAGGGGGGGTTGGCGGGGATGAGTGGCGGGGTGAAGGGGGGGTTGGCGGGGGTGAGGCGGGGAGGAGAGAGAGAGAGAGAGAGAGAGAGAGAGAGAGAGAGAGAGGAGAGAGAGAGAGAGAGAGAGAGAGAGAGAGAGAGAGAGAGAGAGAGAGAGAGAGAGAGAGAGAGAGAGAGAGAGAGGGAGGGGGATCTGCGGGGGGGGGGGGGGTGGTGGGGGTAAGTGGCGGGGTGAGGGGGGGGGGGTTGGCGGGGGTGAGTGGCGGGGTGAGGGGGGGGTTGGCGGGGGTGAGTGGCGGGGTGAGGGGGGATTGGAGGGGGTGAGTGGCGGGGGGAGGGGGGGTTGGGGGGGGGTGAGTGGCGGGGTGAGGGGGGGTTGGCGGGGGTGAGTGGCGGGGAGGGGAGAGAGAGAGAGAGAGAGAGAGAGAGAGAGAGAGAGAGAGAGAGAGAGAGAGAGAGATGAGAGAGAGAGAGAGAGAGAGAGAGAGAGAGAGAACAAATCAACTGAGGTAGCAATGAAAATGAAAGCAACAACTACTCGGAACACAAATATGTCCCTGAAATGGAACGGGACACTCCCTGAGGCTGCAGCCCAAGGCATCTGAGAGCTCTCCTCTCAATCTCTCTTTCTTCTATCTTCTTCGGACTTCATGCTTGGAGTGCCAGTGGGTTCTGACCTCTGTGCTTGGGGTCCACTGCTCACATGCCACAGGAGAAAGAGAGAGGGAAAAGAGAAGGGGTACTACACCTAGCAATCCTCCGGATGAACAATAATCTAGGGTTCATGATGTATGCAGAGTGTCCTCTCTTGTCGGCATCTACCATATTTAGCCGTAGTTTCTTATCTCTTGGAGCTGCGCAGCTATGGCGGCTCCATTGAACCCCCTCGGGACACTCAGACGGAAGAGATAGAGAGAGCTCTAATCAGATAAGCTGCACGCTGTGTGTTGGTGAGCGCCGAATGTTTCTATTACTTTAGAATACGAGTTACAATAATCTCCCCCTCAAGCTCAGAGTGAGCTTGAATACAAAATGAAAGAAATACATATGTCCATACAAGATGAAATAACATGAAATGAAATGTAGATACAACTAAAGCTTTCTAACTCCTAAAGCTTCTCTGAAGTAGATGAACTTTTCTTTCGGTGCAAGTGCACAGATGCTATGAATGATCATTCCACATGTTGGTCCAAAGGTCTCGTCAAATTCAATGCCTCTCTCTTGAGCGTAACCTTTTGCAAAGAGCCTAGCTTTATACCCTGTCAATTTTTCCATCAAGCTTACATTTTAGCATGTATGCACATTTATTGGCAATGACCTTTTTGCCAAAAGGAAAATCACAGAAGGACCAAGTACCATTCCTCATAATAGCATCATATTTTGATTGCATAGTGACCATCCACAATTTTCTAAATTGTGTGCTTTATCAAAAGAAACAGGCTCAGAGATGCTTCTTGTACTAACTATGATGTCTACAAGATTTTGTCTGAAAATTCTCCCTCTAGATGGAAAAAACTGTTAGCTGAACAGTACTCTTGTAAAAGGTTGGACATGTATTTCTCCTTGTAATTTGTCCTCTGGGTCAGGTGTGTCCTGCCCAAGGCACACTGTATACGGCCACCATTAATACAAATTTTCCTTGTTCTTTCAAAAAAAAAAAAAAAAAAAAGAAACAGGCTCATTCTCATCACAAAGAATAGAGGTAGCCATATCATAAGAATCTGATGCAAAGGAAACACGATGAGAGCCTCAATGAGTACAATATGAAAAAGGTGCATCTAATTTGCTATCTCTCAAAGTCTACACCATTTAGGCATAGCTTTTGCTGCTTCTATGTTAGTCCTCTCATCAATAAGTGCATCATGTAAATTTGCATAAGAAATGAATGATATGCATCATCATGTGGAAGCTATAAAGGCTGAGAAATTTCCTCATTTGGACCAACTCTCCATACATGTGCATCATGAATGTCAATAGACCTATGTGTAGGTAGAAAAAATGACACATGAAGAGTCTCACATTGCACATAAGGCTGAACTCCCACTGCGATGAGATTGCCTCTGACATGAAGTACTTGTAGTAGATACATTTGCCCGATCCTAACACCTCTAACAAGCATAAGCTATCCCAGCTGCAATTGAAAACGATGCTCACCAAGGAATGCATAACATCTTCTCTCCTGTAACTGGCTAACTAAAATCAAACTCATAGGAAATAAAGGCACATAATGTACATGTCTAAGTATGAGTGATTATCCACTAGGTAGCATAAGGCATACATTTCTTGCACCCTCAATGTCATATGTCATACGATCAAGCTTATGCACACATCCATGACTCTCACCTGAGAATCGATAAAACCACTCATGATATGGAGTAACATGAAAATTGGCTAATGCATCAAGCAACCAAGCCATATGTGTGCTATCCAATGAGCAAGAGGAATCCTGAGATGAACCATAGGAGAAAGTGATATCACCATCACAAGCATAATCAATTGACACATACTCTCCTGAAATCACTACCTGACCTCCATCACGTGCATATCTCTGATGTTGTCGTTGGATCCACGTGAAGCAACATCGTTGAATATGGCCCTCATGACCACAGTGGCAACATCCAAGCTCTCAATGTGATCTACGTCTCAGATGAGTCAATTGACTTGCGTACATATCATGTAGTCTCTGCCATAATCCACTACTAGTCTCCTCATACATAATAGACTTATATATAGAATCCATAAGCTGTAATCGAATAGTGGAGCTGGTCAATGCGTTCGTATCCATCCATACATGGTCGGGCATGTCACGAGGCCTCTATGCATCTCTATGCATATACATATGTAACCCTGCAGGAAGCAATGTATGCCATATCTTAGCTTTCCATCTTGAAAAGTTAGTGCCATCAAACCGAGAAGACACCATGCTTGCAATCCAAGAGACTATAAATGTATCAAGAGATTAGAAACAATGCTCTATCATCAATAGGATCACATTTGCATATGCATATGCATAACTCACATCACAAATGTCTCACTGGAGAAGGAACCATGTGAACCACCTATCACATAATCATGCATCTATCATGCACATAAAACCATGAGCCTTAGCGTGCTCATGAAGTCTCCAAAGTGATCAAGGAGATGTAAAAGAATCTTGGGAAAATTTGGATAGAGTATCCCTTGTGTAGAGGAGGTACGGGGGTATCTACTTTTAATAGGGGCATACAACAAGCACTCCAATACTTCACCTACTCAAGGGAGGTTCTCCTTAGGGAAATATACTCTTTAACACTTCTGTGAGCAGGCAGTTATCAATAATTGCACAGACTTGTGAATACTCAGGGATAATATTAATAACAATTGACAATAAAGGAAGACCAACCAGTCCTTAGTTTGAATAGATAATTACAATCTAGGCAAAAGAGATGTTCAAAAGTTGATGCTCTAGGCTAACATATCACTCCAAAACTAAACAACATCAATACAAGAGTTTCATCCAATCCGTACAATGAACACAACTAGATGCAGACGAGCATTGACCAATACAAAGTATGAAGACTTGCTCTAAGGGAAAGAGCACGAAATACCAATGACTCACACTGGATGACAAGACCAAGCCACTCTCTTCACCCTATAGTGTTGTTAGCCCTCACTGGGAAGCCCATGCTCTGTATCCTCTCCACAGAGTGACTTCCTATAGTAGGCTTGTAGTCACAAAGTGCCCAGAGAGGACCCGTGCATGTACATATGTATATATGTGTATATGAATGTATATCGCCAAATGATCATAAGTCCATTGCTTTTATAGTTTCCAATAGGAAAAAAGGGCCTTGCCAACTCATGTCCAGTGATCATGCGCCGATTGATTGCCCAAAATTGGAGGGGTAGATCAAATATGCCACCAATCTTGAATTGGTTCCTCAAAATTAGGTAGTCGTCATCAATGGTTGGCGGCACGAGACCTCTTCTCCGCTTCCACTTTGTACCACCTACAGTTTTTATCACATACCACAGGTACCCCACGTACTCTTCTTGACTCTCATTGACTTGTTTAATGAGGTCTAATGGCTGAGATGTTCTCCATATCATGATAGCTTCCTTCATATGGTTCAGTTGCTCAATAGTTTACAAATTAGCTAAAGAAGAATATAAAGCATTCCTTGTAATCCTTCATGCATATAGGTGTCGGCTTCCATTTTGATCCCGCACTGTGTGTGTGAGAGAGAGAGACTGAGGGGAGGGGGTGGCGGGGGGCAATGGGATGTGGGGGTGGAGGGGGAAGAGAGAGAGAGGCTGAGGGGAGGGGGTGGCGGGGGCAGTGGGATGCGGGGGTGGAGGGGGAAGAGAGAGAGAGGGCTGAGGAGGAAGGCGGGGGCAGTGGGATGCGGGGGTGGAGGGGGGAGAGAGAAAGAGGTCTGAGGGGCGGGGTCAACGGGGGGAGGGGGCAAGAGAGAGAGGGGAGAGAGGAGAGAGAGAGAGAGAGAGAGAGAGAGAGAGAGAGAGAGAGAGAGAGAGAGAGAGAGGGACGTGGAGGGGGCAGGCGGAGGGCTGAGGGGTGATGGGTGGAGGGAGTGGCGGGTGGAGGGGCTGGCGGGGTGAGGGGGATGGCGGGGTGAGGGGGCTGGTAGGTGGAGGGGATGGTGGGGTGAGAGAGAGAGAGAGAGAGTGACACAACAGACCCCCACATCAAGTCGTTGCACCGCCCCCGGTGCAACTTGCTTATTGAATAAACAAAATAGTCTGCAAATACTGATGAAATGAGGTAAGTACAGTGGTTGGAGTTCTTCCAATTGAACTTAACTTTAATTTAGGTACTTCTCTTACCCTACCAAATCCTCCAGATGCACTGCTCCATGTGGTAATAGCTTGATCACCCTATATGGTCCTATCCATTTGGGTGCCAATTTGGTTGAAATTGCTGGGACCTGATGCACTAAAACCATGGATCCTTCCTGTACTTCATTGGACCTAAGATACCTATCATGTAGTCTCTTGCACTTTTCTTGTGTTACCTGAAGCTTTTGCAGTGCTCCTTCTCTGTATTCTTCTAATGCCACCAGTCTCCTAATGGGAGGTTCAATTCCAATGGTTTTGGCTCCAAGTTTTTTTTTATAATAAACTCAAATGGAGCTAGTGCCTCTTTTCCATATACTAGGCAAAATGGACTCTTGCCAGTGGTTCCCCTCTCTGTAGTTCTGAAAGCCCAAATTACACCGATCAATGCTTGTGGCCAGAAGCTTTGATGATCGATAATTTGTGCAGCAATCCGATCAAAATCTTATTGGAGGTCTCTGCTTGGCCATTTGCCCTTGGATAGTAGGCGCAAGCTTTTTTATGGAAGATCTTGTACCTGTCAAATATAAATTGGAGCAATTGATTTACAAAATGTGTGCCTCTATCACTAGTGATTTCTAGTGGGCAACCAAATCTTGAGAAAATACCTTTATACAAAAACTTAGCTACTGTTAACGTCGTGCAGTCCATAGTAGCTTTCACCTCTATCCATTTAGTTGCATAACATGTGGCCATCAAAATATACTTCTTACCCCCAGGTTGACCAGTTGGACTAATTGGTCATATGAAATCAAGACCCCATCGTTCAAATGGGAGACATCCTGTAGATATGACTAATGGTTGGAAATTCAATCTGGTTGGCATAGGAGCACATCTCTGGAAAATGTGGCATTCTTTAGCAAACTTGATCGCATCCTTGTAAATATGAGGCCATCATAGTCCCTTGTGGATGATTCTGTGAGCCAATTCTTCCCCCTTTAGATGCCCTTCATTGTGTGCTGCCTCAAGCAAAGGGGTTACCTCCTCTGGATAAACACACTTTCTCAAGATACCATCCTGACAATATCTATATAAATTTCCACTTATAAGTGAGTAGGCTTTGGTTTTAAGGAGTAATCTTCTCTTTTCTATGGGTTTCAAATGCTCTGGGAGTTTTTCCAGTAGTAAGAAAATTGAGAATTCCATCATACCACTTAGTCCAAATTGCTACTAGGAAGAGATTACTATCCACCAGTTCATCATTAATACCTATTGCCTTCTCACTCATTGCAGTCCTGGACACTTGATCTGCCATGTAGTGCTCTCTTCCTAGCTTAATATGAATATCAAAGTTAAATTCTTGAAACAGGAGTAACCATCTCGAAACCCTTCCAGCCACTCTAGGTTTCTTTATCAAGTACTTCAAGGGCTGATGGTTAGATATGACTATAAAATTTACACCGACAAGGTAATGCCGAAACTTTATGAAGAGAAAATACAATAGCCAAACCTTCCCTTTCAGTCGTACTGTAGTTCCTTTCTGCATTGGTGAGTAATCTGCTGGCATAGGAGATAGGTCTATCAACCTTGTGTGATGATGGTTGAGCTCGAACTGCACCAACAGCATGAAGACTAGCATCTATATGCACATGAAACTCCAATGACCAATTACAAACACTTAAAAGTGGAGGAGTACATAACCTCTTTTTTAGTTCACAAAATGCTTTCTCAGCTTCAGCACTCCATGAGAAGGGGACCTTTTTACTGGTAAGCCTTGACAAGGGCTTAGCTATTTTTGAATACATTCGTATGAATCTTCTATGGTATCCTGCATGGCCCAAAAAACTTTGCATTTCTTTTGGGCTTTGTGGAATAGGAATGGATAAAATAGCAGTAACCTTTGCAGGGTCAACTGTTATCCCTTCAGTAGATAGTATGTGACCAAGAAGAGTGCCCTTGGTGACCAAAAAATGACATTTAGCAGTATTTAACTTCAAACTTGTTTTGAGACATTGCTCAAAGATGTCCTTTAGATTTTCCAAATGATCATGGAAATCTTGAACTGCTGCTCTTCTAACCTTGCCTGAAAACACTAAAAAGTCATCCATGAAAATGCGGAGAAAGGTTGTTAACCACTTGCCCAATATTAGATACATTGTTCTATTAAATGAAGCTGGTGCATTCTTCAAGCCAAAAGCCATGCGAGTATAGACATAAGTGCCTCATGGAGTAACAAAGGCTGTTTTGTCCAGATCATCAGGATGGATCACTATCTGATTGTAGCCACTTAAACCATCCAAGAAGCTATACAAAGTGTGACCAGCTACTTCCTCAAGTACTTGCTCTGTAAAGGGCTGTGGAAATCCATCTTGAACAGTCACTCTATTTAAGGCATGAAAATCAACACAAACTCTTATTTTTCCACTACTTGTCTTGGGCATGATAACCATAGAAGAGAGCCACCTGGAATGTTCTACTGGAACAATTATACCTACTTCTTCTAGTTTTGTGATTTCCACTTTTACCACCTCTGCATGCGTTTGATTGAGTCGATATGGCCTACTTCTTGCAGGTGCGGCTCCCTCAACTAAGGGTATCCGGTGTAATCCAAGCTCCTCTGCTATCCCTGTTAGATCTTTGTAGGACCATGCGAAGATGTTTTTGTAGACAAAAAGTAAAGAAGTTACCTTCTGTAGTAAAGGGGGATAATGCCATAGCCAAGAGGCTAACTGGACTAGTTGAGGGTTCTCTTCATCCCCTAGATTTACTTCTTGAAACATTGTTTCAGGACTAGTCTCCTTTGAGAAATCATCTCCACTGTATGCAGGAGTGGACTTTAACTTATATTCCGCAATATGTTCTCTGGTCCATCCTTGAGGTATATTTGTAAAGGGAAGATCCTCTCCGCATTTAGGCTCATAACTTTCCTTTTCTGGAACTTCTAAAGTTGTTGCCCCTACGATGTTTGTATTCTCCTGCAAACTTCCATTCTTCAACTCCTTGGGAACTTCATGGCCTTTTCCTGCAACTCCTTCATCCGTAACTTCTTCTTTTATTTCACTGATTTCCACCGTGCAACACTCTGCACTTTCCATCATCCAATTCAATAATATATCTTCTTCTTGGGGTAGAGAGGGCATTACCTGAGTGTCCATGGTATACCCAGTAGTTTTCCCTGAGTCAAATCCTTCTTCCAAATGTAGTTGTAGTTGGCTATTGGTGCTTGTTGAAATCCATAGTTTGTTTTTCCCCAAATCTTGCAAAGCTTTTGCTTGCCTCAGCCAAGGTCTCCCCCGGAGTAGAGGGTAAGAAGTCTTCTGTGGAAGTGTAATAACAAGAAAATCTAAAACAAAGTGGCAACCTTGTACTATCATCAGTACCTTTTCAATAATGCCAAGGGGCGCAACTTGATGTTTATCTGCTAGTGTAACTGTGAATGGTGCCATCTTGGTGGGGTTCAAATTCAGTTTCTTCATTGTAAAATCTGGCATCAAATTGATACCAGAACCTCCATCTATGATCACACCTGTGAGAGCTTCATCCTTTATACAAACAGATAATCTTGAGCTTTGGTAGTCTGCCAAGGGTGCAGGGGGAAAATCAACCATGAAACCATCTATACTGGGTAGTTGGATCAAGTGAGCAGAGTGTATAATATTCAATAAGTCACTTCTTATTTTTGAATCCATCCTTATAAGTTCGTACAGACTAACCTTGTGATGAATACCTTTCAAGATCTGTTCAATGTTTACCTTATGAGTGTCTTCTTGTAGACTTGTTGGTTGGTCCCTTAGAAAAGTAGCCATCCTTTCATAAGCTCCTTCAATTTCTGCTTGGCCCTTCAAACCAGACTTCTTTTCCCCCTCTTTATCCTGGAATCCTTGTTGTTCCTCTCTACGGATTGCTGCTTCTTGTCTAGCTCTACTCATCATGGGCATTGCAGAGGATGAAACAACATAAGACTGAGTGGTCATACCTTTTTCTTATGGAGAGACTGCAATCATGTGGATTGGAGCACGACGGCTTCTTGGGCAGTCTTTGGTATAGTGATCCTTGGCCTCTGGACAATGTTGAAAAGGAGGTGCATCTTCTGGAAGGGAGCACCTATTTTGCATATGGCCATACTCACCACAGCGCTAGCACATCAATGGTCTATTATATATAGGCTTTGTCGTACGATTTTCCTCTCTATTAAGTGCATTTGAAGTACTAGCATAATATGAATCCAAAGCTTGAGGGTTACCTCGTTGCTGTGTACCCTTGAGGTAGTAACAATCTCTAGCTTCATGACCATCCTTTCCACTAAATTGACAGCTTACCTTATTAGGGCAATTAGCATTGGAATGTCCATTGTTGTTACATATTGTACACCAAATCTGCTCTCTTATATTCTGAGTGGTCCGCAAATCTTCTAACTCACGGCGAAGTTGGGCTACTTCATCATCAGTGCGACGCAATGGTGGCAAGACCTTCTCTTCTTCTTGATTTTGTTGCATTCTCAATGCCTCCAGTTCCTTCCTCAGTTGCCCAATAGGGTCTAGGTCTGCAGCATAATTCGATTGTGTATCCCCTTCAATATGTTGCCTAGCTTCTTCGATGCATGATGGTGCTGCAACAAAATCATTGAGGGTTGCATCCAATCTAAGAGACTCACGTAGGTTCTGCTGAGATGACATGTGCAAAGCTTTTTCTATACATTTTTTAACCAAGAAGTCACCTGGAGCATGTGGCAAACGTGCAACAAGTGCTTTGTTCCAGTGTGAAGTTCATGAAACGATTCACCTGATCTTAGCTTTAGGTTCTCTAGCTGATCTAAAGCTCTTTCCGAGGAATCACTTGGTCGAAATGTCTGTGAGAATGCTATCTTGAGAGCCTCCCATGTAGCAAAATGGCCATCTACATATTGACTGTAACATTTGTCAGCAAGACCTTCCAATGTGGATGGGAAGAGTACCAACATTGCATCCTCTCTATTTTGCAGACCTCGTCCATGGCATAAGGAGATGAATCTCCTCACATGAACATCAACATCCTCATAAGCTTGTCCCTTGAAGGTAGGGAACTTGATATTGAGTCTGGAGAGTAAATGAGAGAGATCCTCCATTTGCACTGGTGTTTCTTCTGACATATCTGAGGAGAAGTCTAATGTTCTCCTACGCTTCTCCTTTGACAGTGGTGTCACACCCAAATCAATAGATAAATTCAAGGAGGATAGAGGGGAGGTAGGTTCACTAGTCGAAGATATAGCTGACTTGTTAAGGTTTCTTCGTACATGAAGAGGCTCCTTATCTACTCGCGTATGGGTCATGTACCTACTTGCAAACGTAATAGGGCCAAAATACTGAAAAAGAGGACTATTTACTATCCTCAGGGCCTCTCATAGAAATGCAAGTGTCCCATCGGGCGTGCCAAACTGTAAAGGAGGTACTGGGGTATCTACTTTTAACACGGGCATATAGCAATCAAGCACTCCAATACTTCACCTACTCAAGGGAGGTTCTCCTTAGGGAAATATACCCTTTAACACTTTTGTGAGCAGGATGTTATCAATAATTGCACAGACTTGTGAATACTCAGGGATACTATTAATAACAATTGACAATAATGGAAGACCAACCACTCCTTAGTTTGAACAGATGATTACAATCTAGGCAAAAGAGATGTTCAAAAGTTGATGCTCTGGGCTAAGATATCACTCCAGAGCTAAAGAACATCAATACAAGAGTTTCATCCAATCCGTACAATGAACACAACTAGATGCAGAAGAGCACTGACCAATACAAAGTATGAAGACTTGCTTTAAGGGAAAGAGCACGAAATACCAATGACTCACACTGGATGACAAGACCAAGCCACTCTCTTCACCCTATAGTGCTGTTAGTGCTCACTGGGAAGCCCACACTCTGTATCCTCTCCACAGAGTGACTTCCTACAGTAGGCTTGTAGTCACAAAGTGCCTAGAGAGGACCCCTATATCTACGTATGTATATATGTGTATATGAATGTATATCCCCAAATGATCACAAGTCCATTGCTTTTATAGTTTCCAATAGGCAAAAAGGGCCTTGCCGACTCACGTCTAGTGATCATGCGCCGATTGATTGTGTTACAAGGCTAATAGAGCGAGACAACCGCAACCGCAGACGAAGGATAAACAAGATTGGTGGCTGAAATGACGGAGAGGTAGGAAATTTCGCAAGAGGCGGTAAATGAAGAATGCGGAAGTAATAAAAAGCAGAAGACAGGAAGAGAAAAGAGTTCTATCATCGAAGAGCAAAGAGTTCAGTCGTTGCATCATCGTTTCGTTCAACTGTTGGAGCAGAGTTTACGGTGTTAAACAGACCCTTGAGGTGATAGTTAATATGAATGTATGTTAGAGAGACAGAAAGATAGATACGTCTCTGTTCTGTTGCGCGCTGTAGTGATGAGGGTTGATCACATCGTAACTGAAGTGTTCGGAGACCACGAGTAATATATTTTAGAAGACTGTGAATGAGATTTCATTGAGGACATTGAATACTGTTTCATTCTATTCATATTTAATCATTCTGCTATTCTTTGGTTGAATCGATTCTCATTGAAAAGTTCGTGATACTGTGAGTCTACTTGCTGAACAGTTATATATGACTCTGTAGTTCGCGATTGTGAGATTGTGTATTGATTGTCATGCATGAGACTGTATAAGAACAGAGTTTAGTACCTTTTCGGTCAAGTAACCAGGGTTTTATATAGTAATCGGTGATCATTGAGAATTCGACAAAGATCTATGTGTGGACAGAAGTCTTAGTGAGTCATTAATTGCGGTATAAATCTGTGATCTGAGTGAGTATATGAAAAGTCTAATATAATCTCGATTTGAGTTGTCTGTGCATTTCGTTCGGTGTATTTAGTTATCACATGAAATCATCTTATTGTGGAGTATTTTGAGAAGAACGTATTCTCGTAGTTGTAAGTTTTGACAGAATCACTGTGCTATTACCATAGTATATTCAGGGCCAAACATTCCAGTGCTTATCATACCGTGGAATAGTTAGTATTCAACTCAACTCCTGTATTAAGAAGTGAGCAATTACTGGTGATTGTGTAAAGGATTGGGAAAATAGTACAGGGCCTCTGTCTAACAGACCCCTACCACTCCCAAGAACCCAAGGACCCGATAATACTCGTCCGAAAGTTGGATTGAGTTATTATCGTCCAACATTTAACATTTGGCGATCCCGCTGGGGACGTGGCATTGAGATTGCCTGGTATTTTGTTCAAATTAAAATTCTGTTGGAAGAACAGTAGCAACAGAATTAGATTGTTGCGATACTGTGTGCTCGTAATACTATATGATCAGTACGGAAATGCTACATGCCGATTACCCGATCAGGAGAAAAGTATCCCAAGAATCATCAGTTAGGGATATTAAGAACAACTTTGGGAGGTACTAGTACAATTAGACCTGACCCAGTTGTCGAAAAAGTGACAGACGATAACACTAATTCTGGTGAAACTACGGTAGAACGTAGTACATCTCTAGAATTGTCTGGTGTTACTACGGTACAGACTGTCGAAAATACAGCAATTTTGGAACCGATTAAGACACAGTTGGAATCTAGCATAAAAGTCTTTGGAATAGATTCAGATACGATTAGAAACACTTTAGGGAAGGAAATTAATACAGGCAAATCTACGTTGTATCCAGTCACAATTTTGAATCCTTCCGGTGGAACTTCGGTAAGAAAAACACAGTTTTTCGGTGACGATTCAGCACTTTCGGCTGAATCTTCAGCTCAACTACAACGTTTGGGAGCAAGTCCTCCTACTTTGGATATCAAGGAGGAAGGAAGACTATTCGAAACAGAAATTCGCAATATAGTAAGTAAGCTAATTGCACCGGAAAGTGTGCCATTAGGCGAAACAAATTCCGGTAGTTCAGAAACTCCAACCAGAATTACAGAAGGAGTGTATAATACATTTACGATGAATGAACAACTACAACGACAAGTAGGTCAACCCAGATTGGCTTCAACGGGAGTAACATACACAAAGTTTAGTGGGTTTCCAGGAGATGACCCAGATGCACACGTACGCACCTTCGAAATCAGTTATGCTGTCCTTAACCATCCACCGGATCCGGCGTACAAAGCAATTGTTTTTCAATCTACACTTGTGAATGAAGCAGCAAGGTGGCTTACTGAAAATGATATTAATCATTTCGGTACTTATGAAGCAGTACGAGACGCTTTTCTGCAGCGATTCAGGTTGAAAAAAAATCCTGCAGAGATCTTTGAGTATTTACAGAACAATAGACAGAAACCAAATCAAACTGTACAAGAGTATGCTACCCTTTTCAGGACGCATTTAAGGGAGCTACCCCAGGCGCATGCTAACTTACCAGACGATGTTATTACACAGTGGTTTATCAATGGTTTGCTTCCTCAACTTAGGCAGATCATGATTATAAGATGTGTAGGAGTTATGACCCTCGACGCAGTGATAGCCATGACCCTTCAGCTAGAAAACAAAGTTGGAGGATTTTCAGAGGATTTGGAATGGATTAAAACAAATAAACATATGGCTGAAGATATAACCAGGCAAGTATATTGTACCACTTGCAAGAATTCAGGACATACAAGTGCCCAGTGTGCGTTAAATCAGACTTATTGTGCCATCTGTAACATTGTAGGACATACCACTGAGAACTGTGCATACAACGCTAGAAGACAAGGAGCAGCAGCAGTTAATACAATTATTCAGGAACAAGGTCAGTCATCCAATCAATATGTACCCCCACATTTGAGACACAATCAACAACAAGGGTATCGACATTATCGAGGACAGAGGAACAACAACTATAACACACCGCGCTGGCAGAATGGACCACCACCGGAAAATCAAAATTTACCACCACCTCGATGTCATTTTTGTGGACAGTTGGGCCATATTAGAAGATTCTGTAGAGATCAACGGAAAAAGGAACGTCAAAACCCAAACGGAACCAAACTCTACGGTAGATCACTCAGTTCCTATGATTACGGTATGGTTTCATAAACATCAAATTCCACAAGTTTTAATTGATGGGGGGTCCGGCGTGAATATTGCCACAGCGTCACTGTGTAAAAAGTTAGGATGGACTAAGATAGAGCCAGTTCAATTTTTTGTTAGGATGGCTGATCAATCTAGAGTTCATCCAGTAGGACTAGTCCGAGATATACCTATAACTGTCCAAGACACAACATTCAAGATGACTTTTGTTGTTCTTGAATTGCCGGAATCCACCCTAGACTACAATCTACTTTTCGGTCGTCCTTGGTTAAAACAAGCCAAGGTAATTCAAGACTGGTCAGCTCAGGAACTTACATTCAAAGATAAAAACCGCAAGTGTGTTGTAAAATTAGATGCTATACAACCTTGTGAGTTACATGCTCGACCATATTTCGCCGAACCAGTTCATATGTTAGATGGATTGTCGGATGACGAAGAAGAAGAATTTCTGAAGAATAATGTTGATTTGATGACAATAGGAACTATTGATCTACAGTCTGTAGTAGACACTTGGAATGCTTCAGTATGTACAGTAATACCCATTGTCGAAGGAATTAAGGAGGACAATACCATTTCGATTCAAGGTAATGAATTACAGCAGCTTCTTGAACCTTCCGCTGATACAGAGAAACATCAACAATTTTATGTTCCAGAAGATCAGTTAATTACTTATAATCTTGGAGATGAAGACCACCCTCGTCCTGTAAAGATAAAGCAAAACTTACCTGAAGCTTTTCAAGCAGATTTAATCAAGCTACTCCGAGAATTTACTGACGTCTTTGCATGGGATTACAAAGACATGAAGGGTCTGGATCCTCGTATCTATCAACACAGAGTTATGCTAAAACCAGAAGCAAAACCGATAAGGCAAACTAGTTACCGGATGAACCCACATTATGCATCTCAGGTAAAGGCTGAACTTGATAGGCTATTAAAAGTTGGGTTCATAGTACCAATAGAACATGCAGAATGGATTTCACCTATCGTAATTGTACCAAAGAAAAACAAGCAATTAAGAATTTGCGTAGATTATCGGAAATTAAATGCTGCAACAATACCGGATTCTTTTCCAATTCCTTTTTTGGATACGATGCTTGATAAAGTAGCAGGTCATGAGATGTATTCATTTCTAGATGGATACAGTGGATATAACCAAGTAAGAATGGCTGAGGAAGATATACCGAAAACTGCATTTATTACAAATTGGGGTGTTTTTGCTTGTACCGTAATGTGGTTTGGATTGAGAAATGCACCAATTACATTTCAAAGATGTATGCAGGAAATATTCTCTCCTTATCTTACCTCATTCATGCAAGTATATCTTGACGATTTTTCAATTTTCGGTAAAATGATCGCACATCTAGTACATTTACGATGTTGCTTTCAGAGATGTAGAGAATATAGATTGTGTTTAAACCCAAACAAATCTGTGTTTGCGGTTTCATGTGGAAAATTACTTGGTCATATCATATCAGCTCAAGGTATTCAAGTTGACCCCGATAAAATTTCAGCAGTATTAGAAGCTCCGGTGCCTAATACACCTAAGGAAGTAATGCGATTTATGGGACAAGTGAGATGGCATGGAAGGCATTTACGGTGGCTTGCTCATGTGGCAATACCACTGAACAAATTAATTTCCAAAACCGCAAGGCAATTTGAATGGACTCAGGAATGTCAGGTAGCATTTGATCGACTGAAACAGTTATTAACACAGGTTCCCATTTTACAGCCACCAGATTGGGATAACCCATTTCATGTATTTGTTGACGCATCTGATATAGCAGTAGGAAGTGTACTAATGCAACAAACAGATAAATGGTTTAGACCAGTATACTATGCTAGCAGAAGATTAGCACCTGCAGAAAAGAACTACTCGGTAACTGAGAGGGAATGCTTAGGATTAGTATATTCGGTAAAAAAATTCAGACATTATTTATTGGGCCGAAAATTTACATTTCATGTCGATCACGCTGCATTGGTTTACTTGGTTCGGCAGCAACATATCGGTGGCCGCCTAGCACGATGGGTTCTACTTTTGCAAGAATTCGACTATGATGTCGTTCATCGGCCAGGCAGTTCACATGCTTTAGCAGACTTTTTGTCACGCTTAGATTCAGGTGAACCTCCGGTTGGTATAAATGATACAACGCCAGCCATTTATACTTCAGAACCAACTACTGAAGAATTGTCAAACCAACCAGTGCCAACTACGTATTATGATCAGTTATTGACCTTCCTTTCAAGTGGATATCTACCTTCTGAAGTCCCTACAGCTACACGCCGAAAAATTGCAGGTTTTAGTCGACGATTCCGGTTAGTTGCTGGAGAATTATATTATACAGATCATACCGGAATCCTACTTCGCTGTATTCCACCACATGAAGTTAACTCAGTCATTACTTTGGCTCACTCAACTCCTCCCGGTGGACATTTTGCAGCAGATCTTACTCACCGGAAAATTCTACAAAGTGGACTTTGGTGGCCAACTATGTATAGAGATATATTGGAATTTATCAAAACTTGTGATAGCTGTCAAAGGACTGGACAACCATTACAACGCCATTACTTTCCACTTCATCCAGTACTTCCTTTAGAACCATTTCAGAAATGGGGTCTTGATTTCATTGGTCCAATCACACCTCCCGCAGTATTCAGCAATAACAGGTATATATTGACTTGCACAGATTATGCAACTAGGTGGGCAGAAGCATGGCCTTTACGCTCGGCTACAGCAGTTGAAGTAGCGAAATGTTTATTAACAGATGTCTTTCCAAGATTTGGACTGCCACTAGAGCTTGTTTCAGATCAGGGTACTCATTTCATGAACAAGTTGATGAAAGTATTAACACAGTCATTCCAGATCAGTCATAAATTCAGCTCACCATATTATCCTCGTGCAAATGGATTGGCAGAAAGTACCAACAAATCTCTGCTAAATATGCTTCAGAAATTGACCAGAGAGACACCGGAAAGATGGGATCAGTTGCTACCTGCAGTCTTATGGGCCTATCGTACTACATACAAGGTAACCACCGGCTTGACACCATTTAAGTTAGCCTATGGAATAGAAGCAATAGCTCCGATGGAAATTGTAATACCAAGTCTAAGAGTAGCAACGTCTCAGAAGCTTTTACCCGAGGAGTCATTGATATTTCGGCTGGAAACACTTAGAGAATTAGATGAACACCGATGGCTCAGTTTCTTAACTATGAAAGAAATCCAATTAAGACAGGCCAGGACTCATGACCGAAATTTAAAGACGACAGTATTTTCGGTAGGACAGCTTGTTCTCTTTTACAATGCAAAATCCAATAGATCAGCCGGAAAATTCAAGTTACGTTGGTTCGGTCCATTCAAGATTTCAGAACAAATTGGTCCGGCTACTTTTCGATTGACTACATTGACTGGACAACCACTTCCAAAAGCGATAAACGGGTCAAAGCTACGGCCGTATCAAGTAGCGCCACCTCGGCTATAACAAGGGTACACAGCGTACCACAAATTTTTACTTTTCTTTTGTTTTTTACTTTATTAGGTGTAATCAATAAAATAAGTGTAATCGCCGTACTTAAATATCTATTTATGTCCAGCCGCCCGCTCCTATCTTTGCATGCACGCACGTCAGATATAGACATTACTATCCGTTTTGTGTAATTAGTACCATTTAAAATATTCTTTGTACAAACTTCTTTTATAACTCACTCGCCGAATAGGTCATTTAGTCTTTTGCAACCACAGCCCTAGTTCTGAATACTTGTGTTCTGCGTCTTGAATCTCTGTGTAATGGAATCTCTAGCAAACTATACAGCTTTTGCCGAGGGTATCCCGGCTGAAGTAAGAAATTATCTGCATATACGAGGATTAGGTAGTTTCGCCGAGTTGCCCTGGCACTCAGTAGAAGCTCACCCCTTCTTTGCACAGATTATTTCCGCTATCGCTCGGGTATCTCATACTGAGAAACGATGGGTTTTCCCTTCCTTACCGTCTAGAACTGTAATCACATTCCAAGTGTTTACAGAAGTTTAACATTTAACATTTGGCGATCCCGCTGGGGACGTGGCATTGAGATTGCCTGGTATTTTGTTCAAATTAAAATTCTGTTGGAAGAACAGTAGCAACAGAATTAGATTGTTGCGATACTGTGTGCTCGTAATACTATATGATCAGTACGGAAATGCTACATGCCGATTACCCGATCAGGAGAAAAGTATCCCAAGAATTATCAGTTAGGGATATTAAGAACAACTTTGGGAGGTACTAGTACAATTAGACCTGACCCAGTTGTCGAAAAAGTGACAGACGATAACACTAATTCTGGTGAAACTACGGTAGAACGTAGTACATCTCTAGAATTGTCTGGTGTTACTACGGTACAGACTGTCGAAAATACAGCAATTTTGGAACCGATTAAGACACAGTTGGAATCTAGCATAAAAGTCTTTGGAATAGATTCAGATACGATTAGAAACACTTTAGGGAAGGAAATTAATACAGGCAAATCTACGTTGTATCCAGTCACAATTTTGAATCCTTCCGGTGGAACTTCGGTAAGAAAAACACAGTTTTTCGGTGATGATTCAGCACTTTCGGCTGAATCTTCAGCTCAACTACAACGTTTGGGAGCAAGTCCTCCTACTTTGGATATCAAGGAGGAAGGAAGACTATTCGAAACAGAAATTCGCAATATAGTAAGTAAGCTAATTGCACCGGAAAGTGTGCCATTAGGCGAAACAAATTCCGGTAGTTCAGAAACTCCAACCAGAATTACAGAAGGAGTGTATAATACATTTACGATGAATGAACAACTACAACGACAAGTAGGTCAACCCAGATTGGCTTCAACGGGAGTAACATACACAAAGTTTAGTGGGTTTCCAGGAGATGACCCAGATGCACACGTACGCACCTTCGAAATCAGTTATGCTGTCCTTAACCATCCACCGGATCCGGCGTACAAAGCAATTGTTTTTCAATCTACACTTGTGAATGAAGCAGCAAGGTGGCTTACTGAATATGATATTAATCATTTCGGTACTTATGAAGCAGTACGAGACGCTTTTCTGCAGCGATTCAGGTTGAAAAAAAAATCCTGCAGAGATCTTTGAGTATTTACAGAACAATAGACAGAAACCAAATCAAACTGTACAAGAGTATGCTACCCTTTTCAGGACGCATTTAAGGCAGCTACCCCAGGCGCATGCTAACTTACCAGACGATGTTATTACACAGTGGTTTATCAATGGTTTGCTTCCTCAACTTAGGCAGATCATGATTATAAGATGTGTAGGAGTTATGACCCTCGACGCAGTGATAGCCATGACCCTTCAGCTAGAAAACAAAGTTGGAGGATTTTCAGAGGATTTGGAATGGATTAAAACAAATAAACATATGGCTGAAGATATAACCAGGCAAGTATATTGTACCACTTGCAAGAATTCAGGACATACAAGTGCCCAGTGTGCGTTAAATCAGACTTATTGTGCCATCTGTAACATTGTAGGACATACCACTGAGAACTGTGCATACAACGCTAGAAGACAAGGAGCAGCAGCAGTTAATACAATTATTCAGGAACAAGGTCAGTCATCCAATCAATATGTACCCCCACATTTGAGACACAATCAACAACAAGGGTATCGACATTATCGAGGACAGAGGAACAACAACTATAACACACCGCGCTGGCAGAATGGACCACCACCGGAAAATCAAAATTTACCACCACCTCGATGTCATTTCTGTGGACAGTTGGGCCATATTAGAAGATTCTGTAGAGATGCAGCGGAATATGATCAACGGAAAAAGGAACGTCAAAACCCAATGGCCAATGTGGTAACAATTACACCAGTAGAGACACAGGCAGCAGCAGTTCAAACCCGTTCCGGTAAACAACTGCAACCAGCAGCAGAATTATTTGAGCCAGGGATACGTGAACAACACAGAATGTATCATAAGGCTAGCCAGTGGACTACCGTAGAACCACCTGTTTTTCCAGAACCTACTCCAGTGAACCAATCCCCGGATACCACACAAGTTCATGCTGACAAAACAAAAGCAGGTACATCATCTGCAGTAGAATTACCACCTTCAGACCAAGCTTCGTCTTCAACAGTTAAGGAAGATGAAAATCAAGTGCAACCAACTTGGGATATATTGTCAAAAGCATCCATCACACTGCCTTTCGGGCAATTACTGGCATTAGTACCAGGAATACGCCAACAATTTCAACAACAGTCTACTACAAAACCTGCTTGCATTCCGGCAACCGCAACCGCAGACGAAGGATAAACAAGATTGGTGGCTGAAATGACGGAGAGGTAGGAAATTTCGCAAGAGGCGGTAAATGAAGAATGCGGAAGTAATAAAAAGCAGAAGACAGGAAGAGAAAAGAGTTCTATCATCGAAGAGCAGAGAGTTCAGTCGTTGCATCATCGTTTCGTTCAACTGTTGGAGCAGAGTTTACGGTGTTAAACAGACCCTTGAGGTGATAGTTAATATGAATGTATGTTAGAGAGACAGAAAGATAGATACGTCTCTGTTCTGTTGCGCGCTGTAGTGATGAGGGTTGATCACATCGTAACTGAAGTGTTCGGAGACCACGAGTAATATATTTTAGAAGACTGTGAATGAGATTTCATTGAGGACATTGAATACTGTTTCATTCTATTCATATTTAATCATTCTGCTATTCTTTGGTTGAATCGATTCTCATTGAAAAGTTCGTGATACTGTGAGTCTACTTGCTGAACAGTTATATATGACTCTGTAGTTCGCGATTGTGAGATTGTGTATTGATTGTCGGATACCACACAAGTTCATGCTGACAAAACAAAAGCAGGTACATCATCTGCAGTAGAATTACCACCTTCAGACCAAGCTTCGTCTTCAACAGTTAAGGAAGATGAAAATCAAGTGCAACCAACTTGGGATATATTGTCAAAAGCATCCATCACACTGCCTTTCGGGCAATTACTGGCATTAGTACCAGGAATACGCCAACAATTTCAACAACAGTCTACTACAAAACCTGCTTGCATTCCGGCTACCGCAACCGTACAAACGGAACCAAACTCTACGGTAGATCACTCAGTTCCTCTGATTACGGTATGGTTTCATAAACATCAAATTCCACAAGTTTTAATTGATGGGGGGTCCGGCGTGAATATTGCCACAGCGTCACTGTGTAAAAAGTTAGGATGGACTAAGATAGAGCCAGTTCAATTTTTTGTTAGGATGGCTGATCAATCTAGAGTTCATCCAGTAGGACTGGTCCGTGATATACCTATAACTGTCCAAGACACAACATTCAAGATGACTTTTGTTGTTCTTGAATTGCCGGAATCCACCCTAGACTACAATCTACTTTTCGGTCGTCCTTGGTTAAAACAAGCCAAGGTAATTCAAGACTGGTCAGCTCAGGAACTTACATTCAAAGATAAAAACCGCAAGTGTGTTGTAAAATTAGATGCTATACAACCCTGTGAGTTACATGCTCGACCATATTTCGCCGAACCAGTTCATATGTTAGATGGATTGTCGGATGACGAAGAAGAAGAATTTCTGAAGAATAATGTTGATTTGATGACAATAGGAACTATTGATCTACAGTCTGTAGTAGACACTTGGAATGCTTCAGTATGTACAGTAATACCCATTGTCGAAGGAATTAAGGAGGACAATACCATTTCGATTCAAGGTAATGAATTACAGCAGCTTCTCGAACCTTCCGCTGATACAGAGAAACATCAACAATTTTATGTTCCAGAAGATCAGTTAATTACTTATAATCTTGGAGATGAAGACCACCCTCGTCCTGTAAAGATAAAGCAAAACTTACCTGAAGCTTTTCAAGCAGATTTAATCAAGCTACTCCGAGAATTTACTGACGTCTTTGCATGGGATTACAAAGACATGAAGGGTCTGGATCCTCGTATCTATCAACACAGAGTTATGCTAAAACCAGAAGCAAAACCGATAAGGCAAACTAGTTACCGGATGAACCCACATAATGCATCTCAGGTAAAGGCTGAACTTGATAGGCTATTAAAAGTTGGGTTCATAGTACCAATAGAACATGCAGAATGGATTTCACCTATCGTAATTGTACCAAAAAAAAACAAGCAATTAAGAATTTGCGTAGATTATCGGAAATTAAATGCTGCAACAATACCGGATTCTTTTCCAATTCCTTTTTTGGATACGATGCTTGATAAAGTAGCAGGTCATGAGATGTATTCATTTCTAGATGGATACAGTGGATATAACCAAGTAAGAATGGCTGAGGAAGATATACCGAAAACTGCATTTATTACAAATTGGGGTGTTTTTGCTTGTACCGTAATGTGGTTTGGATTGAGAAATGCACCAAGTACATTTCAAAGATGTATGCAGGAAATATTCTCTCCTTATCTTACCTCATTCATGCAAGTATATCTTGACGATTTTTCAATTTTCGGTAAAATGATCGCACATCTAGTACATTTACGATGTTGCTTTCAGAGATGTAGAGAATATAGATTGTGTTTAAACCCAAACAAATCTGTGTTTGCGGTTTCATGTGGAAAATTACTTGGTCATATCATATCAGCTCAAGGTATTCAAGTTGACCCCGATAAAATTTCAGCAGTATTAGAAGCTCCGGTGCCTAATACACCTAAGGAAGTAATGCGATTTATGGGACAAGTGAGATGGCATGGAAGGCATTTACGGTGGCTTGCTCATGTGGCAATACCACTGAACAAATTAATTTCCAAAACCGCAAGGCAATTTGAATGGACTCAGGAATGTCAGGTAGCATTTGATCGACTGAAACAGTTATTAACACAGGTTCCCATTTTACAGCCACCAGATTGGGATAACCCATTTCATGTATTTGTTGACGCATCTGATATAGCAGTAGGAAGTGTACTAATGCAACAAACAGATAAATGGTTTAGACCAGTATACTATGCTAGCAGAAGATTAGCACCTGCAGAAAAGAACTACTCGGTAACTGAGACGGAATGCTTAGGATTAGTATATTCGGTAAAAAAATTCAGACATTATTTATTGGGCCGAAAATTTACATTTCATGTCGATCACGCTGCATTGGTTTACTTGGTTCGGCAGCAACATATCGGTGGCCGCCTAGCACGATGGGTTCTACTTTTGCAAGAATTCGACTATGATGTCGTTCATCGGCCAGGCAGTTCACATGCTTTAGCAGACTTTTTGTCACGCTTAGATTCAGGTGAACCTCCGGTTGGTATAAATGATACAACACCAGCCATTTATACTTCAGAACCAACTACTGAAGAATTGTCAAACCAACCAGTGCCAACTACATATTATGATCAGTTATTGACCTTCCTTTCAAGTGGATATCTACCTTCTGAAGTCCCTACAGCTACACGCCGAAAAATTGCAGGTTTTAGTCGACGATTCCGGTTAGTTGCTGGAGAATTATATTATACAGATCATACCGGAATCCTACTTCGCTGTATTCCACCACATGAAGTTAACTCAGTCATTACTTTGGCTCACTCAACTCCTCGCGGTGGACATTTTGCAGCAGATCTTACTCACCGGAAAATTCTACAAAGTGGACTTTGGTGGCCAACTATGTATAGAGATATATTGGAATTTATCAAAACTTGTGATAGCTGTCAAAGGACTGGACAACCATTACAACACCATTACTTTCCACTTCATCCAGTACTTCCTTTAGAACCATTTCAGAAATGGGGTCTTGATTTCATTGGTCCAATCACACCTCCCGCAGTATTCAGCAATAACAGGTATATATTGACTTGCACAGATTATGCAACTAGGTGGGCAGAAGCATGGCCTTTACGCTCGGCTACAGCAGTTGAAGTAGCGAAATGTTTATTAACAGATGTCTTTCCAAGATTTGGACTGCCACTAGAGCTTGTTTCAGATCAGGGTACTCATTTCATGAACAAGTTGATGAAAGTATTAACACAGTCATTCCAGATCAGTCATAAATTCAGCTCACCATATTATCCTCGTGCAAATGGATTGGCAGAAAGTACCAACAAATCTCTGCTAAATATGCTTCAGAAATTGACCAGAGAGACACCGGAAAGATGGGATCAGTTGCTACCTGCAGTCTTATGGGCCTATCGTACTACATACAAGGTAACCACCGGCTTGACACCATTTAAGTTAGCCTATGGAATAGAAGCAATAGCTCCGATGGAAATTGTAATACCAAGTCTAAGAGTAGCAACGTCTCAGAAGCTTTTACCCGAGGAGTCATTGATATTTCGGCTGGAAACACTTAGAGAATTAGATGAACACCGATGGCTCAGTTTCTTAACTATGAAAGAAATCCAATTAAGACAGGCCAGGACTCATGACCGAAATTTAAAGACGACAGTATTTTCGGTAGGACAGCTTGTTCTCTTTTACAATGCAAAATCCAATAGATCAGCCGGAAAATTCAAGTTACGTTGGTTCGGTCCATTCAAGATTTCAGAACAAATTGGTCCGGCTACTTTTCGATTGACTACATTGACTGGACAACCACTTCCAAAAGCGATAAACGGGTCAAAGCTACGGCCGTATCAAGTAGCGCCACCTCGGCTATAACAAGGGTACACAGCGTACCACAAATTTTTACTTTTCTTTTGTTTTTTACTTTATTAGGTGTAATCAATAAAATAAGTGTAATCGCCGTACTTTAATATCTATTTATGTCCAGCCGCCCGCTCCTATCTTTGCATGCACGCACGTCAGATATAGACATTACTATCCGTTTTGTGTAATTAGTACCATTTAAAATATTCTTTGTACAAACTTCTTTTATAACTCACTCGCCGGATAGGTCATTTAGTCTTTTGCAACCACAGCCCTAGTTCTGAATACTTGTGTTCTGCGTCTTGAATCTCTGTGTAATGGAATCTCTAGCAAACTATACAGCTTTTGCCGAGGGTATCCCGGCTGAAGTAAGAAATTATCTGCATATACGAGGATTAGGTAGTTTCGCCGAGTTGCCCTGGCACTCAGTAGAAGCTCACCCCTTCTTTGCACAGATTATTTCCGCTATCGCTCGGGTATCTCATACTGAGAAACGATGGGTTTTCCCTTCCTTACCGTCTAGAACTGTAATCACATTCCAAGTGTTTACAGAAGTTTATCATTTGACTCCACAAGGCCGCGAGAATGTTCCCATGATCTCAGCAACCCGAATGGCAGAGTTGTTTCCGCGATTTTCCTCGAATGAATACGCCATTCTCTGTCGACCAGAACCTGAAAAAACGGCACTACAATTCCTCGTTGCTATACTCAACTTTCAAAAACGTACCTATGGTATTTCTCGACCGTTTTATTCTGCCATAGATATAGCTGCCCGAGAATCTGTTAACTTTGCTTCATTCTTCTTTCAACGAATTCATAAGGAGTGCGTCTCCATTATGAAACAAGTTAACAAAGGAAAAACCCCGAGATCTCGACTACCACACATTTTATCATTTCTGTTTCCAACCATAATGCAAGCACAACCACCACCAAGAGGACCAGTGTTACAAATTGAAGAATCAGCGCAACCCTTAGATGAAGACGATGAAGATGAAGAAGAAATTAATCAGTTATTCAGAAGAAAACGGATCAGAATCAGTTCTTCTGAAAGTAAGAATGCAGACTCAGTCGAACAAGACGAAGAAGTTCAACAGGAGGTTGACCGGCATTCAGGCGGAGTAACACAAAAGGAACACGAACAACAGCAGGAAGTACAAGTAGAGAATGAAGCTGATGAGCAAGACAAGGAAGCAGAAAAAGAAGCCAAGCATCAAGAGGAAGAGAGGTTTCATGATACAAATACATCGATGCACCAGGAATTATCAACGCATTCAATAGCATCTGAGCATCTACAAACGCAGAAGCAGACTGAAACGGAAGCAATGTCAACTGATAAAGTCTGTCAACAACAGCAGCAAGAGAATCAACAAATCCATGAATGTCAACCTACTAATGATGCATTGGATAAGCTCTTGAAGGCGGCAGAAACAACAGATGTCGGTTTCTCTGCGAATGAACAACAGGAGGCAAATAAGGTAATTAATTCTAACACAGCTCGTCCTATTTCACCACCGCAACAGGAAGCACATCCCATTCAAGACCATCCCGATCATACATCATCATCTTCCCCGAACTACTCACCACCGAATTCCTATCAATTACGCACCAATACGTCTGTTCAACCGCGACAACTTCCACAAACACAATCTGTTCAAGTATTTTCCGACTTAGCATCAATCGGACAGTTTCTTATTAACCTCTCCAAGCAATTACCTGCTCAGATGAGAGCTGATACAGACAACATTTACAAGGAGTTGCAGCAGAAAATAGAAATACTGGAAGCTGATATCACTCCACTTCAAGAAGAAGTATATACAGTAAAAGCACAAAATCAAGCCCTACAAGAACAGGTGAAACAGCTGCAAGAACAACTCAGTGATCAAGCAGATATAACAAAACAACGAGATGAAGCTCTGGAAACTATAAACAATCATAAAGAAATGTTGACAGAGGCCACTGCAGAAATTACTAGGTTAACACAGAATTTCAAAGATGCAGAAGATGGCAGAATTGCATTAGGCAACTTACTGGAAGAAACTAGAAGAAGGCTAACCCAAACAGAATTCGAGTTGGATACAACAAAAAACAGTTTATCAACATTCAACAACATATTGCATAAGTATCGCATTGAAGAGCCTCAGAAACAGAAAAAATTAGCAGAGATGAGAAGGGAAAGAGATGCATTTTACAAAACAATCCAGTTTCTGAACCAACAAGTAGAAAGACTCGAGAATCAAATACGTAACAAAAATGATAACATTCATAGAATACAGCAACAAGTAACAGATATGAAGACGGCCAGAGATGCAGCATTGGCCAATGAATTTTATTTACAGGAAGCATTTTTACAAACAGAGGCTGAAAATTTACTCTCGGGAGCTATAACGCTCAGTTCGGTGCGGACAGATGCCCAATTATTAGAACCTGACACCCTGAAAAATGTATTAGAAACGCTTAAGAAAAAGATTGCCCGTATCTTTCGGTCAGCTAGAAATATGTATTTAGAAGGTCTCGAAGCAGAGATATAGATTTTGGGCCTACAAATCCGGTGCTGTACTGGTATATTTTAATAAAAGTCATGATTTTTATGCATAATATTTTTCGCACATGTAAAAGACGTCCCAAGTCCAGCTTCGATTTCCAGAATGATGATTTTGATTCTAGAATTTGATAAACAGCATGAACTATCATCACCGAAGTATCATCATTTTAGTAAGTGGCAGCTCAGGTTCTAGTATTTATAAAATGCGTATGACCGACAAAGTATTTTCTGTATAGCGTTCTGCAAGTTCTTGTGCTCATTAACCAAAACCTCTAGCGCACTACTTTCGGCAAGTCTTACAATCATGTCTGAATCGGATATACTAAGATGGCAACTCAGAAAACGTACGTTTACACAGAATCGTGTGGTGACAACAACTGATACTACATCACAGGGTGATGAAGATGACTCAAGAACTTCGATAACATCACCAGGTCTGCATAAACACATATTATTTTCTACAGGGTTCAAAATAGAATTTAACAGTTCTTCAAGGGAAAATGAGAACTGGTTACGAAGGATTGGACTCCTACAGTTTGCTGAATTACCCTGGGAACAGTGGACAGGCAACAACGATGCAGAGAATCAGTTACATATTATGCGACAAACAAAAGGTTTTCTTGAAAATCAGGTACAATTTTCTCCACAATTAGTTTCATCAGTATTTCAATTACCGTTGTATGAAGAAGCAGATTTTCCCAAATGCTCTTACAATGACCTGAAAAAAGAATTTGGTGAGGGCGAAGGTCGTAGATGCTATTTTATGATCAAGAATGCGACATATATTCGCAGGGGAGAATTTAGATGGTACTTAGAAAGGCTCTGCTTTATAGTCAGATTCGATCTTATGTCTAGAGAAAATTTTTCGCCTCTAGTACAAGCAGAGAAAGGAGAAAAAGTAAGTTGGGCTCATTGGTTGTACAATCATTTACACAAACAGTTTTTTGTTGGGGATAGACGCAGATCCCAAAAATACACTCGTTTACCTGTATATTTAGCTGCTTTATTTGGTTTTGTCGAGTCTGTAAAGGAGAAACAGTTACACAGGTCTCCCTCTCTTTACCACAAAAACCACACAACGCCACAAGAAGAAGCCCAACCCTCCACCTCGGCTGCATCTTTATTACACACAGGTAACCACCCACAGAACCAAACAGTAGGAACACCATTTCGGCTGTCCCTTAGAAGAACAAAGACAGACAATGTACCTACTGCCAGTCCAAAGCAAACACCGAATAACATTCAACCCGATTTTGTTACACAAATGCAGAACCAACTCCAAGAAGTTTCCCAGTATTTACGGCAACAAGAACAAGCATCCAACTCAGTAATAGCACAGATGCAAAAAGAGTTGGACGGCAAAGATGCGCTAATACAGGTATTACAACAAGGCAACCAGCATATTACGGCCGAATTAATCACAATAAAAAAGTATGTCCAAGGCCTCAATCAGTGGCAGCAAGCTATCCAAACACAAATTCAAACTGAGATGTCCAGTTTTTCTACCCTGAATGCTCACCTGCAAACCGAAAATCAACTTTTGCAGTCAAGAATACAAGTATTGCAAGAGTTTGAAAAGCACATATTAAAAGATGAGGGTGTAGAATTAAATGCCACCATGATGACAAATATGGACATAAATTTACTCAAAGAACAGTTGGATAGTCATATTCAAAATCGCTGGACACTTTTTCGCAGGAGATGGTTAGCTATACTTGTTCCATCACTAGAACAAGTACAATCACAAAAGATTGAGACATCAAAACCTGGCATGGACCAACAGACACCGTAAAAGGATATTTTCAGCCAGGTGGTGACAGGATACTCTATGAGTACATGACTTCTGCAGAAGACATGAATTCAACAGCACAGAGGGTACTTTGATTCCATAGACGAAGCACTTAAAGCACATGATCAAGAAGTATATAAGTAAGCAGAACTTCATGAAGAGGTAACTAGACCAGCTATACGAGTTTGAGGAAGTTTTGAGGAAAATCAACCTATCACGTACAGTGACACACTCGGGATTGAAAGATATTTGATGACTCATCAGCAACATATGGACAGTATACAGAATCTTTCTGATAAATGTACAGAAAGAAAATAGGAAAAAAGCTCAGACAAAAGGATATTATCTACAGTATTGTACTTGCGGGTTCGAGTCCACCGTGCGTGCCAGTGTTACAAGGCTAATAGAGCGAGACAACCGCAACCGCAGACGAAGGATAAACAAGATTGGTGGCTGAAATGACGGAGAGGTAGGAAATTTCGCAAGAGGCGGTAAATGAAGAATGCGGAAGTAATAAAAAGCAGAAGACAGGAAGAGAAAAGAGTTCTATCATCGAAGAGCAAAGAGTTCAGTCGTTGCATCATCGTTTCGTTCAACTGTTGGAGCAGAGTTTACGGTGTTAAACAGACCCTTGAGGTGATAGTTAATATGAATGTATGTTAGAGAGACAGAAAGATAGATACGTCTCTGTTCTGTTGCGCGCTGTAGTGATGAGGGTTGATCACATCGTAACTGAAGTGTTCGGAGACCACGAGTAATATATTTTAGAAGACTGTGAATGAGATTTCATTGAGGACATTGAATACTGTTTCATTCTATTCATATTTAATCATTCTGCTATTCTTTGGTTGAATCGATTCTCATTGAAAAGTTCGTGATACTGTGAGTCTACTTGCTGAACAGTTATATATGACTCTGTAGTTCGCGATTGTGAGATTGTGTATTGATTGTCATGCATGAGACTGTATAAGAACAGAGTTTAGTACCTTTTCGGTCAAGTAACCAGGGTTTTATATAGTAATCGGTGATCATTGAGAATTCGACAAAGATCTATGTGTGGACAGAAGTCTTAGTGAGTCATTAATTGCGGTATAAATCTGTGATCTGAGTGAGTATACGAAAAGTCTAATATAATCTCGATTTGAGTTGTCTGTGCATTTCGTTCGGTGTATTTAGTTATCACATGAAATCATCTTATTGTGGAGTATTTTGAGAAGAACGTATTCTCGTAGTTGTAAGTTTTGACAGAATCACTGTGCTATTACCATAGTATATTCAGGGCCAAACATTCCAGTGCTTATCATACCGTGGAATAGTTAGTATTCAACTCAACTCCTGTATTAAGAAGTGAGCAATTACTGGTGATTGTGTAAAGGATTGGGAAAATAGTACAGGGCCTCTGTCTAACAGACCCCTACCACTCCCAAGAACCCAAGGACCCGATAATACTCGTCCGAAAGTTGGATTGAGTTATTATCGTCCAACATTTAACAATTGCCCAAAGTTGCAGGGGCAGATCAAATATGCCACCAATCTTGAATTCGTTCCTCAAAATTAGGCAGTCGTCATGAATGGTTGGCGGCACCAGACCTCTTCTCCACATCCACTTTTTACCGCGTACACTTTTACCACATACCACAGGTACCCCACGTACTCTTCTTGACTCTCATTGACTCGTTTGATAAGGTCTAATGGCTGAGATGTTCTCCATATCATGATAGCTTCCTTCATATGGTTCACTTGCTCAGTAGTTTACAAATCAGCTAAAGAAGAATCTAAAGCATTTCTTGTAATCCTTCATACATATAGGTGTCGGCTTCCATTCTGATCCCGCACTGTGTGTGAGAGAGAGAGAATGAGGGGAGGGGGTGGCGGGGGGCAATGGGATGCGGGGGTGGGGGGAAGAGAGAGAGAGGCTAAGGGGAGGGGGTGGGAGGGGCAGTGGGATGCGGGGGTGGAGGGGGAAGAGAGAGAGAGGGCTGAGGGGGAAGGCGGGGGCAGTGGGATGCGGGGGTGGAGGGGGAAGAGAGAGAGAGGGCTAAGGTGAAAGGCGGGGGCAGGGTCAGCGGGGGTGAGGGGCGGGGTCAACGGGGGGAGGTAGGGAAAGAGAAAGAGAGGGAGAGAGAGAGAGAGAGAGAGAGAGAGAGAGAGAGAGAGAGAGAGAGAGAGAGAGAGAGAGAGAGAGAGGTTACGCGGGGGGTTGAGGGGGCCAGCGGTGTGGGTCAGCGGGGGTGTGGGGCAGGGGGGGGGGAGAGAGAGAGAGAGAGAGAGAGAGAGAGAGAGAGAGAGAGAGAGAGAGAGAGAGAGAGAGAGAGAGAGAGAGAGAGAGAGAGAGAGAGAGAGAGAGAGAGAGAGAGAGAGAGAGAGAGAGGTGTACGCGAGGGGCTGAGGGGGTCAACGGTGTGGGTCAAAGGGGTTGTGGGGCGGGGGAAGAGAGAGAGAAAGAGAGAGAGAGGGAGAGAGAGAGAGAGGGCTGAGGGGGAAGGCAGGGGCGGGGTCAGCGGGGGTGAGGGGCAGGGTCAACGGGGGGAGGTGGGGGAAGAGAGAGAGAGGGGGAAGAGAGAGAGAGAGAGGGGGGGTACGCGGGGGGGGGCTTAGGGGGTCAGCAGGGGTGTGGGCGGGGGAAGAGAGAGAGAGAGAGAGAGAGAGAGAGAGAGAGAGAGAGAGAGAGAGAGAGAGAGAGAGAGAGAGAGAGAGAGAGAGAGAGAGGGCTGAGGGGGAAGGCGGGGGCGGGGTCAGCGGGGGTAAGCGGCGGGGTCGATGGGGGGAGGCGGGGCAAGAGAGAGAGAGGGGGAGAGAGAGAGAGAGAGAGAGAGAGAGAGAGAGAGAGAGAGAGAGAGAGAGAGAGAGAGAGAGAGAGAGAGAGAGAGAGAGAGAGAGAGAGAGAGAGAGAGAGAGAGAGAGAGAGAGACAGAGAGAGAGAGAGAGAGAGAGAGAGAGAGAGAGAGAGAGAGAGAGAGAGAGAGAGAAGAGAGAGAGAGAGAGAGAGAGAGAGAGAGAGAGAGAGAGAGAGAGAGAGAGAGAGAGAGAGAGAGAGAGAGAGAGAGAGAGAGAGAGAGAGAGAGATAGAGAGAGAGAGAGAGAAAGAGAGAGAGAGAGAGAGAGAGAGAGAGAGAGAGAGAGAGAGAGATAGAGATAGAGAGAGAGAGAGGGACGCAGAGGGGGCAGGCGGGGGGCTGAGGGGTGGTGGGTGGAGGGAGTGGCGGGTGGAGGGGTTGGCGGGCTGAGGGGGCTGGCGGGTTGAGGGGGCTGGCGGGTGGAGGGGATGGTGGGGTGAGAGAGAGAGAGAGAGAGAGAGAGAGAGAGAGAGAGAGAGAGAGAGAGAGAGAGAGAGAGAGAGAGAGAGAGAGAGAGAGCGACACAACACCTTGTAAATTGAGCAATCAAGCTGCACATTTTATTTTCATGCCCTTTCTACACAAAACCATGAGGCTGAATACATATAGTTCTTCATGTAAGTCACCATTCAAAAATGTAGTTTTAACTAGTGTACATTCCAACCATGACGAGTTGCAACTGCACAGATGCTATGAACGGTCATTCCACATGTTGGTGCAAAGGTCTCATCAAACTTGATGCCTTTCTCTTGAGCATAACCTTTTGCAAAGAACCTAGCCTTATACCCTTCAATTTTTCCATGAAGCTTTCATTTTAGCATGTATGCCCATTTAGTGCCAATGACCTTTTTGCCAAAAGGCAAATCACATAAGGACCAAGTACCATTCCTCATAATAGCATTATATTCTGATTGCATAGTGACCATCCTTAATTTTCTGAATTTTGTGCTTTATCAAAAGAAATAGGCTCATTCTCATCACAAAGAGTACAGGCAGCCATATCATACGAATCTGATGCAAAGGAAACACTATGAGAGACTGAACGAGTACAATATGAAAAATGTGCATCTAATTTGATATCTCTCAAAGTCTGGACCAACCATTTAGGCATAGCTTTTGCCTCTTCTATATTAGTCATCTCATCAATAAGTGCATCATGTTAATCTGCATTAGAAATGAATGATATTCATCATCATCTTCCACACAAACAAAATCAAGACTAACCAAAATGTGTTTAGTATGTGCATGATACAGACAATAGCCTTTGCTTTCAAAACTATACCCAAAAACAAATACATTTCACTTCTTTATCATCCAATGTCTTGCATTGTAGTTCAGGCACTAATGCATATGCTAGACAACCAAAGGCACATAGATGAGCAACAGATGGCTTGTGACCATGCCAAGCCTCATATGGAGTGATGTAGTGCTTTGCTGGGACAACTATCAAGTACATATGTTGCAAACATAACAACCTAAAGCCAAAACCTATGTGATAAAGCCTAACTTTTGACCACAAACCTCATCATCTCCATGAGAGATGTGTTCTTCCCTTCAAAAACTCCATTTCTATTTTAGGGTAATGAATCTTCTCACTTCTCCAATTTAAAATAAATTTGGTCCTCAAAAACTAGGAGGAAGAAAAATGTATAGAGTTGCAAGTATTCACGGCAGGAAGAATTGTGCATTGTAGAGATAAGGTTCAAAGAGATCTTATGGTTGTTAGAATATTGAGTTTATCTTTTTCCTATAGAACCACTAGAAAAGATCTATGCGTTATCACCATGTTATAACTTGTTTCTTTATCTAGAAATCTTCTTTAAGGACGCTATATATAGATTATGGGTGGGAACTGGCACCTGTCCTAATATACTCATGCACTGAAGTATAGCTAGTATTTGGGAGAGCTCTTGGACTTATCGATCTCCAATCATTGGATCTTTTAATTCCCAAGTAATAAGTTCATTCTTGGATGCGTTAGGGAAATTTACTTTATTCATGGCTTGATGTATTATAGGAGCTCATATGTGCGGCGGACAAGTTGGGGAGGATGCTAGTTATAGACATTAAGTAGTATATTAAGTAAATCCTTTTGTAAACAAGTGCATACATATCAAGTTGGAAGTTATTGAGCATCAAAACAATTGTGATGTAGTCATGCAATTTATTATGGGGCGAATAGCGAATAGCGAATAGCGAATAGCGAATACTGCACAAACACATGTGTCTTAATACAAACATTCTTTCTCAATTTGAGTGCACTACATTTTGGTGTGATTTCGTTTTACCTTATGTTGCAAAGAAGTAATCCGTGAAGATCATTTGTTCCTTCCATGAAGATCATTTGTAGAAGAGGAGTCTGCTGCATTCGAAAAGTGTGCGAGCAGATTATGTGTTGTAATTTATTGTGAGGAAGTTAATCAACATAATAGAAACTCTTGAAGGACATATATCTCCTACACCCTCAATTTCATATGGCAAACATTCAAGCATGTACATATTTCCATTACCATTCAAACTTACATATGATCCGAACTTGCAGCATTGGAAGTTAATCAACATATTGAAGGGAAGAAAGTGAAATTAAGCTCAAAGAGAATGTTGGCATGAAGCAAACATGTCGGCATGCAAATGATGTGCCATTACGCAAAAGACACCCTCAATTTCATGTGGCATGTACATATTTCCATGACTCCATGTAATTCGGACTAACATGAAAGATGAAATGTGGATTATGAATCGTGAGACGAACAATTGGATACTACAACGTCATCGGCACTTGCAACGTGTGCACATCTTCGAGTTAACTATTTCATTCACTTGATTTAATGTCACACATTTCATGAATCATATAATGAATCATATAATTTGTTGAGGATGTCAAGATTCCATTGTGTATATGTATGCATGTACATGTGTAACCTCGTCATAATTAAAATACTCCACATCTAAGCTTTTCACATAAGAAATTTAGTGCCATAAAACCAATATAGAGACAATATAGAGAGATTGATAACGTAACAAAAGTCAAAAAAATCAACAGCAAGCTACTAGTCTACCATAATAATATTGGAACTCAAGAAACATAACCATTCAACCACGTCATAACTATATGATGGGAGAGCTAATTGTGCAATCAAAATTGTTGCATATGCTTACACAAAATCTAAAAAATAAACTTACCCACTAAATCTCCAAAATAATCAAGTGAATGTGAAAGAATCACGAAGAAATTTCGATAGAGTATCCCATATAAATAAAGAAATGAGAAATAAAAAAACCAATAGCACGTCTAAACTTAATTATCCAAAAAAGTTCCAAGAATTGTGGCATCTAGCTTTGCCAAGAAACGTATGGGAAAAATATTCCAATTCCATGGTTCTCCACTTACCACTTGACAAAACAAAGGTGGTCCATTCTATCATGAGTCATCTTTGACCAGCTCTAAGCATATGAAGATAAATCAAGATTTAAAGGTATCATTAAAGCTATCGTATATCCACTAGACCGATATCTACATTAAAAGCTAACAAAATCTCAACAAAATCTTGTTGAGATATCCATGATTACCTTTTTGGATCCACATTCATGCACATGCACCCATATGATCCCATATGCAAGGGCTCCTCTCACAAAATATTAAATACTCTCATGCAAACTTGCATTATCCCACATAAATATTTTTTCCACTCTAGGAGCAGCTCATTTCATCCTTCTTTGCTCGTTTGCCTTGATGTTCTCTCCATCGACCTCCAAGCCTATGAAACTAGTTCCCACATTTGTTTCTACTTCATTATGTGGTTTATTTTAATTTGTTACTATGTCATTATAAGTGTCTTTTGAGCCTTCATAAATAATTTATTATTTTCATAGAATCTTGGACCATGTATCTTAGCACATCTCCCCTATACAAAGGATTCTAGAACAAAAAAAGTCATGAGTGGGAATCACGCCTACAAATGGGAATGACAATGACAATGCAACACTACAATCAATTAAATGGCGAAAATGAAAGTCAAGTAGGGTAACAAATGGAATGTAAAATCAAGGCTCCAAACTTGATCATATACCTACAAGTAGAAAACAAATACATTAAGTACCAACAAGAACTAGCAAAATCTCTTTCAATAATTGTGTCCAATTACTAAAAAAAAAAAATCAAAATCCATGTGGCATAAACTAATGATAACGACAATGCCATGATACATAAGAGAATGGGAGGAAGCCAATGGTTAGTCATATTCGCATACTTGATTGTTTGGCGTAGTGTTTGATACACTCATGTCGTTTTTTCAAAGTGGTGTGCTTGACTATGGCCATGTAGACCATCTAAATGTGCTTCATAAAGTTGAAAAGTTTCAGCCAAACATGGCTGAAAATTCCTAAAATTTGGAGAGAAAGATGACAAAAAATGTCCAACCAAACATGGCTAAAAATTTGCACTCTTATTCCATCTACATGTAATGAAAAGCCACGCGCTTTTGAAGATGCATGTGATGATTCAAATTGGATGAGTGCAATACAATTGGAATTGGATTCTATTCACAAAAATTGGACTTGAGAGTTGTGCATTAAATTGGTAATACATCCAGTACTGTGTTGTGCACCAAGCTTCTTCTTTTTCTTGCTTATGCAGTTCATGTGCTTCTATAGACCTCGATCTCCAACAATTGGTATCAGAGCAGGTCACTACTTCATCTAGGGCATTGTCAACACCCCTCTGGTCTTAGTCTCATAATCATTTGAAAATTGGTGAGCATACTCAACATTTTGATATGAGCTTTTTTAGGCCTCTGAATGCACTATCGCAATGATTGTCTAGGAAATCTCATCCTTTTATGCCAAATATATATACAGATTTCGATTTGCTAGTACAAGTGCCTCAAAGTCTATGATAGGTTTAGTAGAGCTCGAGAGGGTGTTTCTATTCAGCTTTTTGAGCTAGAATCATTTTTATGCATCAAGGTATTTAGTCCTTGTACTCCATGGTTGAAAGCAATGATGTACTCCATATGGTGGCTATTGAGGATAAGTTGCATGGTACAAATTACACATTGTGGGCATATATGAGGCATCATTTATTGGTAGCAAAAGGGTTGTGGAATATTGTGCAAAGTGTTGAAGAACATCCTACTACACTTACAAATATAGTTATTGAAGGTGATATAGATGGCATTGAAGATGATGATCTTTAAGTTCCTATTCGTGTCATAGTTCTTGTTGCACCTACTACAAAGCAACTTCATTGGGATGGGAGAGATGCTCAAGCACATGCATTGATAAGTTTTTCCATCAAATAAGCCATTTTCCCTCACATTCACTTTTGGAAAACAATGAAGGATGCATGTCATACACTTACAACTTTATACCAACCAAGAAATTAGGCTTCTGTTGTTTAACTCCAAAAACAGTTGGAGAGTGAGCATATGAATGGAGGAGATTCCATGAACAATTTTTGACGAAGATCAAAGATGTAAAGGATAAGTTGATTTCCACTGATGAAATCTTTCTAGAGAGTTCACTTTTGTAGACTTTTCTTAACGGTATTTTGGATTCATTTTCAGAATAGCAAACTAGAGGAGGTAGTGTACTGCATGGACCAACCATTGGGGATTTGAAGATAAAATCAAAGATGATTAAGTTTGGAGGTTAAAGAAAGCACTATATGGTCTAAAGCAAGCCCCAAGGGCATGGAACCGAAGGTTTGTAGACTACTTGATAATTTGTGGATACAATCAAAGAAAAATAGATCCATCATTGTTCTAGATAAGAGAAGGTGAAGCATCTATCTACATATGTGTGTATGTAGATGACTTGATTATTACACATGATCATGAAGAGGGCATCATTGATATCAAAGGGAAGCTTGGGAAGGAGTTCAAATTCTAAGACCTTGGAGATTTATGATACCTCCTAGGTATTGGAATAATAAATAAGGATAATGGTATTTATCGTATGTAGAGAAAGTATATCTTAGATATATTGAAGAAGTATGGACTCCCAAGGTGAAAACCTTTGCGAAATCCAATGTAAGTAAGCATAAAACTGACTTCAATGGAAGGTAATGGAGTTGAGGATGCATTTTGTTACAGGTCAATAGTGGGGTCTTTGAGTTTTGCCACTATGACAACACCAAAGCTAGCACATATAGTTAGTGTGTTATCTCGATTCATGCAAGGATAGCTTTCACAATGACTCATAGTGTGTATAGGTGAGATGCCTTTTGGTTGATTTGGGTGTTTGTCAGTCTTTTGCCACCACCATTTTCAATGTTAGTGAGAGAAAATTAGCAATTCGAAGGAATCCTATGTTCCATGCCTGCACAAAGTACAAAATACATTGAAGTGCACTATCATTATGGTAGGGAGAGGTTCTCTACTAGAGACATGCATTTGGCTTATGTGCCCCCATAGGATAATGTTGCAGAATTTTTCACAAAGCCTCTACCTAGGTAGAATTGTGAACCTTTCCAAAGCATTGGGCTTACTCCTTTTGTGGATTGATTTGTCTCCATATAGCTTGAGACTTCCTTCTACATGAGTGCAAGATCCTTATTCACTGCATCAATCTGAGGTGGGATTTACTGATAGATTTTGGTAGTGATGTGTGTGAACACACTTAGGACCATTGGGGCAATTTTCTTCCTTTTTAGGAGGTTTTTCCTTTGGCTGTTATATGTATATATTCATAATGGTTCACTTATATTTAAAATACACTTGGTAAAATGTTGTGTAATGAGTTGTGGTCCAAGACTCTTCATCTTCTTTGTGCTACTCGTGTGTTACCATAGACCTCAAACTCCAAGAGTGTTCAACTATCCTCATGAGTTTCTTTTTTGCTTTGCTTTTACCATTATATTTGCTTTTTTTTCGTCCTTGTTTTATGCTTATATCATTTTATCTTTTTCTTAGTTGATCATTCATCATCATCTTCACCTTCTTCTTCCTCCTCTATGTCTGACTTCTTGTTAGAATTTGAGAGGTCTTCTTCATCAAACTCCTTCTCCTATGATGTATCGCTATTTGATTCCTGTCCTTTTTTCATCCATTTTTAAGAGTTCTTACTAGAACCTCAATTATATCATCTTCTAGCCCCTAGAGTGTCTGGAATCAATCCTCTAAATGTAGTTGCATCAGCAAACTCAACATAGTCGGCTACTATAGTTCATGCATGTCGCTTCAACCCTCATCAAAATAGTCCCAAATCTATTCCCAAGAACTTTGATGTGTTGCAATCCACCTATGTCTTTCAGGATCTTCTCCACCCTAAAGCATGCCAAAAATCTACCTCTCAAGGCATATTTAATCTTGAAATCTAGTTATTCCATAGTACATAATCCAATCCGTGGTTTCCCCCTCAAAGGTGGCTACCAAATGAGATTTCTTGATATCATTATCAAAACTAGTAGCAACATCGAGTGTTGCAATCTATACTGTATGTAAGCTGGAATGGTAATGGACCCTTTTCTCACATGGATTTTCCCCATCTTTATGCCTAATAGGATCAGTAGGATCAACAAGGTGTTCATGCTTAATTAGGCACCCAAAGAATCTATAATAAAGTATACCCCACCTTACAAGGGTAGGAATAGAACTTCCAGAGGTGAATTTATGAGAATTCTATTATGTTCTTGATCACACATATTGGAAATAGAGCAAAAACAAACGGACAATAATTTACAACACATAACCTACACTAACTTCAAAACTTACTACAATAGTTTCTATGTGCTCCAAGTACCGTAGTTCAGTAACTTGCACTCTGTTTGAATGTAACAGACTCCTTTTCTTCACTTCATGCTTTCAAATAAGATATTGTAACTTTGCATTACAAATGATCTAAATGGAATGAAGATAAAGAAATAGTATGCTATGAACATCCAATCACATACAATAGCGTTATCTTCATGAATTACTAATTTCGAACATAATGTAAAGAGGAATCACACCAAAAAATGACGCAATCGAATTGATGAATAATGTGTGTATTAGGACAATACATTTGTAAATTGAGAAATAATGTCTGTATTTGCTATTCACCCCAAAATAGATTGCAGGAATAAATCATGACTTTTTCATGCTCTCGTATTTGAGCTGCTGCACGCAATAACTTCCACCTTTCCAACTTGCTAGGAATTCATGGCATCTCAATAAATTCTTATGCCCCTTGATATCTATGCACTTGTTTTACTGTAGAGGAGGTACTGGGGTATCCACCTTTAACAGGAGCATACAGCAAGCATTCCAGTACTTCACCTACTCAAGGGAGGTTCTCGTTAGGGAAATATACCCTTCAACACTTCTGTGAGTAGGCAGATATCAATTATTGCACGGAATTGTGAATACTCAAGAAAATATTGATGACAAAATGACAATAATGGAAGACCATCCACTCCTTAGTTCGAATCAAATGATTACAAGGTAGGCAGAAGAGAGGCTTAAAAGTTCATGCTCTCGGCTAACATGCCACTCTAGAACTAAACAACCTCAATACAAGGGACTCTTCCAATCCGTACAATAGACACAACTAGATGCAAATTAGCATTGATCAATACAAAGTATGAAAACTTACTCTAAGGGGAAGAGCACGAAATACCAATAACTCACACTAAATGACAAAACCAAGCCACTCTTGTCACACTACTGTGCTATTAGCCCTCCACTGGGAAGCCCACGCTCTGTATCTTCACCACAGAGTGACTTCCTACAGTAGGCTTGAAGCCACAAGGTGCAAAGAGAGGACCTCTATACCTATGTATGTAAGTGTGTGTATCTCCAATGTATTTAAATGAACACAAATCCATTGCTTTTATAGGGTCCAATAGGCCAAGAGGGCCTTGCCGATTCCTCACGTCCACTGATCACGCGCCGGTTGATTGCCCAAAATTAAAGGGTTTAGGTCAATTATTCCACTTGATTTGAATTGGATCCACAAAAATAGGGAGTCGTCATGAAAGGTTGGCGGCAACAATCATTTCTCCACCTCCACTTTTACCAATTACGCTTTTACCCTTTTACTTGCAATCTCAGATCCTCATTTTATGCTGCCCGTGATAATTATTATTTTTTTTTGCCAAATTATAAACACCATCTCCAAGAATCACAGATATAGCCAAAAAAGAAAAACGTTATAACCATAAAGTCCTTTCAAATCATTACTGCCAAACCCATCTGGATATCAGTCTCCTCCCTTGGAAGTGATGTATGGCCACAAAAATTCCCCACGAGAGGGTTGCTCCAAACATATCAGAGGAATTAACTATGTGAGGGAAAATCATACCCACACCAACATGTGTAGCACCGAAATCAAAATAGATGTTTGCACAGGACTGCAATCCTAAGGTTGGAAACTTGTCGAATCCATAATTATCACCAGTTCCGCTGAAGAACCACTTGAAGAAACTCCATAAGAAGCTAAATGTGAAGTATCTTCCAAGGCATTTGACCTGTTTCCTTGCCACCTTTGCACCCTCAGGAGTGTGAGCTGTTGATCAACATGGCGGGGAAGAGAGAGTGAGAGGTAGAGAGAAAGAGAGAGGGGAAGAGAGAGATGGAGAGAGGGAGATGGGAGTGGCCGCGGGGGGCTGAGGGGCGGGGTGGTGGTGCGGGGGGCGGAGGGGAGGGGTGGTGTGGGGGGCTGAGGGGCGGGGTGGTGCGGGGGGCTGAGGGGCGGGGTGGTGGTGCGGGGGGCTGAGGGGAGGGGTGGTGCCGGGGGCTGAGGGGCGGGGTGGGGTCAATGGGGAAGGTGGGGGGTCAACGGCGGGGGGGAGGTGGGGGAAGAGAGAGAGATCAGGAGAGAGAGAGAGAGAGAGAGAGAGAGAGAGACAGAGAGAGAGAGAGAGAGAGAGAGAGAGAGAGAGAAGGGGAGGGGAGCCGCGGGGCTGAAGGGGGGGGGTTAGCGGGATGGGGAAGGGAAATCAGCGGGGTAGGGAGGGTGGCAAGGTCAGCGGGGTAGGGAGGGTGGCAAGGTCATCGGGGTGTGGAGGGTGGTGGGTTGCGGGGGAGGGGGAGGTGGGGCACTGCAGGGGAGGACTGCGGGGTGGGGGGGGGGGAGAGAGAGAGAGAGAGAGAGAGAGAGAGAGAGAGAGAGAGAGAGAGAGAGAGAGAGAGAGAGAGAGAGAGAGAGAGAGAGAGAGAGAGAGAGAGAGAGAGAGAGAGAGAGAGAGAGAGAGAGAGAGAGAGAGAGAGAGAAGAGAGAGAGAGAGAGAGAGAGAGAGAGAGAGAGAGAGAGAGAGAAGGGGAGAGAGAGAGAGAGAAGGGGAGGGGAGCCGCAGGGCTGAAGGGGGGGTCAGCGGGGTGGGGAGGGGAAGTCAGCGGGGTGGGGAGGGTGGCGGGGTCATCGGGGTGGGGAGGGTGGTGGGTTGCGGGGGAGGAGGAGGTGGGGCGCTGCGGGGGTGGGCTGCGGGGTGGGGAGAGTGGCGGGGTCAGCGGGGTGGGGAGGGTGGTGGGTTGCGGGGGAGGAGGAGGTGGGGCACTACGGGGGAGGAGGAGGTGGGGCGCTGCGGGAGTGGGCTGCGGGGTGTGGGGGGAGAGAGAGAGAGAGAGAGAGAGAGAGAGAGAGAGAGAGAGAGAGAGAGAGAGAGAGAGAGAGAGAGAGAGAGAGAGAGAGAGAGAGAGAGAGAGAGAGAGAGAGAGAGAGAGAGAGAGAGAGAGAGAGAGAGAAGGGGGGGAAAGCCGTGGGGTTGAAGGGGGGTCAGCGGGGTGGGGAGGGGAAGTCAGCGGGATGGGGAGGGGAAGTCAGTAGGGTGGGGAGGGTGGCAGGGTCAGCGGGGTGGGGAGATTGGTGGGGCGCTGCGGGGATGGGCTGCGGGGTGAGGAGAGGGAGAGAGAGAGAGAGAGAGAGAGAGAGAGAGAGAGAGAGAGAGAGAGAGAGAGAGAGAGAGAGAGAGAGAGAGAGAGAGAGAGAGAGAGAGAGAGAGAGAGAGAGAGAGAGAGAGAGAGAGAGAGAGAGAGAGGATGCAAGGCTGAGGGGGGGGGGCGGGGTGGTGCGGGCTGACGGGTGGGGTGGTGCGGGGTCAATGGAGGTGAGGGGTGGGGTCAAAGGGGAAGGCGAGGGTAGAGAGAGAGAGAGGGGAACACAACAGACCCCCACATCAAGTCGTTGCACTGTCCCGGTGCAACCTGCTTATTTGAAAAAACAAAATAGTCTACAAGTACCTAATGAAAAATGAGGTATGTACAGTGGTTGGAGTCCTTCTTATCATTAATTCAGGTACTTTTTCACCCTGGAGATATTGACCAGGGGAATCCTTTTACCCTACAAATCTTCGAGTTGCACTGCGCGATGTGGTAATACCTTGATCAGCGTATATGGTCCTATCCATTTGGGTGCAGATGTAGTTGAAATTGTTGGAACTTGATGCACTAGAACCATGGATCCTACCTGAACTTCCTTGGACCTCAGATACCTGTCATGCAGTCTCTTGCGCTCTTCTTGTGTTACCTGAAGTTTCTTCATTGCCCCTTCTCTGTATTCTTCTAATGCCACCAATCACTGAATGGGAGGTTAAATTCCAATGGTTTTGGTTCCCATTTCCTTTCTGATAATAAACTCAAATGGGGCCAATGCCTCTTTTCCATATACTAAGCGGAATGGAGTCTCACCTGTGGTTCCCCTTCTTGTAGTTCTGAAAGCCCAAACTGCTCCGATCAATGCTTGTGGCCAGAAGCTTTGATGATCGAAGGATAATTTGCGAAGCAATCCAATCAAAATCTTATTGGAGCTCTCTGCTTGGCCATTTGCCCTTGGATAGTAGGCACAAGATTTTTAATGAAAAACCTTGTATCTGTCAAATATGTATTGGAGCAATTGATTTACAAAATGTGTGCCCCTATCACTAGTGATTTCTAGTGGGCAACCGAATCTTTAAAAAATACGTTTATACAAGAAGTTAGCTACTGTTAATGCCGTGCAGTCCACAGTAGCCTTAGCCTCTATCCATTTAGTTGCATAACATGTGGCCATCAAAATATACTTCTTACCCCCAGGTTGACAAGTTGGACTCATCGGTCCTATGAAATCAAGACCCCAACGTTCAAATGGGAGCCATCCTGTAGATATGACTAATGGTTGGAAATTCAATCTGGTTGGCGTAGGAGCACACCTCTTGCAGATGTGGCATTCTTTAGCAAACTTGAACGCATCCTTGTAAATATGAGGCCACCATAGACCCTTGTGGATGATTCTGTGAGCCAATTCTTCCCCCTTTAGATGTCCTTCACTGTGTGCAGCTTCTAGCAAAACATTTACCTCCTCTGAATGAACACACTTTCTCAAAATATCATCCTAACAATATTTATATAAATTCCCGTTTATAAGCGAACATGCTTTGGATTTCAGGAGCAATCTTCTCTTTTCTTTAGGTGTCAAGTGTTCTAGGAGTTTCCCGGTAGTGAGAACATGGAGAATTCCATCATACCAATCAGTCCGAATTGCTACTAGGAAGAGATTGCTATCCACCAGTTCATCATTAATACTTGTTGCTTTTTCGCTCATTGCAGTCCTGGAAACTTGATCTGCCATGTAGTGCTCTTTTCCTGGCTTAATATGGATATCAAAATTAAATTCTTGAAACAAGATTAACCATCTCCAAGTCCTTCCAGCTACTCTAGGCTTGTTTATCAAGTACTTCAAGGGCTGACGATCATATATAACTATAAAATGTACACCAAGAAGGTAATGGCGAAACTTCTGAAGAGCAAATACAATAGCCAAACCTTCCCTTTCCGTTGTACTGTAATTCCTTTCGGCTTGGTTGAATAGTCTACTAGCATAGGAGATAGGTCTATCAACCTTGTGTGATGATGGTTGAGCTAGAACTGCACCAACAGCATGAAAACTAGCATCTGTATGCACATGAAATTTCAATGACTAGTTAGGAACACTTAAAAGTGGAGCAGTACATAGCCTCAATTTTAGTTCACAAAATGCTTTCTCAGCTTCAGCACTCCATGAGAAAGGGACTTTTTTACTAGTAAGCCTTGACAAGGGCTTAGCTATTTCTGAATACATCGGAATGAATCTTCTGTGATATCTTGCATGGCCCAAGAAACTTTGCACTTCCTTTGGGCTTTGTGGAATTGGCATGGAAAGAATAGCCGTCACATTTGCAGGGTCAACGCTTATCCCTTCAGCAGATACTATGTGACCAAGAAGAGTACCCTTGGTGACCAAAAAGTGACATTTATCAGGATTCAATTTCAAACCTATTATGAGACATTGCTCAAAAATTTCTTTTAGATTTTACAAATGATCATGGAAATCTTGAACTGCTGCTCTTCTATCTGTACTTGAAAATACTGAAAAGTCATCCATGAAAATGCGGAGAAAGGTTGTTAACCACTTGCCCAATATCAGATACATTGTTCTATTAAATGAAGCTAGTGCATTCTTCAAACCAAAAGTCATGCGGGTATAGACATAAGTGCCCCAGGGAGTAACAAAGGCTGTTTTGTCCCTATCATCAGGATGGATCACTATCTGATTGTAGCCACTAAAACCATCCAAGAAGCTATACAAAGTGTGACCAGCTACTTCCTCAAGTACTTGCTCTGCGAAGGGCTGAGGAAATCCATCTTGAACAGTCACTTTATTCAAAGCACGAAAATCAACACAGACTCTTATTTTTCCACTACTTTTCTTGGGCACGATAACCATAGAAGAGAGCCACCAGGAATGTTCTACTGGAACAATTATACCTGCTTCTTCTAGTTTTGTGATTCCCACTTTTACCGCCTCTTCGGATTGAGTCGATATGGCCTACTTCTTGCAGGTGCGGCTCCCTCAACTAAGGGTATGCGATGTAGTCCAAGCTCCTCTGGTATCCCTGTTAGATCTTTGTAGGACCATGCGAAGACATTTTTGTAAGCAAAAAGTAAGGAAGTTACCTTTTGTAATAAAGGAGGATAATGCCACAGCCAAGAGGCCAAGTGGACTACTTGACGGTTCTCTTCATCCCCTAGATTTACTTCTTGCACAAGTGTTTTAGGACTAATCTTGTTTGATAAATCATCTCGACTGTATGCAGGAGTGGACTTTAGCTTATATTCCGCAACATGTTCTTTTATCCATCCTTGAGGTATATCCAAAAAGGGGAGATCTTCTCTACATTCGGGCCCATAACCTTCCTGTTCTGAAATCTCTATGGTTGTTGCCCCTTCAACATTAGTAATCTCTTGCAAGCTCCCATTCTTCAACTCCTTGTGAATCTCATGGCCTTTTCGTGCAACTTCTTCATCTGCAACTTCTTCCTCTATTTCATTGATTTCCACCATGCAACACTCTGCACTTTCTGTTGATATATTTAGGTAGTGATGTGTGTGAACACTCTAGGACCGCCGGGGCACTTTTTTCCCTCTTTAGGAGGTTTTTTTTCCCCCGGCTTGTATATACGCCTATTGCCCTAATGGGCTACTTATCTTTGTACATTCTCTAGTAATACATTCAGTCTTGTGTGTTGTGCTCCAAGCTTCTTCTTCTTCCTTGTGCTATTCGTGTGCTTCCGCAGACGTATAACTCCAACAATTGGTATCAGAGCAGGTCGTTGCTTCTTCTAGGGCGCCGTCGACACTCCTCCGTTTGCAGTCTCAGATTCGCACAGAATTTGGTGAGCATACTCAGGGTGTTTCTGAGATCAAAACGCCTTCGCTCTGTGGTGCCGAAATCGCGATCTGAGCTCGTTTCGGCCTCCGAACGCACTATCGCAGTGCTTGTGCAGGCTATTTCGTCCTTTTGTGCCAAAGGTATATACCGATTTCTGTTCGCCTATTTAAGCGTCTCAAAGTCTGCTACAGGTCTAGCAGAACTCGTCTGGGAAGTTCTGTTCAACTTTTTGAGATACAGTCAATTTTCTGCATCAAGGTATTTTAGTCAACCGGCCATGGCTGAAAGCAGTGATGTATTCCGTATGTTGGCTGTTGAGGATAAGTTGGATGGTACCAACTACCCATTATGGGCTTATATGATGCGACATGTACTGGTTGCAAAAGGATTGTGGAACATTGTGCAGGGTGTTGAAAGACGTCCTGTTACACCTGTAACGACAGGTACTGTAAATACAGGTGTTGGAGCTGATGAAGATGGTGTCGAAGATGATATTCCGCAGATTCCTGTTCGTGCTGCTGTTTCTGTTGCACCTACTGCAGAGCAGATTCATTGGGATGGCAGAGATGCCCAGGCACATGCATTGATAGCTTTGTCTGTCAAACGTGCCATTATTCCTCACATTCGCTCTTGCAGAACAGCAAAGGATGCTTGGGATACACTTACCACTTTGTACCAGGCTAGGAATGAGGCTCGTGTTGCTTACCTCCGAAAATAGTTGGAGAGTGAGCACATGAATGAAGGTGATTCGATGGACAGTTTTCTTACAAAGATCAAAGACCTGAAGGAACAATTGATTTCTGCTGATGAGGTTATACCAGATAGCTCACTTGTGCAGACCGTTCTGAATGGCCTTCCTGATTCATATCAGAGTCTTGCCTCTACTCTTTGATTGATGATGAAAGGCAATCCGAATGCCTTGTCATTTGAGGAATTAGTCTCTGTTCTGTTGCAGGAAGATCAGTCCAGGCAGAACAGGTCCATTATGCGTGTTGCAGATCAAGCTTTCCTGGCTAGTCAGAAGGGCAAAGGAAAATGGAGCTCTTCTACTAGTAAGCAAAAATCTGCAAATGCTGCACAATCGAAGAACCAGGATAAAGATGAGAAGAAATCAGAAAAGCAGAAATTGTTCTGCAAGTACTGTAAAGGAAATGATCATATTATAAAGAACTATCCAAAACTGGTTGCTAAAGAGGCAAAGAAGAAAGAGGCTGGAATGGTTGTTGCAGAGGCCCCTACACCAAAAACAGAGTCTGCAAATCTTGTGCAGGAAGAAGAATGGGCGTTTACTACTGTCTGTAGTTTTGACCCATCTTCTCATGATCAGTGCATGTTTGCAGTAGACTCAGATGTTTGGTACTTTGACAGTGGGGCAACCAAACATATTACCTCGCAGCGCAGTTTCTTCTCTTCACTCGAGCCTGCCCCTACAGGGAATACTGTCACATGCGCCAATAACTCCTCTTATCCTGTTATGGGAGTTGGTAAGATCATTCTGACTACTGCTGATGGTAGTTCTTTCACTTTGTCAGATGCTTTATTTGTGCCAGGGATCAAAAAGAACCTGTTATCAGTTTCTGCATTAGCCAAGATTGGCTTGGTTGTGAAATTCGTTGATGACAGGTGTACAGTCCATGATCTCTCAAATGGCGATGTGATTATTGCTTCTGGCATTTTATGTCGTGGGCTGTATAAGCTCATAGACTATGAAAAATCTGTGAATGATTCGGCATGTGCAGTTCATGATTCTCAGGCTATGTCAGATGCAAAGCTTTGGCATGCACGCTTTGGTCATCTGAATTTTGCTAGTTTGTTACGCCTGCAGAAATCTGAAATGGTGTCCTCTTTGCCCAAACTTGAGGCACCTAGAAAACATGTTTGTGAAGGCTGTATTTTGGGCAAAATGTAGCGTTCTTCCTTTCCAAAAGATGGTTCAGTTCGGGCTATGCAGAAATTGCAGCTTGTACATAGTGATGTCTATGGTCCTATGCAGACACCCTCTTTTGGAAATTACCTTTACTTCGTGACTTTCATTGATGATTTTTCCAGGCATGCATGGGTATATCCACTCAAAGCAAAGTCCGAAGTGTTCATGTGCTTCAAGCAGTTTTTGGTTTTGGCTGAAAATCTGTCAGCATGTAAAATGGGCACCCTCCGTTGTGATCGAGGGGGGGAATATATGTCTTCAGATTTTAATGCATTTCTAGCTGAACGTGGGATAAAACACCAGTGTACAGTGCCGTATACACCTCAACAGAATGGAGTTGCTGAACGAAAGAATAGGTCACTCATGGAGATGGCGAGGTGCATGGTCAAAAGTCAGGCTTTACCACATAGTTTCTGGCTTGAGGCTGTCATGTGTGCAGCATATGTACTGAACAGGTGTCCCACGAAAGCATTGCAGTCTATCACTCCATATGAGGCTTGGCATGACCGCAAGCCATCTGTTGCTCATCTGCGTGTTTTTGGTTGTTTGGCATATGCATTAGTGCCTGAACAACATCGCAAAAAATTGGATGATAAGGCAGTAAAATGTATTTTTGTTGGGTACAGTTCTGAAAGTAAAGGCTATCGTCTGTATCATCCACAGACTAAACGCATTCTGGTTAGCCGTAATGTTGTCTTTGTGGAAGATGCTATTCAGCCATTGCTTTCATGTACTAAGGAGACATCTGTTAGCTCCAAAGACACGTATGATACTTTGATGCCTCTTTTTACAGGTGGACAGGCTAGCGCTGGTCCTAATGAGGCAACTTCTCAACCTTTGCAGGCTTCATATGATGATGCAGATCATTGCATTTCTGATGCAGATTTACATGATGCACTTGTTGATGAGAGAGATGATATTGAACAGGCAAAAACTATGCCAAAATGGCTGGTGCAGACTTTTCGTGACAACAAATTAGATGCACCTTTGTCATATCGTACTCGTTTAGGCTCTCATAGTACCTCCTTTGCATCAGATTGCTATGTTATGGCTGCATCTAGTCTCTGTGATGAGAATGAGCCTGTTTCTTTTGATGAAGCACAAAATTCAGAAAATTCGATGGCTGCTATGCAATCTGAATATGATGCTATAATGAAGAATGGTACATGGTCTTTATGTGACTTGCCTCCTGGCAAGAAGGCCATTGGCACTAAGTGGGTATACAAGCTGAAGCGTAAACCTGATGGTACAGTTGACAGGTATAAGGCTAGGCTTGTTGCAAATGGTTATGCGCAGGAAAGAGGCATTGATTTTGATGAGACCTTTGCACCTACATGCCGTATGACTACTATTCAGAGCATTTGTGCACTTGCAGCCCATCATGGTTGGAATGTACATCAGTTGGACATTAAAACAACATTTCTGAATGGTGACTTGCATGAAGAAGTGTATGTTTTTCGGCCTCGTGGCTTTGTGCAGAAAGGGCATGAAAACCAGGTGTGCAGGTTAAAGAAGGCGTTATATGGTTTAAAGCAAGCACCACATGCTTGGTATGAGAAAATACATGCCTATCTGATTGCACATGGTTTTGAGAACAATCCAATTGAAAGCACCTTATATGTTAAGCGTGCTAATGATGTGCTTTTGATCATTGTTGTCTATGTAGACGACATGCTGCTCACTGGTCCTCTTGAGAAGCATATTGCTGATTTCAAGGCTGATTTGCATGCCTCATTTGAGATGTCTGATTTGGGGCATTTGCATCACTATTTGGGCATTCAGTTTATGCAAGTTGATGGTGGAATGGCTTTGTGTCAAACGAAATATATTGACACATTATTGCAGCGTTGTGGCCTTGAAGACTGTAAGCCTATTGCCACTCCTATGGAGACAGGTTTACGATTGAGTCTTCATGATGCTGGAGATGCATTTGATGCTGTTCTCTATCAGCAGGCTGTTGGATGCTTGATTTACTTATGCATTACTCGGCTAGATATTCAGTTTGTTGTCTCACAGATGAGTAGGTTTATGCATTGCCCAGGAGTCATGCATTGGAAAGCGGTTAAGCGCATCTTTCGCTACTTGAGTGGTACTTGGCTACTTGGGTTGTTTTATCCCAAGGGGGGATCACTACCGCCAGATTTGCATGCTTTTTCTGACTCAGATTGGGCTGGTTGCTATGACACTCGTGTGTCCACCAGTGGTTTTTGCTTGATGCTTGGTAGCTCATGTATATCTTGGTTGAGCAAGAAGCAGCCTACTGTGGCCACTTCCAATTGTGAGGCTGAGTATAGGGCAACTTTCACAGCGACTGTTAAGTGTGTGTGGCTCAGACGCCTTATGGTTGATTTGGGTGTTGGCTAGTCTTCTGCCACCACCATCTTCACTGACAGCTAGAGCGCATTGGTAGTTGCGAGGAACCCTGTGTTCCATGCTCGCACTAAGCACATTGAGGTGCATTATCACTATGTCAGGGAGAGGTTCTCTGCTGGGGAGATCAGCTTGGCATATGTGCCCACGCAGGAGAACATTGTAGACCTTTTCACGAAGGCTCTGCCTAGGGAGAAGTTTGAAGCTTTCCGCAAAGCTTTGGGCTTACTTCCTTTTGTGGAGTGATTTCCACATAGCTCAGCACTTCCTTATACATGAGTGCCAGCTCCTTGTTCACCGCATCACTCCCAGGGGGGATTTGTTGATATATTTAGGTAGTGATGTGTGTGAACACTCTAGGACCGTCGGGGCACTTTTTTCCCTCTTTAGGAGGTTTTTTTCCCCCGGCTTGTATATACGCCTATTGCCCTAATGGGCTACTTATCTTTGTACATTCTCTAGTAATACATCCAGTCTTGTGTGTTGTGCTCCAAGCTTCTTCTTCTTCCTTGTGCTGTTCGCGTGCTTCCGCAGACGTCTAACTCCAACACTTTCCATCATCCAATTCAATAATGTATCTTCTTCCTGGGGTAGAGAGGGCATTACTTGAGTGTCCATAGTATATCCAGTAGTTTTTCCTGAGTCGAATCCCTCTTCCAAATGTAATTGCAGTTGGCTATTAGTGCTTGTCGAAATCCATAGTTTGTTTTTCCCCCAATCCTGCAAAGCTTTTGCTTGCCTCAAGCAAGGTCTCCCCAGGAGTAAAGGGTAAGAAGTCTCCTGTGGAAGTGCAATAACAACAAAATCTAGAACAAAGTGGCATCCCTGTACTATCACCAGTACCTTTTCAATAATGCCAAGAGGCACAACCCGATGTTGATCTACTAGTGTCACTGTGAATGGTGCCATCTTGGTGGGGTTCAATTTTAGTTTCTTCATTGTAAAATCTGGCATCAAATTGATACCAAAGCCTCCATCTATGATCACACCTGTGAGAGCTTCATCCTTTATACAAACACATAATCTTGAGCTTTGGTAGTCTGCCAAGGGTGTAGGGCAAAAATCAACCATTAAACCATCTGTACTGGGTGATTGGACCGAGTGAGCAGAGTGTATAATCTTCAATAAGTCACTTCTTATTTTTGAATCCATCCTTATAAGTTCATATAGACTAACCTTATGATGAATACCTTTCAAGATCTGTTCAATGTTTACCTCATGAGTGTCTTCTTGCAGAGTTGTTGGTTGGTCCCTTAGAGAAGTAGCCATCCTTTCATAGGCTCCTTCAATTTCTGCTTGGCCCTTCCACCCAGACCTCTTTTCCTCCTCTTTATCCTGGAATCCTTGTTGTTCCTCTCTATGGATTGCTACTACTTGCCTAGCTCTAGTCATCACGGCATAAGACTGAGTGGTCATACCTTCTTCTTGCGGAGAGACTGCAATCATGTGGATTGGAGCAAGACGGCTTTTGGGGCAGTCTTTGGTATAATGATCCTTGGCCTCTGGACAATGTTGACAAGGAGGTGCATCTTCTGGAAGGAAACACCTATTTTGCATGTGGCCATACTCACCACAATGATAGCACATCAAAGGTCTATTATATCTAGGCTTCGCACGCCGATGGTCCTCTCTATTAGGTGTATTTGAAGTATTAACATAATATGAATCCAAAGTTTGAGGGTTACCTCTTTGCTGTGTACCCTTGAGGTAGTAACAATCTCTAGCTTCATGCCCATCGTTTCCACAAAATTGACAACTTACCTTGTTGGGAAAATTAGCATTGGAATGTCCATTGTTGTTACAGATAGTGCACCAAATCTGCCTCCTTATATCTTGAGTGGTCGGCAAATCTTCTAACTCATGGCGAAGTTGGGCTACTTCATCATCAGTGCGATGCAGAGGTGGCATGACCTTCTCTTCTTGTTGATTTTGTTGCATTCTCAATGCCTCGGGTTCCTTCCTCAGTTGCCCAATAGGTTCTAGTTCTGCAGCATAATTCGATTGTGTATCCCCTTCAAAATGTTTCCTTGCTTCTTCAATGTGTGATGTTGCTGCAACAAAATCATTGAGGGTTGCATCCAATCTAAGAGACTCACATAGTTTCTGCTAAGATGACCTTGGCAGAGCTTTTTCTATCCATTTTTTAACCAAGAAGTCACCTAGAGCATGTGGCAGACGTGCAACAAGTGTTTTTGTTCTAGTGTGAAGTTCATGAAAGGATTCTCCTGATCTTAGCCTTAGATTCTCGAGGTGGTCTAGAGCTCTTTCCGAGGAGTCACTAGGTCAAAATGTCTGTGAGAATGCCGTCTTCAGAGCCTCCCATGTAGCAAAATGGCCATCTGCATATTGACTGTACCATTTGTCAGCAAGGCCTTCCAATGTGGATGGGAAGAGTACCCACATTGCATCGTCTCTGTTCTGCAGACCTCGTCCACACCATAAGGAGATGAATCTCCTCACATGATCATCAACATCCTCATAAGCTTGTCCCTTGAAGGTAGGGAACTCGATGTTGAGTCTGGAGAGTAAATGAGAAAGATCCTCCATTTGTACAGGTGTTTCTTCTAATGTATCTGAGGAGAAGTCTAAGGTTCTCCTATGCTTCTCCTTTGACAATGGGTCGCACCCAAATCAATAGATAAATTCAAGGAGGGTAGAGGAGAGGTAGGCTCACTGGTCGTGGTTATGTCTAACTTGTTAAGGCTCCTTCGTACACGAAGAGGCTCCTTATCTTCTCGCGTATGGGTCATGTACCTACTTGCAAATGCAATAGGGCAATAATACCTCTCACAGAAATGCAAGTGTCCCATCGTGTGTGCCAAATTGTAGAGGAGGGACTCGGGTATCTACCTTTAACAGGAGCATACAGCAAGCATTCCAGTACTTCACCTACCCAAGGGAGGTTCTCCTTAGGGAAATATACCCTTTAACACTTCTGTGAGCAGGCAGATATCAATTATTGCACGGAATTGTGAATACTCAAGAAAATATTGATGACAAAATGACAATAATGGAAGACCATCCACTCCTTAGTTCGAATCAGATGATTACAACGAAGGCAGAAGAGAGGCTTAAAAGTTCATGCTCTGGGCTAACATGCCACTCTAGAACTAAACAACATCAGTACAAGGGACTCTTCCAATCTGTACAATGGACACAACTAGATGCAGATTAGCACTGATCAATACAAAGTATAAAAACTTACTCTAAGGGGAAGAGCACGAAATACCAATAACTCACACTAAATGACAAAACCAAGCCACTCTCTTCACACTACTGTGCTATTAGCCCTCCGCTCGGAAGCCCGCGCTCTGTATCTTCACCACAGAGTCACTTCTTACAGTAGGCTTGAAGCCACAAGGTGCAAAGAGAGGACCTCTGTACGTACGTATGTAAGTGTGTGTATCTCCAATGTATTTAATGAACACAAATCCATTGCTTTGATAGGGTCCAATAGGCCAAAAGGCCCTTGCCGATTCCTCACGTCCATTGATCACACGCCGGTTGATTGCCCAAAATTGAAGGGTTTAGGTCAATTATTCCACTTGATTTGAATTGGATCCACAAAAATAGGCAGTTGTCATGAAAGGTTGGCGGCAACAATCATTTCTCCACCTCCAATTTTACCAATTACACTTTTACCCTTTTACTTGCAATCTCAGATCCTCATTTTATGCTGCCCGTGATAATTATTATTTTATTTTGCCAAACTATAAACACCATCTCCAAGAATCACAGATATAGCCAAAAAAAGAAAAACTTTATAACCATAAATTCCTTGAAAATCATTGCTGCCAAACCCATCTGGATATCAGTCTCGTCCCTTGGAAGTGATGTATGGCCACAAAAAGTCCCCACGAGAGGGTTGCTCCAAACATATCAGAGGAATTAACTATGTGAGGGAAAATCATACCCACACCAACATGTGTAGCACCGAAATCAAAATAGAACATGTTTGCACAGGCTTGCAATCCTATGGTTGGAAACTTGTCGAATCCATAATTATCACCAGTTCCACTAAAGAACCACTTGAAGAAACTCCATAAAAAGCTAAATGTGAAGTATCTTCCAAGGCATTTGACTTGTTTCCTTGCCACCTTTGCACCCTCAGGAGTGTGAACTGTTGATCAACGTGGCAGGGAAGAGAGAGTGACAGGTAGAGAGAAAGAGAGAGGGGAAGAGAGAGATGGAGAGAGGGAGATGGGAGTGGCCACGGGTGGCTGAGGGGCGGCATGGTGGTGCGGGGGCTGAGGGGACGGGTGGTGTGGGGAGCTGAGGGGCGGGGTGGTGCGGGGGGCTGAGGGGAGGGTTGGTGGTGCGGGGGGCTGAGTGGAGGGGTGGTGCGGGGGGCTGAGGGGTGGGGTGGGGTCAATGGGGAAGGCGGGGGGTCAATGGCGGGGGGGAGGCAGGGGAAGAAAGAGAGATCGGGAGAGAGAGAGAGAAAGAGAGAGAGAGAGAGAGAGAGAGAGAGAGAGAGAGAGAGAGAGAGAGAGAGAGAGAGAGAGAGAGAGAGAGAGAGAGAGAGAGAGAGAGAGAGAGAGAGAGAGAGAGAGAGAGAGAGAGAGAGAGAGAGAGAGAGAGAAGGGCAGGGGAGTCGTGAGGCTGAAGGGGGGGGGGTCAGCGGGGTGTGGAAGGGAAATCAGCGGGGTGGCGAAGGAAAATCAGCGGGGTGGGGAGGGTGGCGGGGTCAGCGGGGTGGGGAGGGTGGTGGGTTGCGGGGGAGGGGGAGGTGGAGGTGGGGCACTGCGGGGGAGGGCTGCGGTGTGGGGGGGAGAGAGAGAGAGAGAGAGAGAGAGAGAGAGAGAGAGAGAGAGAGAGAGAGAGAGAGAGAGAGAGAGAGAGAGAGAGAGAGAGAGAGAGAGAGAGAGAGAGAGAGAGAGAGAGAAGGGGAGGGGAGCCGCGAGGCTGAAGGGGGGGTCAGCGGGGTGGGGAGTGGAAGTCAGCGGGGTGGGGAGGGTGGCGGGGTCAACGGGGTGGGGAGGGTGGTGGGTTGCGGGGGAGGAGGAGGTGGGGCGGTGCGGGGGTGGGCTGCGGGGTGGGGAGAGTGGCGGGGTCAACGGGGTGGGGAGGGTGGTGGGTTGCGGGGGAGGAGGAGGTGGGGCACTGCGGGGGAGGAGGAGGTGGGGCGCTGCAGGGGTGGGCTACAGGGTGGAGAGAGAGAGAGAGAGAGAGAGAGAGAGAGAGAGAGAGAGAGAGAGAGAGAGAGAGAGAGAGAGAGAGAGAGAGAGAGAGAGAGAGAGAGAGAGGGAGAGAGAGAGGGGACGCGGGGCTGAGGGGGGCGGGGTGGTGCAGGCTGAGGGGTGGGGTAGTGCGGGGTCAACATAGGTGAGGGGTGGGGTCAAAGGGAAAGGTGGGGGTAAAGAGAGAGAGAGAGAGAGAGGGGAACACAACATTTACAAAAGGTTTTTACTTAATATACTACTAAATGTCGATAATGCGAATCCTCCCCAACTTTGTTGCCACACAATTGAACTCCTATAATTAGTCAAGAAATGAAACAAGGCACTTTCCCTAACTCATTCGAGAATGAACTTTTTACTTAAGAATCAACAGATTAAAGAATTGGATAATGACACTTCCAAGATCTTTTCCGAATACTAACTATAGTTCAATGCATGAATATTTTAGGAGGGGTGTAGGTTTCCACCACTAATGTGGAAAGAATTTCCTTAAAGAAGATATCTAACTAAAGAAACAATTTAGAACAAGCTGATAATGCATAGATCCTTTCTAGTACTAGGTGATATCCAAAATAATTAGTGGATGCTTTGACCCCTTTGAGTCCCTAAGGTAGCTATGCAAAGCTTAAGATAGAAATTAATCTAAATACAAGGATTAAATCTTATAGATACACTTTGGTAAGTAAAAACCAATATATCTTGAATCTAGATAATAGTATAGAAAATAGTGCTTTTGAGAAGAAAATTCACAAGAAATAGTATAGAAAATTGAAACCCTAATTCTTAGAAACCAATGAAAAATTAGGCTTTGGCTAGAAAAAGCCCTAATTTAATGAGATTGATATCAGTAGTTATCACAAAACATACTCATAAGTAGAGGAAACACTTAGCAAAAAAAGACAAAAGTTGGGAGGACCAAAACAAACATTTCACATAAATAAACATGGAATGACATAATGGAAATGTAGGAACATCTGATTAGAGATTGTAGGAATATCTTCAAGTACTTTTATACAAATAGGTTTTGAGCCTATGTGTACTAGGATGATTTGGATAAGGAACTCATTAGATTGAGTACCTTAAAATTTCCCTTAAACTTGATGCCTATGGATCAATTTAAGGATAGGTGATATAAGGATAGACACAGATATGTGTAGGTATTCACAAGTAGTCCTAATGAAACTAATGAATTGCATCAATGCTCAAAAAAAGAAACTTGGGATCACAAGCTAGAACAACAAGATAATCCAAGAAATCGTAAACATCACACACGAGTACAGTCGCAAAGGGAAAGAAGGTATCTGACTTCATCTAATCATTTTTTAAAGAAGGGGAAGTCGTAGCTGAATTCCCTAGCAGAAGGCGAAATGAGTGGAATAATCAAGGAAGAAGATTGAGACCATCAGTAGTAGCCAAATGTGTGAAAAATCAATATGAGGGATCTACTCATCCTCATGACCATGTAGCAAAGTATGAACAAATTCTGAGAGCAAAAGAAGTAGTTAAATATAGTACTTAGTTTGAAGCCTTTGGATTAGCCCTAAGAGGACCTACCTTATCATGGATTTTAGCATTAAGAAAGGAAATGTTTGGAAACATTGAGAGGTTCTTGGAAGAATTTATAGGGGAATTTTCCAAAACAGGCATCAAACATAATACTATTACATTGATTCATATATTTAAATGGACACTTGAGGAAAGTATGCAAATAGCTACAAGAATATTTAAGAACTACGTGGATAGATATCCAAATGATGAAAAGCTCTCCATGCCAAAAAGGGTGTCATTATTCATTGAAGGATTGAATAATGTAGAATTGATAATCATGGTGTATTTTAGAAGATATATAGACCTAGACACTTGCATCAAAGAAGCAATTGATTTAGAAGATAATAGAGAAAATGATCTTCTAATATATGACCAACAGGTCAATGGGGAGAGTAAAATACCACCCACAAAAGAACTACCTCAAGCCATAGCAAAATTTTTAGGAGTTACAATCACATCAAATATATTCAACTCCAAAACAACACAATTAAGGAAATATTATGTGTGTGGAGCAAACCATCCTACTCATATGTGTAACCATAAAAAAACATCCCATATTTAGGACAAGAGAACACTCAAGTATTCTACTCTAGAGAAGAGCTGGACAAATCATATAAGTGATGAGGGCTTCTATAATAAAAATCCATTGATCGAAAGGGAATTTCACAACTAGACAATACAATTTAGAGAAAAGGATTTTTTGGATTAGCCTAGAGTTGTGTTCGTGCAACAAGGACCTATACAACCAACATAGCTGTGGTAAAATACACACCAGTGGAAGAAAATTTGGAAAGCTCCTTAATACGAACTAGAGAGTATTCTTATGGTTATAATAGCAATTTCGAGGAGCATTCAGAAGGACACAAATTGGGATTATGTATATAACAAAGAACCTTATCTATGAGTTTTAGATTTGCAAAATTGGAGATTGGACATGGATGCAACAATATTCATGTATATAACCAACAGCTACATGTCAAAACCAAAAACCCTAATTTAAGAGTATTTAGAAGGTGAATTGTAAAAAGTATGGTGGAGACCATTTTCTAATAGATCTCCCTTAGCCACGTACCTTTAGAGTAGAGGGTGCATTTTGTAAAGAGTTTGGGATTGAACAATTGATCAGAGATTGTCCAAAAAGTTCAAATAGGCAAAATGTAAACAATCAAATATCTTTGAAAGCAATGCATATTCTATCAACTTTTTGTAGTGATCAACATGAGCTAACACCTATTCAAATGGTAATTAAAGCTCAAGCAAGAAATTAAAAGATGAACATTGATGGAGAAAAGGATGATTAATCGAAATGGCAAAGAAAAACTTGAAAAAGAGTTCTTCATGGAAAGAAATAAGAGTAAAACAAAAATCAAAATGGGAAAAGAAAGTACAGGAGTTGATACATGAAGACTTTACAAGAAAATATGCAAAATAAATCAGGGAAGGAGTTTTTGACATGTATGAACAAACAAGTGAGTGCAAACCAATAAAGGAATTGTCAAAACAATTAGACACTTTGATCATAGCATACAAGACTAGAATAAAGTAAGGACCTATACCAACAAAGCAAGAAAAAGTATATCCAATGCTAGAACTAGAAGCAAAGAGAATGCATTTGTGTAAGGAGATCATTTAAAAGACATTAAAACTGCTAGAAAGGTCCGTGTAGAGATTAACCATAAAACCCTAGCAAATTGCATGAGAAGGTGTGGAAGGAATTGATAGAGAACAAGTTGCGATCATACAAGAATGATAATCTTCATACCACGAAACAAAAGGGAGTCAGGAACAAACAATTGAAGCACACATACTTGAAGAAATACCATTGAAAGTGGAGGTGAGAGTGAATGAAGGGTGTAAAATCTCTTTTTAAATGAGTGTAATAGAAATAGCGAAACGAAACCCTCATGTAGAGAAATACTCGAACAAGAAGAAGAAGACTCAAAATGTGAAGTCTCTTAAGTCAGTAATGGATTCATTGATGCAAGTAACAATAGAATAAATTGGGGGATATTATGAAGGAAAATAATGGAATACAATACTCTCAATTTACCATGAAGATAAACAAGTCAATGCCATTCTAGATAGTGGAGCTAGAGTAGCCATAATGCGAAGAAAAATCTAGTAAGAATGAGAAGCTTAGAAACTCAAACCTACTAGCTAGATTGAGACTGAAAATCGCAGATGGACATATAGAGAAACCCTTGAGTATTTGGAAAAAGGTAATAATAAGAATAGTGGAATTGAAATAGAACATACATTTGCAATGGTGGAATTTCCTCATCTCACATCATATGAGATCATCTTAGGAAATACTTTTATGAGACAACCGTATATAGTTCAAGAGTGGCGAAAAGATTGCCTTTACCTACCAAAATAAGGAAATGTAACTAGACTCAGTAGTAAGAGAGGGAATTATCATGACATATCTCCAAGAGAGTGGAATAAAGTGCACAATTAATAAGATACTACAATTGAGTCTGTGGAAGTGCTAATTGAAGAGAGTGAGAGTGAAGCACCACTTTGGGCATATGGTCCAACAAGAAAGAAAATACCAAAGATATTTCTTTACAGGAGAGAAGATTGTATAAATGAGAGAGTGATCAAGGATCAACGGAATATACCTCAACAATTTAATGATCAATATTGTGAACCCTATGGATAGACTCACATGTTGTCTACACTCGATGTAGCTAATGAGGAGAATGTGTGAATAGATTTTCAAAATGAGAAATTGTATGATATATTTCACATAGCCTTAATAATGATAATAATAGAGGGAAATGACAATGCATCCAAGTCAAAAGAACAAGACTCGGAATAAATGGGCAAGACTTCATACCTCAAAAAGGTGGGAGCAAGTGATGTGGTCAAGGATAAAATTTCCAAGAAATCTAACAAAATCAGACACAAAGAAGAGGAGAGAATAGTGAATCATAAGAAGGAGTCAAAATAGGAAAACAAGGAAACTCATGAGGAAGAAGGAGGAAAATTGATGTTCGATCTAATTTTTAAAAAAAATTGAGATTGAAGAAAATTTTTTGCTTAACTTAAAACCAGAAAGGGAGAAAACAAGAGGAGAGTCCTACGATAATCAAGAGGAGACTAAAAAAATAGTGATTACCCAATAGGGGGGAGAAGATAATGATGTTGTAATAGTAGTTGATATGCTGTATGAGGAAGAAGAGGCCTTAATTAAATTGGTTAGGGAATTTAGAGATGTATTTTCCTATAGTTACAAAGATCTCAAAGGAATAGATCCTACTATTTGCTTGCATAGAAATACCTATAGCACCAGATGTTAAAACTAATAAACAAAGTCATTACACATGCAACGATAAATACTTTGTAAATACTAAAGAAGGAATATATAAATTATTGGCTATTGATTTCATTGATGAAACTGAGTATAATGAATAGATATCCCCAATAGTTGTAGTTTCAAAGAAGAATGGACAACTTAGAGTTTGTATAAACCTGAAAAATATTAATGCTGCAACTATTAGAGAGGGTAGTTGGAAAGGATGATGATGTCCCATGTGTTTAAAGATTTTCTACAGCATGTCATGGAAATCTATATGGATGATGTATCTACCTTTTCAAATAAAAGTGAAGATCATTCACAGGACATGAGAACCATATTAAGAAAATGTAGGACTTACAGGATTTGTCTTAACCCAAAAAATTTGTCTTTCTTGTCAAGAAAGGTAGGATGCTAGGACAAATTGTATCCAAAAATTTCATCTTTATGGATGAAGTTAAAATAAAGGCCATAGTAAACTTACCTTCGCCTACCAGTGTGAACTATTTTTAAAATCCATGCGACATTGTGCATATTGTAGGGTTCGTCTTAACCTAGAAAAATGTGTCTTTCTTGTTAGGCAAGGCAGGATACTGGGACATATAGTATCCAAAAATTGCATCTATACTAATGAAGATGAAATAGATATCATAGTGAACATACCTAAGCCAAAAAATATGAAAGAGCTAGAAAGATTCGTGGGAAATTGTGGATATTATAGGAAGTTATTAAGCAAGTTAGTTGATATTGCAAAACCTTTGTTTGCATTGATTACAAAGTGCGAGTGGAGTGATGAATGTGGTAAAGCTTTTAAAACCCTAAATACTTGTTTAATCACTCCACCAATATCAAAAATAGCTCAATGGGATTTGATATTTCATGTGCATGTGGATGCTTCCATCTTTGCTTTAGGTTGTGTATTGGCACAACCTATAGAAGGAAGTATAGTAGATTTTCCAATAGTATATGCAAGTGGACAATTGAATCAGGCTCAGAAAAACTACATCACAACCTATCGGATAGGGAATCAATTGAATTGGATAGGATATAAATTTTCTAACATGACTATGGAGTTAGAACAACTTGGAGCATCTAGATCACAAGCTATTATGAGTATTTATGCAGACAAGAGAAGATAGAAGGCATATTATGATTTACATATCAAGGATAAAGACTTTCCTGAAGGAGATTTAGCTCTAGCCTACACAATAAAAGAACATAGTAAAAACCAAGAAAAAGGGTACATAGACCATATATCGTTCATAGGATTAGTCCTAGTGGAGCAGTGCAATTGGAAAACCTAGATGAAGTTATGCTAGAGTATGTAAGTGGATACAAAATAAATGATATATAGAGCCATTGATAGTGGAAGTATGGAGACGATTACAACAAAATCAAAGAGAACAAGAAGAAGAAAGAATAATAAAACAAGAAGCCCGAGAGGAGTCCAAGGAAAAGATTAGAAATGAAAAAAATGAGACCTTTGATGACTTCTAAGATAGATCAAGAGAAAGTTAGAGATCACTTGAGAGTAGTTGAAATGAATTATCAAGGAACAAAAATTAGTGTTTTGTTGGATATTGGAGCTCAAATAAACCTAATTAGTTCCAACTTGTTGAATCAAATTGAGGAAAGAAAATATAGTAAAAACACAATGATTAAAATAATTAATGTACAAAGTCTTTCTTTATTGTCAATAGTAAAATTTCATTTGAAAATAGAAGAAGAAAACAATTTAGTGGAGTGTGAGGTATGCCATGAAGAGTTAATAATGAGTTGTTGTTTTTGGCTAATGCTGAGTTATTTTTGGCTAACTTAAGTCCTAGATTCTACGTCAGCTCATCCGTTACCTTGAGTTGATCATCTTTACCTATTCCAATATATGTGTTGTCGATGGTCTAAATCTTATGGATTGTGTGATCGAATTGACTAGGATCATTTTCCACTACAAGAGGCCTAGTTTGTGGAGATGAGAAACAAACAGTGGTTTTGCCTAGTTTTTGGACAAGAGTGGATGAGATGAATCATATATTCTTTGGAGTTTGAAATAAAACTCATAAAATTAAAAGTCAGGGATAAATCTATGAGAATGTTGCTTGTGAGTAATGATATGGAGGAAGTAGAATCAAAGATATACAAAGTGGACATGTAGATATTCAAATTTCTAGCTAAAGAAAATCACAAACAGCAACAAATAACAAAGTAGAAAGGCAATAAAATACCAAAAAAATACCAATAAAATACCAAAAAATAATATATTAAAAAAATGCAAAAATATTAGACAAGTCTAGAGACCAAGGTAACAATTAAAGGAGGACTTGCAAAGACCTTCAAAAAATAATAAACAAGAAGGGCTTATCAAGCTAGGATAAGAGGTAGGACCAATGCAAAAGAAATGGACAATAGTTATCATAGAGAAGACCTAGAAATAGAAAGAACTAAGCTCTACATGAAAATGATTCAAGTGGCCCATGCCATGTTCGAAGCAACCCAATTAGTTAACTAGAGTAATCTAGTTAAGCCTGAGTCGCATTTTCAAGGCATGATAGAGATACATAGCACAGAATTGGAAAGGCTCCTTGTGTCAAGATCTTGCCAAGAGAAGTCTCATTGGTAGTGTCATGAGTACTCAATTATACCAAAAGTGGAGTTTCCCTTCAATACACAAGTATTCACAAGGATTATTGAGAGAGATTCAAGAAGAGAAGTGGAGACCAGAAAGAGGAGCTCAACCTCCCATCCAAGAAATAAATGATCTTCATTATCAAGTTCCTCAAGATATACCATCCATATATGGAGAGTAAGAAGACAAACAATCAAGTGAGTGAATGGATTTTGAGTCCAATTCCCTACAACAATTACCTCACTTGACTAGCCCATGAGAATCAAAGTCTATTCAAATGAGAGTGCCCACCATCAAGGTAAGAAATGAGGATTTAATTCTTCCTAGGAACACAGAGGTAGTAGAGAACACTAAAGTGGAGTGTCATCTCACATTAGAAGAATTGTTGAAAGTAAAACTTGAGTTGTGGAAGTGCGTAGTTATCCAATTATTGAAAGTTGTTAATGCCTACTCTCATAATGGATGGAGAGAAAAGGTGCGAGAGATACCCTTAGACAAGAATGGAGATGCAAGTGAAGGCGAAGAGGGAAACACCTATCTACCCATCTCCTACCAAGGCTTCTCCCACACCCACTAAACTATAGATAGTTGATGCCACTAACAACATGTCCAATGATATGGACATCTCACGAACCAATGCACAACCACTCACTATTTTCACTTCAATTTCCACCATGACACCACTTCAGCATCCATTTTTCCCTTTCTCGTTCCATTCCACTCTACATTTCATATTGATCTTCATACCACCATGCATTCACTCTCCACCATCTCATCATTAGTTATCGATAATGCACTCAAGAAAATGTTTAACAACATGAATGAAGTTGGCAATGAATTCATCTCCTTAGGCTAGAAGTACGTGGACTTGGAATGGACCACCACCCAACTCCAAGCGAGTCTTAATTCATTAAAGATAAAAAATTCTTTCCCTCAATGCCCGTTAGAGCGAGGTCAAGGATGTTGGGGATGTAAGGGTCATGTGACCTTATCCCCATATTCATGTCCAAAAAAGCCCTCATATCCATATGGGATGCAACCACCTATGGGAGGGTTCATGCATATGGCAATATATTACAATAGGCCCCAACCAAATAGCAATACCCATCTGGGTCCATGTACCACTAGTAAAGTATGTATAGGGATATAGAGATAGAACCCTACTACTAACAAATAGAAAATTGTACTCATTGGATAGTGTGACTTCCATTCCTTGGATGATGGTGCTCATGAACATTCTTGTTCATTTGAATCTCTTGCATCATATATTTCATCATATATGGAATAAAAATTTCGATTTAAAAAAATCTTGATGCGAGCATTGATTCCCCCGTGCATTCTAAAACAATATTGTAGAATTTTCAATATAAAATGTGGGAACCTTTTCGGAACCAGATCGACACGTACTAGGGATGCGATGGAGTTTCGAACCTCCCTCCTTCATTTCATAAATGTATAATAGTTTAAGAATCGTTCTGAAGAAAAAGAATAAGACGAAATTCAATGCCAATAAACTAAGGGGATTTTGTAAGGAAATAGAATAAGAGAAATCCAATACACGAGAGAGAGACAGAGGATATTTTCTTGGTGTGTGTGTGTATTAATTTTTTGTTATTTTTTGCACAAGGACATTCTATTTAGAAAAAAAACATTTTTACTATAAAAATAATTCTACTACAAAAAGCATTGCACCTGAAAAAAGACATTCTACCAACAAAAAAAAGAATTTACAAAAAACCATTCTAATGTAGGTGTATATGTTTCGATGCATGGATGTATGTGTATGTGTTAAAGAAAACATTTTATTATAAAAAATAATTCTACTACGAAAAGCATTTTAGCTGAAAAAAGACATTCTACCAACAGAAAAAAAAGCATTCTACTACAAACGACCTTTCTATGTTTCTATGCATGCATGTATGTGTATGTACGTGTGTATGTGTATGTGTTAAAAAAACATTTTAGGACAAAGAATAATTCTACTACAAAAAGCATTTCACCTGAAAAACGACATTATACCAACAAAAAAAAGCATTCTACTACAAAAGACCATTCTAATGTATCTGTATATGTTTGTACTCATGCATTTATGTGTATGTATGTGTGTATGTGTTTCTCTGTGTATGTTTATGTGTATGTATTTGTGTATATATGTATATATGTGTGTGTTTATGTGTGTGCATGTGTATATGTGTGCCTATGTGAGTGTGGGAGCATATGTATATGTGTGTGTGTTTATGTTATTATGTGTGTATGTATGTCTATGTATCTTTGTGAGTTGTATGTGTGTGCCTATTTAAGTGTGTCAGCGTATGTATGTGTATGTATGTATGTGTGTATTTATCATTTAAGTGTGTCAGCGTATGTATGTGTATGTATGTATGTGTGTATTTATCTATGTATGTATTGCAATATGTCCTCGCATATGTCAAACGTCCTCTTATTTATTTCCACAATGCAATTATTCTTGCAAATTACATTTTAAACCACAAAACAAATTCGACCAATATAGGATCAAACTTTAACTTTATCACATGGCTCGGAGATTCAAACATTATGTAGAACAAAGATAAAACCAAAAACGATTGGGGCAAAAGGATGGATGAAAGAATAAAGTATCTTGTATCGAAGACAAACCAAGGGAACAACTTCATATTCAGAATAAGTACATAGAATAACTATATCAACAAAGCCAAGATAGCCAGCCAGAGAATAGGAGTGAGACTAAAAATAAGCAAGAAGCTAGGTTTGTGTTATCAAACCCAATACACGAGAGAGAGAGAGGCTATAAATTAGAGATTCTTGTAGAGAGAGAGAGAGAGAGAGAGAGATTCTGTTATCTTTTGCTCTTGTATACAATGCTTCAAATTCAATACAAGGAGGAAAAACAAGGTTTGGATGCTGGCCTCATCGACAACGAGATGACACAGCTGGGAGATACAAAGGTAGCAAGCAAAGCATCCAACAGAGACCATGTCGAATCGTCTGGGTTGAGCGACCAGCTAGAATCGTCTGCGTTGAGCGACCACCTAGAACCGTCTGCGTAATCTACCTTTAAATTTCTTTGCTTGAACTTCACAAAGCGTCTTCAGCATAATGGGCAAAACGAGCTCATAAATCGTCTTGGTCTCAGCTTTCTCAGCTTTCTGCTCTTCTGTCAAGTACGCTGATTTATTTGTTTTTCTTCTATTCCTTCGTTGCTGCTGTCCTCCTGATACACCTTCTGCTTTGCATAATAAGCCTCTAGCTTCTTCTGACCAGCCATCAGTAGTTACTATAATAAGCCTGCTTATGGAGGATCTGTTCTGCCGACATGAATAGTCCTGGATCATTGCGTCCACGCAGATCGTTCGAATTCTCCATGCCTTCGAAGAGAGATGATTCAGTTGATCGATCGACATCGTTCTTCCGATTTCCTTTTTCCTCCCTATTTGGTTCTGTCGCCGTGGTTTCCTGTTCTAGCTGAGATGAGGCAGCAGAATGTTTTGGATTATCCTCCATCGAATTGATCGTGGAGTTCGGCCCAAGATCACGCCCATCAACGTTACTACTGATGTAAGACTTTCCATTAAGATCTTCAGGTATGCTAATGATGTCACCAATTCTGAGGTGCTTCTTCCTTACGTATCCAATCCAGCCATGTTTGATGATAAACGACTTGGCGGAATTCCAGAGCCCAAAACGAAGATGAAACTCTTCATCGTCTTCGCCATCAAGTAACGTGATGGGCTGTTCTCCTTCTCATTGGGCTCTCCCGATCTTTTCAACAGTAAATCTGCACTTGTTTTATTTCCAACCAGAAACCTGTTTTGTCTAACATTCACGTCACTGCCACATGGACGTTTTTCGTACAGAATTCGACGTCCTATTATGTCATAATTTGGTTCCCTCACTTCCTTCGGATGTTGTAGCTTCCTCTTTTTATGTGGTGATGTAGAAGCTCCATAACTACCATCGAAAGGAATACTCACAGCTCTCTTTCCTGATTGTTTCATCTGGCTTCCACAATCTCTATCAGCCTCGATCAGATTTGTCTCTGGACTTTCATCTCTCTTCATCGAACTCGGCTTAATTGGCCTAGCAATCCTCCGGATGAACAATAATCTAGGATTCATGATGTATGCAGAGTGTCCTCTCTTGACGGCGTCTACCATATTTAGCCGTAGTTTCTTATCAGCCTCTAAGATATTCACCTCCGCATTTTCATCTGCGCCCATTGACAGCTGGTTTTCTCCAGCGAGCACGATACAGCAGGATAATTCACGGTTAGACATGCCTTTGATGTATGATTTCTCCGGTGGATCAAGTGTCTCAAGATGCTCTTCGCATTGTCCGTCACTAGATGCGCGTGTTCCCTGTTTAACAAGAATCGGCGCATATACAGACGAAGCATCTGTTCCATCCCGTCGGAAATGCATGCGCTCATGTCTAGCACCTGCATCATTGTTGATCGAAGCTGCTCCTAACTTCAATGTTGCATTCTCGATGGCATCGATCGCGGGAGAGAAGGGTGCGTTATCAGAAGTGATTTCTGTTTTCCGAAGCGATAGATTGGCCGTTGGCCCCGACGTTAAATCAGTGATGGTGGAGGAAACCCTCGAGGAAGGCAACGACACCTTCATGTCAAGTAAGGTAGGCTCATTCTGCTGCATTGTTACTTCATCTCCACGTCCGTAGTTCACCATCTCAATACCTTTCGCGTGCTGAAGCCAGGATGTCTGAATTTCCTGGTATGCGTATAAATAGCAGCTGACAAGCAGAAAAGCACGAACAAAAAACATTCCCGAATGTCGTTTGCCCTTTGGAGCGTTGGATGAAAAGCACACTTTGAAAAGCCTTCGATGAAAATCACATTTCTTCGAATTCACCGTAGTTCTGGACGTTTCCTTTTCATTTGGTGATCCCTTAATCTTTGATTGTGTGTTTAGGCCCCTTTGAACCAATCTTTTAAACATTCCCAATTCATTGATTGTGTGGTTAGGCTCCTTTGAACCAATGGGCGATTCCTATTTCAACATTCCCCTCTTACTAAGGAAAATTCATCAAAACTTTCTTTTTGGTGATTCCTTGTTGAAAGGATCTTGCAATTTTGCTCCTCAGAATCATAATCCATCACCACTTCCTAATCTCCGATTGTTGAAGACCTGCCAGTACTTCACCTTTCGATAAGGTCCTTTCTTTAGAGGGTTGTGTAGTGATGTGCTAGAAGACTTAAGCCTGGTTGTGCCAATGTTAGAAGAACTCTGATACAAGTGTTGTGAGGTGGACTAAGGATGCAGAAACATTCAAGTAGTAGGAGCTAGGACATCAACTATTTTTCTTTCGATACAAGATACATATGCATGTTTATATATGAAAGTCATGTTACGAAAATAAACCTCCAAGTCTACATGACCTATCTTTCCATAATCCTAGATTATAACCAATTTCTTAGTAGATAAATTACTAATTAAGATACAATTTTACACAAGTAGAGAAATCATTATTTTCGCTTTTGATTGAAGTGATCACTTTCAAGATCATCATCGAATCTAGCTCTTGATAACATATCAGCAATTGAATTTGACTTACCTTAAATTTGAATTAACTCAGGATTTATGAGTTTAATATATGAGATCCATCTAAGCACGCCTATATCAAGAGATGAACAATGGGCTATCATTCCAATGAGAGGCAATAACTTAGTCTCATCTTTTACATTTGCAGCTAGGAAATATTTTTTTGTCTCTTTTCAAAGTTGTTAGCATACCCCATTGATCTCATTTGATCTCTGGATACTTTCGTTGTGTTTCATGTAAAAATTTAGCCCCAAACCTAATTCTATATCTATTCCCTTCACTATCCTTATGACCCAACCTATACCAATAGAACTAGTATCGACATTCAATATAATAGGTTTGTTAACAGAATAGTCTACACACTTAAGGATGGGAGGTTCAAGCAAGAATTTCTTCAATTTACACATAGCTTGTGTGTGTTTGTCAGTCCAAATAAATTTTTGTTTCTTCATCGACAAGTCATAGAGACAATCTGCAACATGAGCAAAGTGTGGGATCCAAATAACATAAAAGATGCACACACCCAAAAATCTATGTACCTCACTCACATTGTTACATGTTTCAAAAAGCTTGCTAATGGCATCAAGTTTTTGTGGGTATGGCTTTCGATCATAATGAACACATAAATGTCCAACAATAAGAACCTCATTGACACCAAAAATATATTTTTCTATGGAAAATGTGAAACCTACCTCTTCAAATTGTTGAAATATTTGTTCACAATTAGAAATATGGTCAAGAACAAATTTATGACATCCACATGAATCTTAAGTAATGTCCTTTATACTTTTCTCACTCCCTTTAATTGGAATATCATCAATTGGCATGGTTATAGGAGGGATAAAATCATGTAAGACCATATTCATAGCACTCATCATATGAGCTACAAAACTAGTCGCTTCTTATGATAAATTACACATTTGCACTAAGACTAAAGGAGTTTTCATTGTGGTTATTTCATGATTATCAATTGCTAATTGAAATTGGTCATACCCAGAACATAAATCATGCATTGAATAGATAGAATGTTTTGAAAAGGATTCACTAAACTCATCTATAATTGCTATTCCTACATTCCTTATGGTGACTTTATTTTCAGGTCAAAGATCTTGAATAAAATATAGTTTCTCATTCTTTTTAGACACAATGAACCATCTATTTGAGTAAGGTGCAAAAGATGGCTCTAAAATTCTTATCTTTATCTTCTCCTTAAGTAGTTTCATTAGCTCAAGTAAGTGAGCCTTTGCAACTTGTATAGGGTGAGGATTCCATGGAATATATAGAATAGTAAAGATTGTAATGGATGCAACTAGCTTAGGATCTATGCAACCAATCTCATGATGAGGATACATAGTAAAGGCTTTTCCATGGATTCCTATGGCTCTCTCAAATTTATCTCTCTCACATCACAAAAGAAAGTCATCATTCCTACCAATTTTCACCCGTTTGATTGTCTCATTAGTGAATGTATGCTATTTTTTTTCTCATCTCAAAGAATTGGATCATTTTTCACATCAACAATTTTTTCCTTACTTCCTTAGGGTAATGGTTGAGCTATGGGTTTCATTTTTTTGTCTATAGTTTTGTAATTTGTTTCAACTAAGCATCATGGGTTTGGTTCAATTTTGAGCATACTCATCAAGGGAAGAAAGAAGAACAACATGGGAAATAGAATTTTATTGAAGACATAACTCTAACTCATCGAGAGTAGAGAAACAATGAGATCGCTCAATCACATGCTCAATGTTCTCATCATGTTCCATGATTTTGTTGGTTTTATAACTTTTTTGGGTTTTCAAGATAAAGGACTTGTATACTTGACTCTTATGAAGGAAAATTGATCCTGAATGTGGAAAACAAAGTGACAAACTATTGTACATGTTGGTTGGTTGCAAGATGTCAAAAGAATGTCCACTGTTGTTCCACTCAACAATGGATTCCATCTAAAATTTTGATCATATGTAGCTCCAAACATGAATTGCGGTGCACAATTAGTACAAACATGCTCATGACCCTAAGTAACAATAGGCTTCTTTCTAATTGACAATCGATTCCTAGGATGATTCACTCATACCATCATGACTTGAAGTGATTGCATTCCATCCTTAGACTTAATTCTAGCATAGGTATACCCATCATCCATTGCTTTAGTTTCCATATGACTCTCACAAATAAAGGGGTGACCTAAGAGAATTTCATAGCAGCAATTATCTTGAATAAAGAAGTGAAATTCTTATGTGATTCCTCCTATGGATATGGACACACTAGCACAAGCTCCATACAAGGTACCTGCACCATTATTTGCAGTTCTCATATGCCATCCACAATCTTTACAATGATAGCATTCTTATCATTGCGTATTTTAACATGCATCTCTGATGTAGCTGTAGACCAAAATTTTCTTTTAAAGTAACTTTCAGAATTGTTTTCATGAGTTTCATGGTGAGGTTGAATAGGTCCTTAGAAATGTTTATTAACATTTACTTGATCATCATCAAGGTATTCTTCATCAGATTCATCAAAGTTTAAGGCTTCATTCATAGCTTGAATTTGAACTAGAGAATCTTGCATTTCAATATCTAGATTAAGTGGAAACATGTTCGTTTTAATTACGGGAATAAAGGTATCTTTAAAAATAGGCTTTGCAATAGAGAAAACTTGTCGTAAGACATAGTCACTTGACTCTTTAGAAAAATGCCATCTAAAATCGCCATATGATCTATTTTTCTCTTAATTTCTGAAATCCAGATGGCTTTAGGTTTTCTCTTTGGTTTCTTTTGTTTTTGCTCAGGATCTTTTGTTCATGTTCTTGTGCTTATTCTTGAGTTTGTTTTGATTGTTCTTGTTTCTCTAAAGGCTTTGGTTCCATTTTTCTTTACTTTGTCTTCTTACCTTTTTTGTTTCTCCTCTTGTTTTTGTTCATTGGGTTGTGATTCTTGTTTTTTATCTTTTGGTTTTGATGTTTTCATTTGCTTTATGATGGTCTCTATTCCCTCTAAGGTTTGTTTTCGAGTCACTCTTCTTTCACTCGACTCAGTTTCATCTCATTTTCATTTTTCTTCTACATTGGATATGTGAGAAATAAGAGATTGATCTTCTATTGGTGACTCCCAAGCAGTTATTCTCCTAATCTCATCTTGTGCTCTTACTAAAGCCTCTACAAAAAATTCAGCTTCCTTTGTGGGTTTACTTGATTCTACTTCTTGTTCATCAAGAGCTTTTAGTTTCACCCCTCTAGTTCATGCATCTATTATTGTTATATTCTCATAGTGATTTTTCATTCCTCCATTATCATAATTTTCTTGCAAAGGTAGCCTAGATCGATAGTCATAGATTTGCTTATCTATGTCTATTACTAGTTGTTGCTCTTTAGCAGCTTCAATAGTTCACAATCTCTCAAAGCGTGCTCTAATGAATCACACCAAGGACACCTACGAGGTACATGCATAGAACCATTTAGATTTTGAGGATTTTGATTAACTTGTGGTGGGAAATTTCAAAATTGAGGATTTTGTTGATAAGATATTGCTTGAACAAGTTAATTAGGATTTTGATAAGGCAATTGATGTATTTGAGGAGCTTAGGATGTAGAATGTGATAGTTGAGGTGCAAGAGGAGCTTCCATAGTATAAGATTGATAATTTTGGAAATTTTGATTTTGAGCATTTTGAAAACTTGTTTGAGAAACTTTAGGATACATGCTTTGATACATTTGAGGATTTTTCACATGCGGATGAGGATCTTGCATTGAAGGATTATGCATTGGAGGAACTTGATATGCTTGAGTAGGAGCATCTTGTGGGTTTTGATTGGGAGCTATAACATGTTGATTAGGCTCTTGAAAAGACATTGGGTTTGGAAAGATTTGATGGTATTTGATTGTAAAGCATCTACAATCTTGGCCAAATTGGATTGTGTAGAAATAATACTTTCCATTTTCTTAGTGAGAATTTCTACTTGATATTGTTCAACTACACTTTTATTTGGCTCTAGTTTAAGACTTTGACTAGGCTCCATCATTTCAAGAATAGGAATAGAGTCAAAAAGCATAGCATGGGATTGTTCTCTAATTTGCTCTTTGGCTTGTGGAAGGCTAGATTGAGGAGGCTTTAACCTCTATGGGTTGGCTTTGATGTCTATGGGCTTAAACCTCTACTACTCTATGCACTTCTTGCCAATCGTCAGTAAGACCATAGTGCTTATCCGGCTCTTCTAATCGCCATTCAACTTCCCTACGAGTTTCAAGATGAAGAAGCTTAAGAAGATTGATCCCAAGATCACATTCCAAAGTTATCTTATCCTCATTAGGAAGTTTTTCATAGCGTCTAATATACTCATTTTGTGCTCGAGTAATAGAGCTACTAGGCTTTGGAGAATTAACCCATCCTAAAAATTCATCCCAGTTATGTTGGCTATAATCCTCAACATAGACTTCTTTGAGCATCTCCTTTCTAAAATCACTCCAAGAAAGACTATCATATTGAGTGACATCGTTTATGATAGAGCTATCAACAATTTGTTCAAAGAATGTTAACAAAAGATCTTTGACAAGACCAAAAATCATAGCTTGCTCTTCAAACAAATCTAAGTAGCTTGTAATGTTAATGCCATTACATTTTCCCTTCTCTCTCAACATAGAAGAGACTATTCTTTGACCTTGTTTATCAACAATAAGGCATTTTAGTCCTTCCTCCACCTTAAGTGAATATGCAAGTGATGCACGATGGTCTGGATCTCTCACCAATGTGTTTACTTCACGACAAAGATGTGCACAATATTTTGAGAAATCTAGTGCAACAATCAAGAATGATGATGATGCCAAAAAATATACAACAAAGGATATGGATAAGAACTTCCCAACAAGATCGGAAGCAAATGCCATGAAACAATTCACATCGGGTTCAAATATGGAGGTGATCACAATCCAGGTGGATCAACTCTGGTCGCAACACACAGAGAGTGTATGAAGCTAGTGAGTGTTGAAAGGTTTTTGTGATCAAAATATGAAGGTGAAAATGGAGTTGGGTTTGGAGAGGAGAGATGTCATGATTTAATTATGAGAAGGGGGAACATATGAATGCAAGATAATCCCATGAACATAAATGATGAGGACAAAAGAAAACCATTCACATGAATCAATTTCAAAAGGAAGAATGGTCCAAAAAAAGAGAGCTTCTTATACACTTTCAACATTGAATTCATATGCATGGGTTCTTTTGTATGGTATGTTACACACACACATACATACATACATACATACACACACACACACATCTTAGGTGGTATGTTAGGTCTCCGATTATTTTCTCCTACCATACAATATCTCCTGTTATTTTAAACTCAAACAAAAAAAAATCCAAAACACGTACACATATATACATACATATAGCATGTGCATACACATATACATACATACATACATACATATACATACATACACACACACACACACACACACACACATATATATATATATATATATATATATATATATATATATATATATATATATATATATATATATATATATATATATATATATATATATATATATATATATATATATATATATATATATGAGTATGTGTATGTGTGCATGTATTTAGTATGTATGTATATATGTGTACGTGTTTTGGATTTTTTTTTTGTTTGAGTTTAAAATAACAGGAGATATTGTATGGTAGGAGAAAATAATCGGAGACCTAACATACCACCTAAGACGTGGTAGTTCTTTTGTAGATAGCTACATCTTCAAGAGTCATTTCCTCAATAAAAGGTATATAAAATGATAGTTTATATTTATAATTCTCATATGCTTTATTATTTTTAACATTTAATATATGTATTTTTTTGTATTAAATAAACACGTTGTTGCAAAGAAGAGAATTGAGTTGGGTCACACATCTCACTTAGGCCAAATGGACCATCATGGTTTTGTACCTACATTTGTGTTATCGAAAGAATATGTTTTATTTTAGTTAAAACACAAAAGACTAATGATTTTGTGATTATTATGATGTTTTGTATGTTTTACTTATCCATGTTTGTTATATGTAATACAAGAGTATTATGGAGAGGCAGGTATGGATGAGGTGCAGAGACCAACACAAGAGGGATGATCTCTATCATCACAAAGTGCTCGCACCGCTACTCATGATGCCACTATAGATACATCAGATCATGCGGATGATCATGATGATGAGGATGAGGATGAGGCTCTTGATGATGAGGATGATGATTATGATTCTCGATTATGACATTGGATATATATTTACACACACATAAATACACACACACACATACACACACACACACACACACACACACATATATATATATATATATATATATATATATATATATATATATATATATATATATATATATATATATATATATATATATATATATATATATATATATATATTGTTCATTCTTGTTATGTTTTGAATTTTGTCTATGGTATAAGTAATGAGAAGTCTTGCTCTAATGATTTTTATTCTATTTTTTATATTTAGCATGTGTTTCATTACTTTCATTATATAATTCATTCATATTGATGTGTGCTTCTGTCTTTATAAAATGTATGTGTGCACATGTAGGTATATATCTATATTTGTGGAAGTGTGTCTATATGCATGTATATGTATGTATCTATTGTTAAAGTGTTGAACTAGTGATGCTGTGTTACTGACAAACGCAAGTCGTTATCGAACAAAGATTAACGTAATACAGAGCTTCACCGTAAACTATGGTTAACTCTAATTATCATTACCGTAAGACATTACCAGATCGTCGTGGGTTCTTGGGAGTGGTAGGGGTCTGTTAAACAGAGGCCCTGTACTATTTTCCCAAATCTTCGTTATAACATCAAGCGTGACTACTCGTCTAGCTCAGTTACTAATCAACATCGATACTTGGTTCTTAGATTCCTACGTCCGAAATTCTCCAGATCAGTTTACTCGAAGAACAGAACAATTGTCCCTTCTACAGATTCATGAACATATAATATATCAAACTGAGTGAATCAGACAGATTCACTCACCACAATACTTCCCGAGACATTCAATTAAAAGTTACATTTACCAAAAGCAATAATCTGTATCAAATCAACTTATGCAGTACTACATTCACTTATACTAACTCAGGGTACTTCAACAGTCGTAGAGCACACAATCTTACGATACAAAAACAGTATTCAACCACATAACCTGACATTTAACATTCACTACGGCGAACTTCAGTATGAGCAGGCGACGCAGACAGAACAGAAATCAACACAAACAATACTCAGAGCTTCACCATAGTGTAAGTAAACTCTGACAATCTCAGAAAGGGCATCCCTCTTTCTCTCTCTCTCTCTCTAAAACCATATACACAAGCGTCTCTCTCGCCATTCTCTTTACATTGCTTTATATATCTTTTTTCAAGATGTGCGTACCAACTTTTTTGCACGGATTTTGATAATTCTGGTATATCAGGCGGTCATTACGTCTGTCCCACTCCGGCGGTCGTCTAACACTGGCACGCACGGTGGACTCGAACCCGCAAGTTCCACAAAAATTTTTTCAGAGTTATGTTCAGACTCATTAATCATGTTGGGAGCACTCTATAGATTCTGTAAACTAACAGTATTTTCTTTGCCACTTTGGTGCGTCTTATTGTTTATGTCAGTGTTCTGCTCCCGATTCACCTATGTCTGCACCTGTAACAGTTCTCTTTGCAATTCTTGAATCGTCTGTTTGTATTCTTCAAGCTGATTTTCCTATCGTTTAATGACTGTCATGAGATCGTTTTCATGGTTGGACAAAAAACAGGACCGCCTTTGATCAATTTGGGGAACAAGTATACTCAGCCATCTTCTACGAAAAAGTTTCCAAGTATCATGTACATGATTATACAATTGTTGTTTCAGTGACTCTATATCTATCTTTGTCATCAACATGGCATCCAATTCAATGCCTTCATTATTTAATAATTGGGTTTCCATTTCCTGTAAAACTTGTATTCTAGAACGCAGAACTACATGTTCTGCCTGCATTGTAGCATTCATCATGGAAAAATTTATCATCTCTTCTTGGATTTGTTTCTGCACTGCTACCTGCCATGGTTCAAAATCTTGAATAGACCTTGTGGTCTCGATCAAAGCTAGCACTAGTTGTTTGTGATCATTCTGCATTTCCTTCAATAAACCGTCCTTGCTATTCACAGCATCCTGTAATTGTTTATTCTGTTCAATCAATGAATTGGAATGATTTTTATTGACAGTTACCTGTTCTTGTATGTTCTGAATGCTTTCTTGTTGTTGCAGTAGGAAGTCTGAAACTTCCTGCAACTTATTCTGCATTGTTCTCATGTTATTATCCGAACAATTACTCTGCAATATTTTCGCACTTACCTGTTGTGATGGATCCTCCATTCTTCTTTTGGTTGATAATTTAAAAGGGGTTCCCAAAATAGGCGACTGTTCACCGCCACTTGTTACCGGAAAAAGACTGTCCGGCATTTCTGCTATGTCCTCGGGCTCTGCTATCTGTTCTTGCCCTGGTCTGCTCAGTGTCTGATTACAAATATTACTTACCTGTTGATATTTGATTAAGTGTGCATATTCGAATAAAGCAGCTAAAAAGACTGACAGACGACTACATTTTTGGGACCTGTGCTTGTCCCCGACAAAAATCTGTGTATACAAGTGGTTATACAACCAGTGAGCCCAGCTGACTTTACCACCTCCTTCTGCATGTACTAAGGGTGAAAAATTCTCTCTAGACATTAAATCAAATTTAACTAGGAAACATAGTCTCTCCAAATACCACTTGAATTGTTCACGGCGATTATATGTGGCATTTTTCATCATGTAATATCTTTTGCGGCCTTTGCAGTTTCCAAATTCTTTTCTCAGATCATCATTCGAACATTTAGGAAAACGTGCATCATCATAGAGCGGCAATTTAAATATGGCTGAAACTAACTGTGGTGAAAATTGTACCTGGTTTAAGATGAGGCCTTTTGTTCGTCGCATGCTGTGTAACTGATTCTCTGCATCTTCATTACCTGTCCACTGCTCCCATGGTAAGTTAGCAAACTGGAGGAGTCCTATCCTCCGTAGCCAGTTCTCATTCCTCCTAGAATGGATGTCGAGATCTATTTTAAATTCTGTGGAAAATAATATGTTGTTATGCTGAACTTTTAATGTTGCAGAAGTCATTGAGTCATCTTCATCATCTTGTAATGTAGTGTCTGTTGTAGTCACAACACGGTTCTGTGAAGTTGCGCGCTTCCTGAGTCGCCATCTTAGTATATCGGATTCAGGCATGGTTGTAAGGCTCGCAGAAAAATAATATGTTGAATATTTGTTAACTAGCACCCAAGCTCGAAGAATACTATACTGAAAAATACTATGCTAGGCATACGCATTTTATAAGCACCAGAGCTTGAACTGCCATTTGCTGGAATGATTATATTTCATTCGGACATGACACTTCATTCCCCTTACCAAAATTGTAGCATAAAAAATCATCATTCTGCATTTTATCCCGTAGATGGATGCTGATAATGCCGCATCTCTTGCTGTCTTCATGTCCGTTATTTGTTTCTGCATCTCATTGATTTTGTCTTTCTGGTTGCGTACCTGATTATCTAATCTTCCAAACTGTTGGGTCTGGAATTCTATGGTTTGGTAGTAAGCATCCCGTTCTCTGCGGACATTTGCTAAGTCCTTCTGATATTTAGATTCTCTGTTTAGTTGGTGTTTCAGCATGTTGTTGACATCGTCTAAGGATTCTTTTGTTCTTTGTAACTCTTCTACTGCCTGCTTTGCTTCTCTCTGCTGCTCTTGGTATTTCTGTACGGTGTCCTGTAACTGGAGTCTTGTTTCTTCCAGTAGATTTCCTAGTGCTATTCTTGTATCGTCTGTATCTTTGATTGTTTGCTTTAACTTTAGTATTTCGGTGTCGGCAGCTGTCAGTAGTTCGTCTTTTTCAGCCAGTGCCTTATCTCTCTGGTTTGAGTGTTCTTCCTGTGCTTGGAGCGAAGCCTGTAGTTGCTTGATCTGCTCACATAGTGCATGATTTTCTGCTCTTGCTGCTTGTAACTCTTCTTGAAGAGGGGTGATATCCGCCTCCATTAATTCCAATTTCCTTTGGAATTCTTCTCGTGCATCGTCTGTGACTTGTTTTAGGTGTTGAGGCAGTTGTTGAGATAGGTTTATCAGTAGTCTACCCATAGCTTCTAATTCTAAAAAAACTGGAACGGGGTGGGGTGACAGAGGAGGGCGAGGTTGCGAGGAGGTTCCGGTGAGGAGTTTTTGTGAATTTGGAGGTGAATAGTTGAGGGAGGATGTGGAGGCTTCAGAAGTTCCGGTGTGGTGACTGGGCTTGATGGGACTGTGGGGTGGTTCAGGTTGGGAAATGGGGTTAACAGGCGGTGTTTTGGGGAGGGTAGAGTCAGTAGTTTGTACCTTGTTTGTTTCTGCATTGTTTGCTTCTGTGGATTCCACTGCCTTCAGTAGATTGTGTAGTGCATCTTTATGAGATTGCTGTTCATCTACCTGTTGCTCTGATTCTTTTTCGGACGAAATTATTTCTGTTTCTGCTTGATGTTGTTGTTCGTGTTGCTCAGTCGATGATTCATTATGCATTGAAGTAGCTGTATCATGGAATGTCTCTTCTTCGTTCTTTTCTTCTTCTTTATCGTCCTCTCTGTCCTTTTCGGCTGAGCCTTGTGCTTCGCTTTCGGAGGAACTAATCCTGATTCGTTTCCGGCGAAACAACTGATTGAGCTCTTCTTCATCTTCTTCTTCCTCATCTTCTAGTAGCTGAACTGACTCTTCCGGGCTGCAAACTGGTCCTCGTGGTGGTGGTTGAGCGGTGAGTATGGTTGGGAAGAGGAAAGAAAGGATGTGGGGAAGTCTGGATCGAGGGGTGGTTCCTTTGTTGACTTGTTTCATGATGGCGACGCACACAGAGCACAGAGCGCGAGTACACAGAACACAGAAAACACAATCACAAGCACAAAAACACCATAGCATTTTTTTTTTTTGGCGCAACCGAAGAGCTTAAGTACAGATATTACGGTGGGGGTAGGAAGTGAGGGTTATCATTGTGCGGTGCTGGAATGATACTGCTTCCAATTTGGCGTGCATGCTTGAGTAAAGGAGGGCGGCTTATGACAAAACGCGGCTATTAAAAAAGAAAGAACTGTAGGAAAAATAAAGAAAAAAAAGAAAAAAGAGGCGGTCCACCGCCGAATGTTTTAATGCGGGCTAGCGGCATGTTGATACGGCCGTAGCTTCGAGCCATTGATTGCTTTTGGAAGTGAATTTCCGGTCAACGTAGTCAACCAAAAGTGGCTGGACCGATTTGTTCTAAGATTTTGTAAGGGCCGAACCACCGTAATTTGAATTTGCCTGCGGATCTATTTGACTTTGCATTATAGAAAAGTACAAGCTGTCCTACCGAAAATACTGGAGTTTTCAGGTTTCGATTGTGTGTCCTTGCCTGTCTTAGTTGAACTTCATGCATTGTTAAGAAACTGAGCCATCTGTGTTTGTCTAATTCTCTGAGCGTGTCCAACCGAAATGACAGTGAGTCTTCCGGTAGCAGTTTCTGGGTAATGGCTACTCGTAAACTTGGTATAACTATCTCCATTGGTGCTATTGCTTCTAAGCCGTAAGCTAATTTGAAAGGTGTCAATCCTGTTGTTACCTTGTAGGTAGTTCGGTATGCCCATAACACTGCAGGTAGTAGTTGATCCCATCTTTCTGGTGCTTGCATGATCAGTTTTCGGAGGATATTCAATAGTGATTTGTTTGTACTTTCGGCCAAACCATTGGCACGAGGGTAATACGGAGAGCTGAGTTTGTGTGTCACCTGGAAGGATTGGGTGAGTGCTTTCATTAATTGATTTACAAAGTGAGTACCTTGATCTGTCACCAATTCGAGTGGTAAGCCAAATCGTGGGAAAACATCATTTAACAGACATTTTGCAACTGCAACCGTTGTAGCAGTCCGTAAAGCCCAAGCTTCTGCCCATCTTGTTGCATAATCTGTACAGGTTAGTATGTATCTGTTGTTGCTGAAGACTGCTGGAGGTGTGATCGGACCGATAAAATCTAATCCCCATTTTTGAAATGGTTCAAGTGGCATAATAGGCTGCAAGGGGAAGAAGTGTCGTTGCAGTGGTTGTCCAGACCTTTGACAAGTATCGCATTGTTTGACAAATTGGGCCACATCTCCGTACATAGTTGGCCACCAGAGACCTCCTTGCAGAATTTTCCGGTGAGTCAAATCTATGGCAAAGTGACCACCAGTAGGGGTCGAGTGAGCCATCGTGATGACTGAGTTAATTTCATGCGGAGGGACACAGCGGAGTAGGATTCCGGTGTGATCTACATAATATAGTTCTCCAGCAACTAATCGGAATCGGCGACTAAAAACTGCAATTTTCCTTCGTACTGCCTTAGCGGTCTCGGATGGAAAGCATCCTTCAGTGAGAAAAGTTAGAATCTAATGATAATATGTAGGTGGTACTTGTGATTCGGCAGTCTTATCAGTCAGTGGCTCAGAACTATAGATCGCTGGAGTTGTGTCATCTATGCCTATCGGAGCTTCACCGGAATCTAGACGAGATAGGAAATCTGCTAAGGCATGTGCATTTTCGGGTCGGTGAATAACTTCATAATCGAATTCCTGCAAGAGTAGCACCCATCGTGCTAAGCGTCCGCCTAAATGTTGTTGTCTTACTAGATAGACGAGGGCAGCATGATCCACATGGAATGTGAATTTCCGGCCTAGTAGATAATGTCTGAATTTTTTGATGGAGTAAATTAATCCTAGACATTCTCTTTCGGTGGTAGAATAATTCCTTTCTGCAGGTGCAAGCCTTCTGCTGGCATAATAAACAGGGCGAAACCACTTATGTGTTTGCTGCATCAGAATACTGCCGATCGCAATATCTGAAGCGTCGACAAAAACATGGAACGGATTGTCCCAGCCCGGTGGTTGTAAGATTGGGGCCTGCGTCAATAGATACTTGAGTCGATCAAATGTAGTTTGGCATTCTTGAGTCCATTCGAACTGGCGGGGAGTTTTTGTGATTAGCCTGTTCAGTGGTATAGCCAGATGAGCAAGCCATCGTAAGTGTCTGCCATGCCACCGCACTTGACCCATGAAGCGCATAACTTCTTTTGGTGTAGTGGGCACCGGAGCTTCTAATACTACCGAAATTTTATCCGGATCTACTTGGATACCTTGTGCAGATACAATGTGGCCAAGTAACTTGCCACATGAAACCGCAAACACAGATTTGTTTGGGTTTAAGCAGAGTCTATACTCTCGGCATTTCTGAAAGCAGCACCGTAAATGGAACAGATGTGCTATCCACTTACCGAAAATTGAAAAATCATCGAGATATACTTGCATAAATGAAGTCAGATAAGGAGAAAATATTTCTTGCATACATCTTTGAAATGTGCTTGGTGTGTTTCTCAATCCAAACCACATTACCGTACAAGCAAAGACACCCCAATTGGTAATGAAGGCAGTTTTTGGTATATCCTCTTCAGCCATTCTAACCTGATTGTAACCACTATATCCATCTAAGAATGAATACATTTCATGTCCTGCTACCCTATCAAGCATGGTATCCAGAAAGGGGATCGGGAAAGGATTCGGTACTGTTGCTGCGTTTAATTTTTGGTAGTCTATACAGATTCGTAGTTGCTTATTTTTCTTTGGCACGATCACAATTGGTGAAATCCATTCAGCATGTTCTACAGGTACAATGAATCCAACTTTTAATAATCTATCTAGTTCAGCCTTTACCTGAGATGCATAATGGGGATTCATCCGGTAGCTGGTTTGTTTTATCGGCCTTGCTTCTGGCTTCAGCATGACCCTATGCTGGTAGATACGGGGGTCCAATCCTTTCATGTCTTTGTAGTCCCATGCAAAGATGTCAGTGAATTCTCGAAGTAATTGGATTAAGCTTGCTTGAAATGTTTCTGGTAAATTTTGTTTTACTTTTACCGGACACGGATGATCTTCATCTCCTAAATTGTAAGTAATCAGCTGATCTTCGGGGACATAGAACTGGTGATGTTTCTCTGTGTCGTCTGTTGGTTTAAAAAGTTGCTGCAATTCATCATCATGTGTCGAGACAGTGTCTTCCTTCTTAGCCTCTTCTGTGATGGGTATTATTGTACAAACTAAAGCGTTCCAATTATCTACAACGGACTGTAGATCAATAGTCCCTAAGGAAATTAAGTCCGCGTTACTCTTCAGAAACTCTTCTTCTTCATCATCTGACAATCCATCTAGCATATGGACTGGTTCAGCAAAATACGGTCTAGCATGTAGCTCGCAAGGTTGTATAGCATCTAATTTTACCACATATCTATGATTGGCATCTTTAAACGTAAGCTCTTGTGCAGGACCAGTCCTGTATTACCTTTGCATGCTTCAGCCAGGGTCGGCCGAAAAGAAGGTCGTAATCCAAAGTAGATTCTGGCAGATCTAGTATAACAAAGGTCATTTTAAAGGTCGTACCTTGTAAAGTGATGGGTACATTTCGCACAAGTCCTACAGGATGGACTCTTGATTGATCTGCCATTCTGACAAAAAATTGAACTGGCTCAATTTCGGTCCATCCTAATCTTTTGCATAATGCCGCAGTCGCAATGTTAACACCAGAGCCTCCATCAATTAATACCTGCGTAATCTTATGATTCTTATATCATACTGTAATCAAGGGAACTGAATGATCAACCGTAGAATCAGGTTCCGGTTGAAATGCTGCTGTTGCCGAAATACAAGAAGGTACCGGACTGAACTATTGTTGGAACTGTTGTGGAATTCCAGGTACTTATGCCAATAGTTGGCCCAAAGGCAGAGTGATCGATGCCTTAGATAAGATTTCCCAAGCCTGTTGAGATTGATTGACAGGCTCTACTGATGTTGAAGTTGATGCTTCTGCGGATGCGGAGGTGTCTACGGTGGGCAATGTATCTGCTGTTGATGATGTTTCTGCTGCTAACTCCCTTTGTTGTGTTCCTTCCTTTGTTAAGGAGGGCCGGGCTACCGGAATAGGCTCTGGAAAGACTGGTGGTTCTGTTGTGGTCCATTGACTAGCTTTGTTATACATTCTGTGTTGTTCACGTATCCCTGGTTCAAAAATTTCTGCTACCGGTTGCAATTGTTTATCGGAACGAGTCTGGACTGTAGCAGCCTGTGTTTCCACCGGTGTGATTTCTACCATGTTGGCCATTGGATTTTGACATTCCTTCTTCCTTTGATCATACTCAGCTGCCTCTTTGCAAAATCTCCTAATATATCCAAATTCGCCACAAAAATGACAGCGTGGTGGTGGTAAATTGGGATTTTCCGGTGGTGGCCCGTTCTGCCAGCGATTTGGGTTATAGTTGTTATTCCTCTGTCCTCGGTAATTTCGATGTCCTTGCTGCTATTTGTTTCTCATTTGTGGAGGCACATAATGATTGGCTGGCTGCCCTTGTTCCTGGATAATTGCATTGACAGTCGCTATTCCCTGTACTCTAGCGTTGTATGCGCAGTTTTCGGTGGTGTGTCCGGCAATGTTGTAGATAGCGCAGAATGTATGATTAAGTGCGCAATTGGTGCTGGTATGTCCTGAATTTTTTCATGTGGTGCAATATACTTGTTTGGTCATATCTTCGGCAACATGTCTGTTTGTTTTCATCCATTCTAGATCTTCTGTAAATCCGTCGACTTTGTTTTCCAGCTGCAGAGTCATTGCTATGACTGCATCAAGTGTCATAGCTCTGACACATCTTATGATCATGATCTGCTTAAGTTGAGGAACCAAGCCATTGATGAACCACTGAGTAATAACATCATCTGGTAAGTTAGCATGAGCCGGTGGTAGCTGCCTTAAGTGTGTTCTGAAAAGGGTAGCATATTCCTCTACAGATTGATTCACCCTCTGTCTGTTACTCTGCAGATAATCAAAAATTTTGGCTGGATTCTTTTTTAGCCTGAATCGCCGCAGAAAAGCATCTCGAACTGCTTCGTAGGTGCCAAAATAATTAATATCGTATTCTGTGAGCCACCTGGCTGCTTCATTGACAAGTGTAGATTGGAAGACAATGGCTTTGTAGGCCGGATCTGGTGGATGGTTGAGAACGGCGTAGCTTATCTCGAAAGTGCATACGTGAGCATCCAGATCATCTGCTGGAAATCCACCAAACTTTGTGTATGTCACTCCTGTTGGAGATGGCCTGTGTTAACATAACTGTTGTTGTTGTTGTTGTTGTTGTCCGTTCATCGTGAATGTATTATAACTTTCGTCTGTATTTCTGGTCTGAATATTTGAACTACCGGAATTTATATCGTCTGATGGCACACTTTCCGGTGAAATGAGCTTGCTTACTATGCTGCGAATTTCTGTTTCAAACAGCGTTCCTTCTTCCTTGATGTCCAGTGTATGAGAACTTGCTTCCAAGCACGGCAGTTGGGCTGAAGATTCAGCAGAAAATGCTAATTCCTCACCGAATAACTGAGATTCTCTTACCGAAATATCACCGGGATAAACCGAACTTGTGCCCGAATGCGGTGTCTTTTTGCCTTCGCTAATTTCTTTGCCTAGGGTGTGTCTAATCGTAAGTGAATCTAAATCTTTTTCCAAGAGTGTTAAACTAGATTCCAACTGCGTCTTGGTAGGTTTTGGAATTACTATATCTTCGACAGACTGTGCCAAAATAGTACTGGAATGTACCAGAGACGTAACACGTTCTACCGGAATATGACCGGAATCAGCTTTAACGTTCTAAACTTTCTTGACAACTAGGTCAGTCCTAGTTGTACTTCTACCTTCCAGAGTTGTCTTTAGTACTCCAGACTGATGGTTCTTGGGATACGTTTCGCCAGAGCGAGTCACCGGCATTTATCATTTTCCGTATTAATCGTGGGATATTACTAACGAAACAGTTTGCAACAATCTGGTTCTGTTGCTACTGACAATCAAACAATAATCTGATTCTGACAGATGACTGGCAATCTTGATGCCACTTTCCCACAGACGGCGCCAAGTGTTAAAGTGTTGAACTAGCGATGCTGTGTTACTGACAAACGCAAGTCGTTATCGAACAAAGATTAACGTAATACAGAGCTTCACCGTAAACTATGGTTAACTCTAATTATCATTACCGTAAGACATTACCAGATCGTCGTGGGTTCTTGGGAGTGGTAGGGGTCTGTTAAATAGAGGCCCTGTACTATTTTCCCAAATCTTCGTTATAACATCAAGCGTGACTACTCGTCTAGCTCAGTTACTAATCAACATCGATACTTGGTTCTTAGATTCCTACGTCCGAAATTCTCCAGATCAGTTTACTCGAAGAACAAAACAATTGTCCCTTCTACAGATTCATGAACATATAATATATCAAACAGAGTGAATCAGACAGATTCACTCACCACAATACTTCCCGAGACATTCAATTAAAAGTTACATTTAGCAAAAGCAATAATCTATATCAAATCAACTTATGCAGTACTACATTCACTTATACTAACTCAGGGTACTTCAACGGTCGTAGAGCACACAATCTTACTATACGAAAACAGTATTCAACCACATAACTTGACATTTAACATTCACTACGGCGAACTTTAGTATGAGCAGGCGACGCAGACAGAACAGAAATCAACACAAACAATACTCAGAGCTTCACCATAGTGTAAGTAAACTCTGACAATCTCAGAAAGGGCATCCCTCTTTCTCTCTCTCTCTCTCTCTCTCTCTCTCTCTCTCTAAAACCATATACACAAGCGTCTCTCTCGCCATTCTCTTTACATTGCTTTATATATCTTTTTTCAAGATGCGCGTACCAACTTTTTTGCACGGATTTTGATAATTCCGGTATATCAGGCGGTCATTACGTCTGTCCCACTCCGGCGGTCGTCTAACACTATGTATATATATGTGCATGTATGTATGTGCATATGTATGTGTGTATATGCATGTATGTGCATGTGCATGTGGAAGTGTATGTGCATGTGCATGTGTATGTGTGCATATGTATGTATGTGCATGTATATATGTAAGTGTATGTGTATATGTATGTATGTGCATGTATATGTGTGTATATGTATGTCTGTGCATGTGTATGTGTGTGTATGTGCATATATGTTTGTATGTATGTGTGTATATGTGTATATGTATGTCTGTACATATGTATGTATATATGTTCTAGTGGTAATACATTTAGTATTGTGTGTTGTGCTCTAGGCTTCTTCTTCTTCATCCTTGTGTTGTTCACGTGCTTTTGTAGACGTTTAACTACAACAATTGGTATCAAAACAGGTTGCCACTTCATGTAGGGCATCGTTGACGTCCCTGCGGTTACAGTCCCAAAATCACAAGAAATTTGATGAGGATACTTAGGGTGTTTGAGAGATCAAAACAACTTTTTTGTGTGGTGCTAGAATCACGATCTGAGTCGTTTCGGCCTTTGAACACACTATTGCAGTGCTTATGAACACTATTTTGACTTTTTGTGCCAAAGATATATACCAATTTTGTTTCTCCAATATAAGCATCTCGAAGTCTGCTATAGGTCTAGCAAAACTCATTTAGGTAGTTCTGTTCAATGTTTTCAGATACAATCATTTTTTTGCATCAAGTTATTTTAGTCAGTGGCCATGGCTGAAAGCAGTTATGTATTCCGTATGTTGGCTATTGAGGATAAGTTGTATGGTACCAAGTATCCATTTTGGGCTTATATGATGCATCATGTATTGGTAGCAAAAGGACTATGGAATATTGTGGAGGGTGTTGAAAGATGTCCTCTTACACCTGTGAATATAGGTACTGCAAATACAGGTACTGAAGTTGATGCAGATGGTATCGAAGATGGTGATATTATGAAGATTCTTGCTCATGCTACTGTTTTTGTTGCACTACTACATAGCAAATTCATTAGGATGGCACAGATGCTCAGGCACATGCATTGATAGCTTTGCCTATCAAATGTGCCATTATTCTTCACATTCACAATAGCTAAAGATGCTTGGGATACACTTACCACATTGTACGAGGCCAGGAATGAGGCTTGTGTTGCTTACCTCTGAAAACAATTGGAGAGTGAGCACATGAATGAAGGTGATTCTATAGATACTTTTCTAAGAGAAGGGCTTAGCTATTTCTGAATACATTCATATGAATCTTCTATGCTATCCTGCATGGCCCAAAAAACTTTGCACTTCTTTTGGGCTTTGTGGAATAGGCATGGATAAAATAGCAGTAACCTTTGTAGGATCAATTGTTATCCCTTCAGCAGATACTATGTGACCAAGAAGAGTGCCCTTGGTGACCAAAAAATGACATTTAGCAGGATTTAACTTCAAACCTGTTGTGAGACATTGCTCAAAGATTTCCTTTAGATTTTCCAAATGATCATTGAAATCTTGAATTGCTCCTCTTCTATCTTTGCCTGAAAACACTGAAAAGTCATCCATGAAAATGCGGAGAAAGGTTGTTAACCACTTGCCCAATATCAAATACATTGTTCTATTAAATGAAGCTGGTGCATTCTTCAAGCCAAAAGCCATGCGAGTATAGACATAAGTGCCCCATGGAGTAACAAAGGCTGTTTTGTCCATATCATCAGGATGGATCACTATCTGATTGTAGCCACTAAAACCATCCAGGAAGCTATACGAAGTGTGATCGGCTACTTCCTCAAGTACTTGCTCTATAAAGGGCTAAGGAAATCCATCTTGAACAGTCACTTTATTTAAGGCACAACAATCAACACAATCTCTTATTTTTCCAGTATTTTTCTTGGGTACAATAACCATAAAAGAAAGCCACCTAGAATGTTCTAATGGAACAATTATACTTGATTTTCTAGTTTCGTAATTTGCAATTTTACGGCCTCTGCATACTTTGGATTGAGTCGATATGGCCTACTTCTTGCAGGTGCGGCTCCCTCAACTAAGGGTATCCGGTGTAATCCAAGCTCCTCTGGTATTCCTGTTAGATCTTTGTAGGACCATGCGAAGACATTTTTGTAGACAAAAAGTAAAGAAGTTACCTTCTGTAGCCAGGAGGCTAAGTGCACCACTTGAGGGTTCTCTTCATCCCCTAGATTTACTTCTTGAACCAGTGTTTCAAGACTAGTCTTGTTTGAGAAATCATGTCCACTGTATGCAGGAGTGGACTTTAACTTATATTCTGCAATATGTTCTCTGGTCCATCCCTGAGGTATATCCGTAAAGGGAAGAACCTCTCTGCATTCAGGCTCAAGTTATCATAACTTTCCTTTTCTGGAACTTCTATACTTGTTGCCCCTACGATGTTTGTATTCTCCTGCAAACTTCCATTCTTCAACTCCTTGGGAACTTCATGGCCTTTTCTTGCAACTCCTTCATCCGTAACTTTTATTTCACTGATTTCCAGCGTGCAACACTCTGCACTTTCCATCATCCAGTTCAATAATGTATCTTCTTCTAGGGGTAGAGAGGGCATTACCTGAGTGTCTACGGTATACCCAGTAGTTTTCCCTGAGTCTAATCCTTCTTCCAAATGTAGTTGCAGTTGGCTATTGGTGCTTGTTGAAATCCATAGTTTATTTTTCCTGCAATCTTGCAAAGCTTTTGCTTGCCTCAGCGAAGGTCTCCCCAAGAGTAGAGGGTAAGACGTCTCCTGTGGAAGTGCAATAACAACAACATCTAGAACAAAGTGGCAACCCTGTACTATCATCAGTACCTTTTCAATAATGCCAAGAGGCGCAACTCGATGTTGATCTGCTAGTGTAATTGTGAATGGTGCCATCTAGGTGGGGTTCAAATTTAGTTTCTTCATTGTGAAATCTGGCATCAAATTGATACTAGAACCTCCATCTATGATCACACCTGTGAGAGCTTCATCCTTTATACAAACAGATAATCTTGAGCTTTGGTTGTCTGCCAAGGGTGCAGGGGGAAAATCAACCATGAAACCATCTATACTGGGTGATTGGATCAAGTGAGCAGAGTGTATAATCTTCAATAAGTCACTTCTTATTTTTGAATCCATCCTTATAAGTTCGTACAAACTAACCTTGTGATGAATACCTTTCCAGATCTGCTCAATGTTTACCTCATGAGTTTCTTCTTGCAGACCTATTGGTTGGTCCCTTAGAGAAGTAGCCATCCTTTCATAAGCTCCTTCAATTTTTGCTTGGCCCTTCCACCCAGACTTCTTTTCCTCCTCTTTATCCCGGAATCCTTGTTGTTCCTCTCTATGGATTGTTGCTGCTTGTCTAGATCTAGTCATCATGGGCATTGCAGAGGATAAAACAACATAAGACTGAGTGGTCATACCTTCTTCTTGTGGAGAGACTGCAATCATGTGGATTGGAGCAGGATGGCTTCTTGGGCAGTCTTTGGTATAGTGATCCTTGGCCTCTGGACAATGTTGACAAGGAGGTGCATCTTCTGGAAGGGAGCACCTATTTTGCATATGGCCATACTCACCACAGCGATAGCACATCAATGGTCTATTATATCTAGGCTTTGTCGTGCGATTTTCCTCTCTATTAGGTGCATTTGAAGTACTAGCATAATATGAATCCAAAGCTTGAGGGTTACCTCGTTGCTCTATACCCTTGCGGTAGTAATAGTCTCTAGATTCATGACCATCCTTTCCACAAAATTGACAGCTTACCTTATTAGGGCAATTAGCATTGGAATGTCCATTGTTCTTACATATTGTACACCAAATCTACCTTCTTATATCCTGAGTGGTCCGCAAATTCTCTAACTCACGGCGAAGTTGGGCTACTTCATCATCAGTGCGACGCACCGGTGGCAAGACCTTCTCTTCTTGTTGATTTTGTTGCATTCTCAATGCCTCCAGTTCCTTCCTCAGTTGCCCAATAGGGTCTAGTTCTGCAACATAATTTGATTGTGTATCCCCTTCAAAATGTTGCCTAGCTTCTTCAATGCGTGATGCTGCTGCAACAAAATCATTCAGGGTTGCATCCAATCTAAGAGACTCACGTAGCTTCTGCTGAGATGACCTGGGAAAAGATTTTTCTATCCATTTTTTAACCAAGGATTCACCTGATCTTAGCTTTAGGTTCTCTAGCTGATCTAAAGCTCTTGCCAAGGAATCACTTGGTCGAAATGTCTGTGAGAACGCCGTCTTCAGAGCCTCCCATGTAGCAAAATGGCCATCTGCATATTGATTGTACCATTTGTCAGCAAGGCCTTCCAATGTGGATGGGAAGAGTACCAATATTGCATCCTATCTATTCTGCAGACCTCGTCCACGACATAAGGAGATGAATCTCCTCACATGATCATCAACATCCTCATAAGCTTGTCCCTTGAAGGTAGGCAACTTGATATTGAGTCTGGAGAGTAAATGAGAGAGATCCTCCATTTGCACTGGTGTTTCTTCTGACGTATCTGAGGAGAAGTCTAATGTTCTCCTATGCTTCTCCTTTGACAATGGTGTCACACCCAAATCCATAGATAAATTCAAGGAGGGTAGAGGGCAGGTAGGTTCACTAGTCGAAGATATAGCTGACTTGTTAAGGCTTCTTCGTACACGAAGAGGCTCCTTATCTGCTCACGTATGGGTCATGTACCTACTTGAAAATGTAATAGGGCAAAAATACTGAAAAAGAGGACTATTTACTATCCTCAGGGCCTCTCACAGAAATGCAAGTGTCCCACCGGGCGTGCCAAACTATAGAGGAGGTACTGGGGTATCTATTTTTAACAGGGGCATACATCAAGCACTCCAATACTTCACCTACTCAAGGGAGGTTCTCCTTAGGGAAATATACCCTTTAACACTTCTGTAAGTAGGTAGTTATCAATAATTGCACAGACTTGTGATTACTCAGGGATAATATTAATAACAATTGACAATAATGGAAGACCAACCACTCCTTAGTTTGAACACATGATTACAATCTAGGCAAAAGAGATGTTCAAAAGTTGATGCTCTGGGCTAACATATCACTCTAGAACTAAACAACATCAATACAAGAGTTTCATCCAATCCGTACAATGAACACAACTAGATGCAGACGAGCACTGACCAATACAAAGTATGAAGACTTGCTCTAAGGGAAAGAGCACGAAATACCAATGACTCACACTGGATGACAAAACCAAGCCACTCTCTTCACCCTATAGTGCTGTTAGCCCTCACTGGGAAGCCCACGCTCTGTATCCTCACCACAGAGTGACTTCCTTTAGTAGGCTTGTAGTCACAAAGTCCCAAGAGAGGACCCCTGTTGTACATACGTATGTATATATGCCTCAAATGAACACAAGTCCATTGCCTTTATAGGCTCCAAGAGGCCAAGAGGGCCTTGCCGATTCCTCACGTCCACTGATCATGCGCCGATTGACTGCCCAAAATTGGAGGGGTAGATCAAATATGCCACCAGTCTTGATTTGGATCCTCAAAAATAGGCAGTCGTCATGAATGGTTGGCGGCAACAATCATTTCTTCATTTTCACTTTTACCACGTACACTTATTTTGCATGCAAGCTAAGATCCTCATTTTGTGCCGCCTGTGATATTCGAATGACCCTCCATGTAAAAAAAGGTCGACGGGCGCCTTGGATAGTATTCATCTCTCAATGTATAGATCTGAGTCTGGCAAAATCCTTTTGAATCCTTTTGAAAAGTTGACCGTGAACCTTCTTTTTTTTCCATAAAGTAATTGACGCCGATGAGTACATGATCTTCATATAATGAGGCCATTGGAGGTTGTGGAGGGGTGTGGAGGGTTGTGGGGTTTGTGACGGGTTGTGGAGGGGTGTGGGTTTGTGGGGCTTGTGGGGTGTTGTGGAGGGGTGTGGAGGGGTGTGGAGGGGTGTGGGGTTTGTGGGGTTTGTGGGGGGTTTTTGAGGGGTGTGGAGGGGTGCGGGGGGTTGTGGAGGGTTGAGGAGGTTTGTGGAGGGTTGTGGGTGAGAGGTCGTGGGGGGTGTGGAGGGGTGAGGAGGGGTGTGGGGTTTGTGAGGTTTGTGGGATTTGTGGGGTTTGTGGGGGTTTGTGGAGGGGTGTGGAGGGGTGAGGAGGGGTGTGGGGCTTGTAGGGTTTGTGGGGGGTTGTGGAGGGGTGTGGACGGGTGTGGAGGGGTGCGGGGAGTTGTGGAGGGTTGAGGAGGGGTGTGGAGGGTTGTGAAGGGTTGTGGAGGGTTGTGGGTGAGAGGTCGTGCGGAGTGTGGAGGGGTGAGGAGGGGTGTGAGGTTTGTGAGGTTTGTGGGGCTTGTGGGGGGTTGTGGAGGGGTGTGGAGGGGTGTGGAGGGGTGTGGGGATTGTGGAGGGTTGTGGAGGGGTGCGGGGGGTTGTGGAGGGTTGAGGAGGTTTGTGGAGGGTTGTGGGTGAGAGGTCGTGCGGGTTGTGGAGGGGTGTGGAGGGTTGTGGAGGGTTGTGGGTGAGAGGTCGTGGGGAGTGTGGAGGGGTGTGGGGTTTGTGGGGGGTTGTGGAGGGGTGTGGAGGGGTGTGGAGGAGTGCGGGGGGTTGTGGAGGGTTATGGAGGGGTGTGGAGGGTTGTGGAGGGGTGAGGAGAGGTAAGATGAGTTCTTTGTAGCAAGCCTGGTTACCTCCTCATTATGCTCTGATCAAACCCACTCCAGTAGGCTTTCCATCTCATGAAGTAGATCTCCAAGATCCCTCTTCTCTTGTAAGAGTCTATCAATTTTAGTCTTTCTTTACTTTTCAATCGAATGTGTGCTGCCTCAGCTTCTGCAAGCTTCTGAAGTTGCTGAAACAAGGTAGCCCGGTCTACATCTGCAAGTTCAACTGCTTCTTCCATCAGGGGGAGTGGTCTGTGGGGTGACGGTAAACGATGCGGGGGCGGAGAGTTGCAGGGGGAGTGTGGGGGGAGGTAGCTGTCGTGGCTGTGGGGCTAGTGGGTGGGAGAGAGGACGGGGTAGCGGGGCGCTGCAGAGGTGAGGGGAGGGAGGGAGCAGCGGGTGGCGAGGGGATGCAGAGGCGGGGGAAGCATGGGGTTGCAGGGTTCGCGATGGGGTGGGTGGTGGAACAGCTGCGCGGGCTGCGAGGGAGAAGGCTGCGGGGGGGAGGGGCTGCAGAAGACATGGGAGGGGGGGAGAGAGAGAGAGAGGTAGGGGGAGAGAGAGAGAGAGAGAGGAGAGAGTGGCGGGGTTTGCGGGGGGAGAGAGAGAGAGAGAGGATGGAGAGAACAGGCGGAGGGTGGGGGGTTGCGCGGGGGTGGGGCTATGGACTTAGTGGGGATGGTGGGGGGAGTAGTCACTAGGGGTGGCGGGGAAAAATGTAGGGGGGTGCGGAGGGGGAGGTGTGGAGCACGGAGGTGTGGAGGGGCGGGGTGCGGGGTCAAAGAGAGAGAGAGAGAGAGAGAGAGAGACGGAGAGAGAGAGAGAGAGAGAGAGAGAGAGAGAGAGAGAGAGAGAGAGAATGCGGCGGGGTGCAGGGCTATGGTGCAGGGGGAGGAGGTGTGGAGTACGGAGCTGTGGAGGGGCGGGGTGCCGGGCCAGAGAGAGAGGGAGAGAGAGAGAGAGAGAGAGAGAGAGAGAGAGAGAGAGAGAGAGAGAGAGAGAGAGAGAGAGAGAGAGAGAGAGAGAGAGAGAGAGAGAGAGAGAGAGAGAGAGAGAGAGAGAGAGAGAGAGAGAGAGAGAGAGAGAGAGAAGGTTGATGGGCCGTGATACATGCATATTCTATCAACTTTTTGTAGTGATCAATATGAGCTAACACCTAAGCAAGTGATAATTAAAGCTCAAGCAAGAAATTAAAAGATGATCATTGATGGAGAAAAGGAAGTTTAATTGAAATGGGAAAGAAAAACTTGAAAAAGAGTTCTTCATGGAAAGAAATAAGATTAAAACAAAAATCAAAATGGGAAAAGAAAGTACAAGAGTTGGTGCATGAAGAATTTACAAGAAAATATGCAAAATAAATCAGGGAAGGAGTTTTTGACATGTATGAACAAACAAGTGATTGCAAACCAATAAAGGAATTGTCAAAACAATTAGACACTTTGATCATAGCATAGAAGACTAGAATAAAGTAAGGACCTATACCAACAAAGCAAGAAAAAGTATATCCAATGCTAGAACTAGAAGCAGAGAGAATGCATTTGTGTAAGGAGATCATAAGACATTAAAACTGCTGGAAAGGTCCATATAGAGATTAACCATAAAGCCCTAAAGAATTGCATGAGAAGGTGTGGAAGGAATTGATAGAGAACAAGTTGTGATCATACAAGAATGATAATCTTCATACCACAAAACAAAAGGGAGTCAGGAACAAACAATTGAAGCACACATACTTGAAGAAATACCATTCAAAAGTAGACGTGAGAGTGAATGAAGGGTGTAAAATCTCTTTTCAAATGAGTGTAATAGATATAGTGAAACAAAACCCTCATGTAGAGAAATACTTGAACAAGAAGAAGACTCAAAATGTGAAGTGTCTTAAGTCAGTAATGGATTCATTGATGCAAGTAACAATAGAAAAAATTGGGGGATATTATGAAGGAAAGTAATGGAATACAATACTCTCAATTTACCATGAAGATAAACAAGTCAATGCCATTCTAGATAGTGGAGCTAGAGTAGCCATAATGCGAAGAAGAATCTAGGAAGAATGAGAAGCTTAGAAACTCAAACCTACTAGCTAGATTGGGATTGAAAATTGCAGATGGACATATAGAGAAACCCTTGAGTATTTTGAAAAAGGTAATAATAAGAATAGTGGAATTGAAATAGAACATACATTTGCAATGGTGGAATTTCCTCATCTCACATCATAGAGATCATCTTAGGAAGAACTTTTATGAGTTAATCGTATATAGTTCAAGAGTGGGGAAAAGATTGCCTTTACCTACCAAAACAAGGAAATGTAACTAGAGTCAATAGTAGGAGAGGGAATTATCATGAGATATCTCCAAGAGAGTGGAATAAAGTGCACAATTATTAAGATACTACAATTGAGTCTGTGGAAGTGCTAATTGAAGAGAGTGAGAGTGAGGCACCACTTTGGGCATATGGTCCAACAAGAAAGAAAATACCAAAGAGATTTCTTTACAGGAGAGAAGATTGTATAAATGAGAGAGTGATCGAGGACCAAAGGTATATACCTCAACAATTTAATGATGAATATTTTGAACCCTATAGATGGACTCACATCTTGTCTACACTCGATGTAGAGAATGTGTGAACAGATTTTCAAAATGAGAAAGTGTATGATATATTTCACATAGCCTTAATAATGGCAAGGCAGGATACTGGGAAATATAGTATACAAAAATTGCATCTCTACTAATAAAGATGAAATAGACGTCATAGTGAATGTACCTAAGCCAAAAAATATGAAAGACTTGGAAAGATTCATGGGAAATTGTGGATATTATAGGAAGTTTGTAAACAAGTTAGTTGATATTGCAAAACCTTTGTATGCATTGATTACAAAGTGTGAGTGGAGTGATGAATGTGGTAAAGCTTCCTAAACCCTAAATACTTGTTTAGTCACTCCACCAATATCAAAAAAACCTCAATGGGATTTGATATTTCATGTACATGTGGATGCTTCCATGTCTGCTTTAGGTTGTGTATTGGCACAACCTATAGAAGGAAGTATAGTAGATTTTCCAATAGTATATGCAAGTGGACAATTGAATCAGGCTCTGAAAAACTACATCACAACCTATAGGATAGGGAATCAATTGAATTGGATAGGATATAAATTTTCTAACATGTCTATGGAGTTATAACAACTTGGAGCATCTAGATCACAAGCTATCATGAGTATTTATGCAGACAAGAGAAGACAGAAGGCATATTATGATTTACATATCAAGGATAAAGACTTTCCAGAAGGAGATTTAGATCTAGCCTACACAATAAAAGAACATAGTAAAAACCAAGAAAAAGGGTGCATAGACCATATAACCTTCATAAGATTAGTCCTAATGGAGCACTGCAAATGGCAAACCTAGATGAAGTTATGCTAGATTATGTAAGTGGATAGAGAATAAATGATATATAGAACCATTGATAGTGGAAGTATGGAGACGATTACAACAAAATCAAAGAAAAAAAGAAGAAGAAAGAATAATGAAACAAGAAGCTCAACAGGAGTCCAAGGAAAGGATTAGAAATGAAAAAAAATGAGACATTTGATGACTTCTAAGATAGATCAAGACAAAGTTAGTGATCACTTGAGAGTAGTTGAAATGAACTATCAAGGAACAAAAGTTAGTGTTTTGTTGGATATTGGAGCTCAAATAAACCTAATTAGTTCCAACTTGTTGAATCGAATTGAGGAAAGAAAATATAGTAAAAACACAATGATTAAAGTAATTAATGTACAAAGTCTTTCTTTATTGTCAATAATAAAATTTGATTTGAAAATAGAAGAAGAAAAAAATTTAGTGGAGTGTGAGGTATGCCATGAAGAGTTAATACTGAGTTCTTGTTTTTGGCTAATGCTGAGATGTTTTTGGCTAAATTAAGTCCTAGATTCTACGTCAGCTCATCCGTTACCTTGAGTTGATCATCTTTACCTATTCCAATATATGTGTTGTCGATGCTCTAAGTCTTATCAATTGTGTGATCGAATTGACTAGGATCATTTTCCACTACAAGAGGCCTAGTTTGTGGAGATGAGAAACAAATAGTGCTTTTGCCTAGTTTTTGGACAAGAGTGGATGAGGTGAATCAAATATTCTTTGGAGTTTGAAATAAAACTGACAAAATTAAAGTTAGGGATAAATCTATGAGAATGTTGCTTGCAAGTAATGATATGGAGGAAGTAGAATCAAAGATATACAAAGTGGACATGTAGATATTCAAATTTCTAGCTAAAGAAAAATCACAAGCAGCAACAAATAACAAAGTAGAAAGGCAATAAAATACCAAAAAAACAAAATACCAAAAAGTACCAAAAAAAACCAACAAATAACATATTAAAAATGCATAAATATTAGACAAGTCTAGAGACCAAGGTAACAATTAAAGGAGGACTTGCAAAGACCTTCAAAAAATAATAAACAAGAAGAGCTTATCAAGCTAGGATAAGAGGTAGGACCAATGCAAAAGAAATGGACAAGAGCTATCCTAGAGCAGACCTACAAATAGAAAGAACTAAGCTCTGCATGAAAATGATTGAAGTGGCCCATGCCATCTTCGAGCCAAACCAATTAGTTAAGTGGAGTAATCTAGTTAAGCCTGAGTTGCATTTTCAAGGCATGATAGAGATACATAGCGCAGAACTGGAAAGGCTCCTTGTGTCAAGATCTTGCCAAGAGAAGTCTCATTGGTAGTGTCATAAGTACTCAATTATACCAAAAGTGGAGTTTCCCTTCAATACACAAGTATTCACAAGGATTATTGAGAGAGATTCAAAAAGAGAAGTGGAGACCGGAAAAAGGAGCTCAACCTCCCATCCAAGAAATAGATGATCTTCATTATCAAGTTCCTCAAGATATCCTATCCATATATGGAGAGCAAGAAGACAAACAATCAAGTGAGTGAATGGATTTGAATCCAATTCCCTACAACAATTACCTCACTTGACTAGCCCATGAGAATCAAAGTCTATTCAAATGAGAGTGCCCACCATCAAGGTAAGAAATGAGGATTTAGTTCTCCCTAGGAACACAGAGGTAGTAGAGAACACTAAAGTGGAGTGTCATCTCACACTAGAAGAATTGTAGAAAGTAAAACCTGAGTTGTGGAAGTGCGTAGTTATCCAATTATTGAAAGTTGCTAATGCCTACTCTCATAATAGATGGAGAGAAAAGGTTGGAGAGGTACTCTTAGACAAGAATGGAAATACCTATCTACACATCTCGTACTACACCCACACCCACTACACTATACATAGTTGATGCCACTAACAACACGTCCAATGATATGGGCATCTCACGAATCATTGCACAACCACTCACTATTTTCACTCCACTTTCCACCATGACACCACTTCAGCATCCATTTTTCCCTTTGTCTTTCCCTTCCACTCTACATTTCATATTGATCTGCATACCACCATGCATTCACTCTCCACGATCTCATCATTAGTTATCAATAATGCACTCAAGAAAAATGTTTAACAACCTGAATGAAGTCGGCAATGAATTCATCTCCTTAGGCTAGAAGTACCAGAACTTGGAATGGACCACCACCCAACTCCAAGCGAGTCTTAATTCATTAAACATAAAAAATTCTTTCCCTCAATGCCCGTTAGAACGAGGTCAAGGATGTTGGGGATGTAAGGGCCATGGAACCTTATCCCCATATTCATGTCCAAAAAAACCCTCATATCCCGATGGGATGCAACCACCTATGGGAGGGTTCATGCATATGGCAATATATTACAATAGGCCCCCACCAAATAGGAATACCCATCTAGGTCCATGTACCACTAGTAAAGTATGTATAGGGACATAGAGATAGAACCCTACTACTAACAAGTAGAAAATTGTACTCATTGGATAGTGTGACTTCCATTCCTTGGATGATGGTCCTCATGAACATTCTTGTTCATTTGAATTTCTTGCATCATATATGGAATAAAAATTTCCCCCGTGCATTGATTCCCCCATGCATTCTAAAACAATATTGTAGAATTTTCAATATAAAATGTGGGAACCTTTTCGGAACCAAATCGACCCGTACTAGGGATGCAATGGAGTTTCGTACCTTCTTCTTTCATTTCATAAATGTATAATAATTTAAGAATCGTTCTGAAGAAAGAGAATAAGACAAAATTCAATGCCAATAAACTAAGGGGATTTTGTAAGGAAATAGAATAAGAGAAATCCAATACACGAGAGAGAGAGGAGATAATTTCTTGGTGTGTGTGTGTTATTCTTTGTTATTTTTTGCACAAGGACATTCTATTTAGAAAAAAAAACATTTTTACTATAAAAATAATTCTAGTACAAAAAGCATTGGACCTGAAAAAAGACATTCTACCAACAAAAAAAGCATTCTACTACAAAAAACCATTCTAATGTAGGTGTATATGTTTCGATGCATGGATGTATGTGTATGTGCTAAAAGAACATTTTACTATAAAAAATAGTTCTACTACGAAAAGCATTTGGGCTGAAAAAAACATTCTACCAACAGACAAAAAAGCATTCTACTACAAACGACCATTCTATGTTTGTATGCATGCATCTATGTGTATGTACGTGTGTATGTGTATGTGTTAAAAAAATATTTTAGTACAAAGAATATTTCTACTACAAAAAACATTTCACCTGAAAAACGACATTCTACCAAAAAGAAAAGCATTCTACTACAAAAGACCATTCTAATGTATGTGTATATGTTTGTACTCATGCATGTATGTGTATGTGTTTCTCTGTGTATGTTTATGTGTATGTATCTGTGTATATATGTATATATGTGTGTGTTTATGCGTGTGCATGTGTATATGTGTGCCTATGTGAGTGTGGGAGCATATGTATATGTGTGTGTGTTTATGTTATTATGTGTGTATGTATGTCTATGTATCTTTGTGAGTTGTATGTGTGTGCCTATGTAAGTGTCTCAGCGTATGTATGTGTATGTATGTATGTGTGTATTTATCTATGTATGTATTGCAATATGTCCTCGCATATGTCAAACGTCCTCTTATTTATTCCCACCATGCAATTATTCTTGCAAATTACATTTTAAACCACAAAACAAATTGGACCAACATAGGATCAAACTTGAACTTTATCAAATGGCTAGGAGATTCAAACATTATGTGGAACAAAGATAAAACAAAAAACGATTGGGGCAAAAGGATGGATGAAAGAATAAATTATCTTGTATCGAAGAGAAACCAAGGGAAACAACTTCATATTCAGAATAAGTACATAGAACAACTATATCAACAAAGCCAAGATAGCCAGCCAGACAATAGGAGTGAGACTAAAAATAAGCAAGAAGCAAGGTTTGTGTTATCAAACCCAATACACGAGAGAGAGATTCTGTTATCTTTTGCTCTTGTAGAGAGAGAGAGATTCTGTTATCTTTTGCTATTGTAGAGATTGTTGTAGAGAGAGAGAGAGAGAGAGATTCTGTTATCTTTTGCTCTTGTATACAATGCTTCAATTTGAATACAAGGCTTCAATTTGAATACAAGGAGGAAGGAGGAAAAACAAGGTTTGGATGCTGGCCTCATCGACAACGAGATGACACAGCTGGGAGATACAAAGGTTGCAAGCAAAGCATCCAACAAAGACCATCTCGAATCGTCTGCATAGAGCGACCAGCTAGAATCGTCTGCGTAATCGTCTTCATCATAATGGGCAAAACGAGCTCATAAATCGTCTTGATCTGAGCTTTCTGCTCTTCTGCCAAGTACGCTGATTTATTTGTTTTTCTTCTATTCCTTCGTTGCTGCTGTCCTCCTGATACACCTTCTGCTTTGCATAATCAGGCTTCTTCTGACCAGCCATCAGTACTTACTATAATCCCATCCTTCTCGTTGTGTGCTTCTTGTTGTGAGACGGTGTAACCGCAATACTCGTTCGATCTTGGATGATGACCTGCTTATGGAGGATCTGTTCTGCCGATATGTATAGTTCTGGTCCACGCAGATCGTTCGAATTCTCGATGCCTTCGGAGAGAGATGATTAAGTTGATCGATCGACATCGTTCTTCCGATTTCCTTTTTCCTCCCCATTTGGTTCTGTCGCCGTGGTTTCCTGTTCTAGCGGAGATGAGGCAGCAGAATGTTTTGGATTATCCTTCATCGATTTGATCGTGGAGTTCGGCCCAAGATCACGCCCATCAACGTTACTACTGATGTAAAACTTTCCATTAAGATCTTCAGATATGCTAATGATGTCACCAATTCTGAGGTGCTTCTTCCTTACGTATCCAATCCTGCCATGCTTGATGATAAACGACTTGGCGGAATTCCAGAGCCCAAAACGAAGATGAAACTCTTCATCGTCTTCGCCATCAAGTAACGTGATGGAAATGTTCTCCTTCTCATTGGCTCTCTCCATCTTTACAACAGTAAATCTGCACTTGTTGGCTCTCCCCATCTTTACAACAGTAAATCTGCACTTGTTTTATTTCCAACCAGAAACCTGTTTTGTCTAACATTCACGTCACTGCCACATAGACGCTTTTCGTACAGAATTCGACGTCCTATTATGTCATACTTTGGCCCTCACTTCTTTCGGATGTAGTAGCTTCCTCTTTTTATGTGGTGATGTGGAAGCTCCATAACTACCATCGAAAGGAATATTCACACCTCTCTTTCCTGATTGTTTCATCTGGCTTCCACAATCCCTATCAGCCTCGATCAGATTTGTCTCTGGACTTTCATCTCTCTTCATCGAACTCGGCTTAATTGCCCTAGCAATCCTCCAGATGAACAATAATCTAGGGTTCATGATGTATGCAGAGTGTCGTCTCTTGTCGGCGTCTACCATATTTAGCCGTAGTTTCTTATCAGCTTCTAGGATATTCACCTCCGCAATTTCATCTGCGCCCATTGACAGCTGGTTTTCTCCAGCGACCACGAAACAGCAGGATAATTCACGGTTAACCATGCCTTTGATGTATGATTTCTCCAGTGGATCAAGTGTCTCAAGATGCTCTTCGCATTGTCCGTCACTAGATGCGCGTGTCCCCTGTTTAACAAGAATCGGTGCATATACAGACGAAGCATCTTTACATCCCGTCGGAAATGCATGCGCTCATGTCTAGCACCTGCATCATTGTTGATCGAATCTGCTTCTAACTTCAATGTTGCATTCTCGACGACATCGATCGCGGGAGAGAAGGGTGCGTTATCAGAAGTGATTTCTGTTTTCCAAGGCGATAGAGTGGCCGTTGGCCCCGACGTTAAATCAGTGATGGTGGAGGAAACCCTCGAGGAAGGCAACGACACCTTCATGCGAAGTAAGGTAGGCTCATTCTGCTGCATAGTTACTTCATCTCCACGTCCGTAGTTCACCATCTCAATACCTTTCGCGTGCTGAAGCAAGGATGTCTGAATTTCCTGGTATGCGTATAAATAGCAGCTGACAAGCAGAAAAGCACAAACAAAAAACATTCCCGAATGTCGTTTGCCCTTCGGAGCGTTGGATGAAAAGCACACTTTGAAAAGCCTTCGATGAAAATCACATTTCTTCGAATTGACCCAAGTTCTGGATGTTTCCTTTTCATTTGGTGATCCCTTAATCTTTGATTGTGTGATTAGGCCCCGTTTGAACCAATCTTTTCAACATTCCCAATTCATTGATTGTGTGGTTAGGCTCCTTTGAACCAATGGGCGATTCCTATTTCAACATTCCCCTCCTAAGGAAAATTCCTATTTCAACATTCCTATTTCAACATTCCCCTCCTAAGGAAAATTCATCAAAACTTTCTTTTGGGTGATTCCTTGTTGATAGGATCTTGCAATTTCGCTCCTCGGAATCACAATCCATGACCATTTCCTAATCTCCGGTTGTTGAAGACCTTCCAGTATTTCACCTTTTGATAACGTCTTTTCTTTAGAGGGTTGTGTAGTGATGGTTTTGCCAATGTTATAAGAACTATTCATCGAGTGATGCCCTTGGCTTTGATGATCCATTCGATGCCTTTTCTATGACCTTTGTGGGCCGCATCAAGATAGGCCTTTTCCCATGATCAATAATGTGGGTTTGAATCTTGGTGGGTCAAGTGAAAGGGCCTTAATTGGCCTATTGAAGGCTTCTCCTCTCTCCATGGTGCTCTTGTGGGAAAGGATCAACAAACTAGAAAGGATCTCAAGGGCAATGGTTTTATTGATCAATTTCTCCTATCAAGATCACCCATCAAAACTCTAGAAACATGCCTCAAAAATGAGTGGTGCAAAGTGGACGTCCTAGAGAAGAATTTTTAATTCCTACTAAGAACCCACACCATTTTCGTTTTTCAAGACCAAGATATGGACTTCTAGGTCTTCAAGATGGGAACTTCAAGGACCATGTATCTAACTAGTTGGCATCCAATATTCTCCATAAATAGTTATAAGACCTCAACATATCCCATGTGGATTGAACTTTCTCGGCTTTGATTCTCTCTACGCAACTTTGTAGATCATAATCTTGCATCCTTAGGTCGTCCATGCATGTTTCCATCCCCAACTATGTACCAAAATAAAATCTACTTTAAAGAAACTCTATAAAAATATATCCTTCAATCTACGGCTATAATTTCAAAGTTAATTTTAATTTATTGTAGTAAATTTAGACGTTAGCACATATTATGTACTATAATTTATTGTGTGTATTTATTTTTACTCTATTCCCAATATGATTGATTAGGCGTAGAACTCCAACTATTATAAAACCATTTGTGGCACTTTTATTCCTAATCTTCTAGGGTAGAGTAGAGTTTTTTGTAGAGCTTTTGGGTGCCTAAATTGATTCTGAACACCTTGGCAATCATATGGATTCTTTTAGGCATTAAGGTGAGGGAGCATTCATGTTACGACAAGGTGTACTGCCATTCAAACTTACATATAATACCATATTGTTGCATAGGAAGTTAATAGAAATATTAATAGAATATAACAAATATTACATAGGGGAACTCTTGAAGGAGTTTGGATGAGAGGATAATGCCTCTACTCACTCTAAAGATTTGACTACAATGGAAGATTTAGCAGGGCTATTACACATCCAAGGACACTGACTAGAAGAATGAGGAGGTACTTATACCAAAGCCACAGAGCAATGGGGGGATCCGACCAACAAGGAGAGAGTGATTGATGCAATTTTAGGCTTGCAAAGCTTACATAAACAACTTTCCAGGGACGAGGAACTTGAATTTTTGTCCATTCAAGATACTTATAGCAGCTAGCACCCCAAGGAATAACCCAAAAATAGAAGTAAAAAGAAATCTAGGGAAGAAGCACGAAGACCCTTGTAGTCATGTGGGACCCTTTGAAACAAGATGGAAAACTAGAGGTTTTGATAGTTTTGGCAATAGTATCAACAAATCTCCTTTGGTAGCCACCTTTTTTTGGAGGAGATGGTGGACAGTCACAATATATGAAGTGACGTGGTTAGATCCTACTTCACACCTACTAAGAATGATTGTTGGAGAGTGTAATGGGCCTCTTTAGCTTGCTAATGAGCAACCATAATCATATATGCTAGTTGGAAGATGTTCCACTAATTGACGGATCAAAATAGATAGGTAGGAAGTTAGTCTAAGAGTGAAAACTTGCTAGTTATTTTCTTACACCTGTTCAATGTTTTGAACAATTCTCTGAGCAGAGTAGCAATTGATTTAATTCCTTTTGGTGCACTCTAATTAACTTAGTAAGCTAACAATCATGAGTGATTTCATAAAAATGATGGACTAAATGCAGAGAAACAAGTTTAGCAAGTCACAGCTCCATCTCGACATTCACATACTGCAACAATCATCAGACTAGTGAGCAAAGATATGCTAATATCTGACAATACCAAGAACCAATGATGATGAAACTTTATAGGATTTTAGTAGACAATATGTTGATTCTATCGTGCTTGAAATCATTGCAAATGATTGACTACACACTCAGAACAAGCTCTGAGAAGATCACAGTTGTGATGAAGTTATGACAGATAAGTAAGATGAGAATGTAATGATCATATATGTATTAAACATGTACAAATACAATTTCATTGGCAATCAAACATTTCTCAATGTGTGAGAGGTCAATGAGTTATGATGTGAGCTCTCACTTTAGAGTGGATGTGCTACAAAATGATCTCTCAACCTGGAGATGCACGTGGGTCTTTTAGATCTTCTTCTTATAGTTCAATTTGGAGCAAGTATGTGGGATTTAGTTTAATTGCACCAACACCTTTAAGGGAAATACCATGGAATGGATTATGCAATATGGTATAGAAAGATTTCAAGTTTGTAGATTCCTTGAAACCTATAATTGTAGCATGATTTAGGGTGGAGAAGATCCTTGAATACATATTGAATATGCATGGAAGGTTAAAGCAAAAAAAATCATTGTTGAAGATTATGCTCAAAGGTATTCCAATTTATTGACTAGGTTGAGTGCAACACATAATCCTTCTCAGGAACAAGTGGAGGACCTATTATGATAAGGGTTGAAGCAACACCTAAGAAGTAGAGTAGCCAATTATGCTTAGATGATTGATAAGATAACATTTCAAGGATTAATTGATGTATCCATGAGGGTGGAAATATTATATGGTGGAAGTACTAGTAAGAAATCCTAAAAATGGTTGAAACGAGACCAGAATCAACTAGTGATACATTAGAGGAGGAAGAGTTTGATGAAAACTCTTAAATTCTAATAGAAAATCATACAGAGAGGAAGAAGACGATGAGGATGATGATGGTGATGAATGATAAACTAAGAAAAATAAAAAACCATAGAAACACAAAAATAGATCCAACAAAAGAAAATAGATTGGGAAAAGCAAAGCAAAGAGAGCTCATGAGGATACTTTGACAATGTTGGAGCTTGATGTACGTGGTAGTGTTATAGTTGATGGAATAATGGGAGGTTATATGGATTTTAATGTCTTGAGTGTTTGAAATTACTAGGTGAAGATTCATGAGGGAGTGAACGCACTGTGAAGGTGGTCGTAATCCGGGTAGATCGGGTCCGATTGGGACACACGTAAAATGTATGAAGCTAGTGAGTGTTGCAAGGTTGAAGATGAAGATGAAGTTGAAGATAAAGTTGGATATGGAGAGGAGAGATGTCATGATTTGATTAGGGGAACGGAAACATATGATTGCAAGATAAGCTCATGAACATGAATGATGAGGATAAAAGAAAACCATTCACATGAATCCATTTTGAAAAGACGAATGGTCCAAAAGAATGAAGCTTCTTATACACTTTTAAAATTTAATTAATATGCATGGGTTCTTTTGGATAATATTTATCCCTGATTAGAAAAAAAAACCATACACATGAACCGATTTTGAAAGGAAGAATGGTCCAAGAATGGAGCTTCTTATACACTTTCAAAATTGAAACATATGCATGGGTGTTTTTAGATTGTATGCATGCATGTGGGTCATGATTTATGAATAAATAAAAACTTATTCTCTAAATCTCAATGCATAATCCTCAGTGGCTCAATGCAAGACTGTAGAGCCTTCTCACACATAGAAAGAGATAGAAGGAGACATGTAAAAACACATAAAAGACTAAGAGACAAGAGACAAGAGACATGAATTAAAAGATATTGTAATGAAAGACATGTATATGAGTGTTGTGATACGTCAAGCTAAGCATTCTACTAGTCAAAGGTGGTCTGCATGACCCTCCCACCATGATAATTCAACGGAATGTCACATGTAAGAGGATAGGTTCCTCTTCATTGACCCTATATCTTTCTAGGAGCGTTACATCTAAGTAAAGAAGTCTAAGACTCATAAAATCAACTCTAAGTCACTCACATGATCCATTGAGGGTGAGGAAAGAAAGAGAAACCATTGGGTTTATGAGCCTATCTTAGATTGGAAGTCTCACTTAAAATTGACTCTAGCACTAAACTATGCTCTTACTAGCCCACCTTAGATCCTCACATGCTCAGCTCAAGGTGATCGTGTCAAGGAAACCATGTGCTAGCAAGGGCCCTATGGATGACTAGAAATGATGCTCTATGATTTTGCAGGGGGGTTTTTATAGTTTTTGGAATGAATTTGGATCCATAGATCTAGAGAAATCATCTCTCAACCCTAGGAAACTGCTTTTCATTAGGACCATTGGATTTATCAAATGGATGGATATGATTGGTTCTTTATATGATATCTAGGGAAAAGAGGGAAAATAGGAGCCTTCATTCTCCACCATTAGATCTATGGAAGATCTGGACTTTCGGATCAGTGCTGACATCAGTTTGGATAAGATAAGCTGCTATTTTTGGAAGAACTTTGCATTATTGATCTTTGACTATCAAAAAAACGGTATTCGATGAGAAACTCATGGATCCTCCTTGCCTTAAGCTTTAGTGCATCTCCACCATTCAATGTGAGCTCATCGTGACTGTATATTATGTTCAATCATTATTTTCCATGTGGTAACCCTTCTAGCCTTCAATTTGCTTATTCTAGGAAACTCCGGTGACCTTGAAAACTAGATTTTGTGCTCTTTTACCCTCCAAATATCCTTTAATGAAGATGAAACTTTGTGGGGCTATATCTTGAAAGGTCCCCTTTAGGAATATGTAGAATAAACTCCTATTTGAATCTCCCTTATACAAGTTTGACTACATTTGGAAGTTTGGAAGGCATAAGGTGTCTAGGAAGCTTTGATATCCTTGAAAATTTGTATGAATTTGTAGCGACATATGATCTTTATAGATGAGAGACGACGTGGTTATTAGAAATTCCTATACAAGAATTTGTAGGGTCTAAGTGAAAAAAATACATTTTTACAAACTGCACATGGCATATCAATGTGCTAGAAAATCCATTTACATGTGAAATTTGGGCTAAAGACAACCTTTGATAGGATTTACAAGTGTATGATTTTTCATGTGATTTGGTGACATTGAAATTTTTGCGCTAATTTCCAAAATTTGACCAGCTTTGACCGCTACCTTGGATTTGCTTGATTTCTTCCAAAGTTTTCATGTGAAATCCCTTTGACATCCTTGATGCATTTTGGACTTCTCAAGGAATTCTGGCTACCTTCACCGAATGTGTTTCCTGTAGGCCTTCTTGAGTGACAGAGCAGAGAAAATCTCGATGACATTCGCCCCCACTAAACATGTGATTCCTTCGGAAATGCCACTTTAGTCTCTTTGAAAAACAAAAAGTTCTAGGCATCGAATTCTTTTATAGGCAACATAAGAAAAATGGAAGAAAAAATTGATTATATGGATGAGTGAGTAGGCAAAGTGACATGAAGCAAAATCTCCATGAAAGAAAAAATTAAAACAAGCAACATGAATATGCATGAACAAACAGGCAATAAATATGCATATGAAGATACAACATTGATAATGCATTGAGTCATTTTAGGCATTGGTTCCTCTCATCTTGAAGAAAAATTTGTACCTTTTTCATAAAGCAATCTACCTTAAATACGATTATAAACAAAGATTTAGGATTTCCAAGAGTCATATTTCATCTTTAGCTTATTTTAGAACAACTTCTTTCCTACATAAATATGAATATGCTTTTTCTCTCCTTACAAACAAGGAAATCTAACTAAGCTCCCCTAATGCAGAGATCTACCTATATAGCCCATCCTTTATTCTTGTATGCCTCCTTAGCTTCCTTTCACTTTCTCTCTCTCTCTCTCTCTCTCTCTCTCTCTCTCTTTGATGATGATTCGATGACTTTATGGTTACATTTAATTTTTTGGGTGGAAGAAAATGTAAACTTCCTGGTAACATGTACTAGCTATATTTTTATTTATGACGAGAAAAAAATAAATCATGACACAAGGTACAACCATTTTTGATGACAGAGAATAGTCGTTTGAACTCTGATACAAGTGTTGTGAGGTGCACTAAGGATGTAGAAACATGCAAGTAGTAGGAGCTAGGACTTCAACTATTATTCTTTTGATACAAGATACATATGCATGTTTATATATGAAAGCCACGTTACCAAAATAAACCTCCAAGTCTACATGACCTATCTTTCCATAATCCTAGATTATAACCAATTTCTTAGTAGATAAATTACTACTTAAGATACAATTTTACACAAGTAGAGAAATCATTGTTTTCGCTTTTGACTGAAGTGATCACCTTCAAGATCATCATCAGATCTAGCAATTGAATTTGACTTACCTGAAATTTGAATTAACTCAGGATTTATGAGCTTAATATATGAGATCCATCTAAGCACGCCTATATCAGGAGATGAACAATGGGCTCTCATTCCAATGAGAGGCAAAAAATCAGTCTCATCTCTTACATTTGCATCTATGAAATATTTTTTGTCTGTTTTCAAAGTTGTTAGCATACCCCATAGTTCTCATTTGATATGTGGATAGTTTCATTGTGTTTCATGTAAAAATTTAGCCCCAAACCTAATTCTATATCTATTCCCTTCACTATCATCTTGACTTATGACCCAACCTATACCAATAGGACTAGTATCGACATTCAATATAAGAGGTTTGTTAACAGAATAGTCTACACACTTAAGGATGGGAGCTTCAAGCAAGAATTTTTTCAATTTACACATAGCTTGTGTGTGTTTGCCAGTCCAAATAAATTTTTGTTTCTTCCTCAACAAGTCATAGAGACAATCCTCAACATGAGCAAAGTGTGGGATCCAAATAACATAAAAGATGCATGCACCCAAAAATCTATGTACCTCACGCACGTTGTTACATGTTTCAAAAGCTTGCTAATGGCATCAAGTTTTTGTGGGTATGGCTTTCGATCATAATGAACACATTTTCTATGGAAAATGTGAGACGTACCTCTTCAAATTGTTCAAATATTTTTTCACAATCACAAATATGGTCAAGAACAAATTTATGACATCCAGATGAATCTTACGTAATGTCCTTTATACTTTCCTCACTCTCTTTAATTGGAATATCATCAATTGGCATGGTTATAGGAGGGATAAAATCATGTAAGACCATATTCATAGCACTCATCATATGAGCCACAAAACTAGTCACTTCTTATGGCAAAGTACACATTTGCACTAATCCTAAAGGAGTTTTCATTGTGGTTATGTCATGATTATCAATTGCTAATTGAAATTGGTCATACCCAGAACATAAATCACCCATTGAATAGATAGAATGTTTTGAAAAGGATCACTAAACTCATCTATAATTGCTATTCCTACATTCCTTATGGTGACTATATTTTCAAGTCAAAGATCTTGAATAAAATGTAGTTTCTCATCCTTTTTAGGCACAGTGAACCATCTATTTGAGTAAGGTGCAAAAGATGGCTCTAAAATTCTCATCTTTATCTTCACCTTAAGTAGTTTCATTAGCTCAAGTAAGTGAGCCTTTGCAACTGGTATAGGGTGAAGATTCCATGGAATATGTGGAATAGTAAAGATTATAATGGGTGCAACTAGCTTAGGATCTCTGCAACCAATCTCATGATGAGGATACATAGTAAAGGCTTTTCCATGGATTCGTATGGGTCTCTCAAATTAATCTCTCTCACATCACAAAAGAAAGTCATCATTCCTACCAATTTTCACCTGTTTGATTGTCTCATTAGTTAATGTATGCTATGTTTTTCTTATCTCAAAGAATTGGATCATTTTTCAATCAATAATTTTTTCCTTGCTTCCTTGGGGTAATGGTTGAGCTATGGGTTTCATTTTTTTGTCTATAGTTTTGTAATTTGTTTCAACTAAGGCATCATGGGTTTGGTTCAATTTTGAGCATACTCATTAAGGGTAGAAAGAAGAACAACATGGGAAATAGAATTTTGCTGAAGACATAACTCTAACTCGTCCAGAGTAGAGAAACAATGAGATCTCTCAATCACATGCTCAATGTTCTCATCATGTTCCATGATTTTGTTGGTTTTATAACTTTTTTGGGTTTTCAAGATAAAGGAGTTGTATACTTGACTCGTATGAAGGAAAATTGATCTAGAATGTGTAAAACAAAGTGACAAGCTATTGTTCATGTTGGTTGGTTGCAAGATGTCAAAACAATGTCCACTGTTGTCCCACTCAACAATGGATTCCATCTAAAATTTTGATCATATGTAGCTCCAAACATGAATTGAGGTGCACAATCACTACAAACATGCTCATGACCCTAAGTAACAATAGGCTTCTTTCTAATTGAAAATCGATTCCTAGGATGATTCACTCATACCATCATGACTTGAAGTGATTGCATTCCATCCTTAGACTTAATTCTAGCATAGGTATACCCATCATCCATTGCTTTAGTTTCCATACGACTCTCACAAATAAAGGGCTGACCTAAGAGAACTTCATAGTAGCAATTATCTTGAATAAAGAAGTGAAATTCTTATGTGATTTCTTCTATGGATATGGGCACACTAGCACAAGCTCCATACAAGGTACCTGCACCATTATTTGGAGTTCTCATATGCTATCCACAATCTTTATCTATAGGCCATCAAAATTTATGATAGACTTCTCTTGAAATCACATTGATTTTAGAGCTAGAATCTATTAATGCATTTACAATGATAGCGTTCTTATCATTGCCTATTTTAACACGCATCTCTGATGTAGCTCTAGACCAAAATTTTCTTTTAAAGTAACTTTCAGAATTTTTTTCATGATTTTCATGGTGAGGTTGAATAGGTCCTAAGAAATGTTTATTAACATTTACTTGATCATCATCAAGATCTTCTTCATCAAATTCATCAAAGTTTAAGGCTTCATTCATAGGTTGAACTTGAAATAGAGAATCTTGCATCTCAATATCTAGATTAAGTGGAAACTTGTTCATTTTAATTAGGGCAATAAAGATATCTTTAAAAACAGGCTTTGCAATAGAGAAAACTTGCTCTAAGACATAGTCACTTGACTCTATAAAAAATGCCATCTAAAATCGCCATAGGATCTTTTTTTCTCTTAATTTCTGAAATCAAGATGGCTTTAGGTTTTCTCTTTGGTTTCTTTTGCTTTTGCTCAGGATCTTTTGTTCATGTTCTTGTGTTTATTCTTGAGTTTGTTTTGATTGTTCTTGTTTCTCTAAAGTCTTTGGTTCCATTTTTCTTTACTTTATCTTCTTACCTTTTTGTTTCTCCTCTTGTTTTTGTTCATTGGGTTGTGATTCTTCTTTTTTATCTTTGGGTTGTGATGTTTTCATTTGCTTTATGATGGTCTCTATTCCCTCTAAGGTTTGTTTTTGAGTCACTCTTCTTTCACTCGACTCAGTTTCATCTCTTTTTCATTTTTCTTCTACATTAGATATGTGAGAAATAAGAGATTGATCTTCTATTGGTGACTCCCAAGCCGTTATTCTCCTAATCTCATTTTGTGCTCTTACTAAAGCCTCTACAAAAAAGTCAACTTCCTTTGTGGGTTTACTTGATTCTACTTCTTGTTCATCAAGAGCTTCTAGTTTCACCCCTCTAGTTGATGCATCCAATTTTCATAGTGCTTTTTCATTCCTCGGTTACCATAATTTCCTTGCAAAGGTAGCCTAGATCAATAGTCATAGATTTTCTTATATATGTCTATAACTAGTTGTTGCGCTTTCGCAGCCTTCAATAGTTCACAATCTCTCAAAGTGTGCTCTAATGAATCACACCAAGGACACCTACGAGGTCCATGCATAGAACCATTTAGATTTTGAGGATTTTGATTAACTTCTAGGGAGAAATCTCAAAATTAAGGATTTTGTTCATAAGGTATTGCTTGAACAAGATAATTAGGATTTTGATAAGGCAATTGATGTATTTGAGGAGCTTAGGGAGTAGCATGTGATACTTGAGGTGAAAGAGGAGCTTCTAGAGTATAAGATTGATAATTTTGGAAATTTTGATTTTGAGCATTTTGAAAACTTGTTTGAGAAACTTTAGGATACATGCTTTGATACATTTGAGGGTTTTTCACATGCGGATGAGGATTTTGCATTGAAGGATTTTGCATTCGAGGAACTTGATATGCTTGAGTAGGAGCTTCTTGTGGGTTTTGATTGGGAGCTATAACATGTCGATTAGGCTCTTGAAAAGACATTGGGTTTGGAAAGATTTGATGTAATTTGATTGTAAAGCATCTACAATCTTGGCCAAATTGGATTGTGTAGCAATAATACTTTCCATTTTCTTAGTGAGAATTTCTACTTGATATTGTTTAACTACACTTTTATTTGGCTCTAGTTTAAGACTTTGACTAGGCTCCATCATTTGAGGAATAGGAATAGAGTCAAAAAGCATAGCATGGGATTGTTCTCGAACTTGCTCCTTGGCTTGTGGAAGGCTAGCTTGAGGAGGCTTAAACCTCTATGGGTTGTCTTTGATGTCTATGGGCTTAAACCTCTACTACTCTATGCACTTTTTGCCAATTGTCAGTAAGACCATATTGCTTATCCGGCTCTTCTAATCGCCATTCAACTTCCCTACGAGTTTCAAGATGAAGAAGCTTAAGAAGATTGATCACAAGATCACGTTCCAAAGTTATCTTATCCTCATTAGGAAGTTTTTCATAGCGTTTAATATACTCATTTTGTAAATGAGTAATAGAACTACTAGGCTTTGGAGAATTAACCCATCGTAAAAATTCATCCCGATTATGTTGGCTATAATCCTCAACATAGACTTCTTTGAGCATCTCCTTTCTAAAATCACTCCAAGAAAGACTATCATATTGAGTGACATGGTTTATGATAGAGCTATCAACAATTGGTTCAAAGAATGTTATCAAAAGATCTTTGACAAGACCAAAAATCATAGCTTGCTCTTCAAACAAATCTAAGTAGCTTGTAATGTTAATGCCATTTCATTTTCCCTTCTCTCTCAACATAGAAGAGACTATTCTTTGACCTTGTTTATCAACAATAAGGGATTCGAGTCCTTCCTCCATCTTAAGTGAATATGCAAGTGATGCACGGTGGTCTAGATCTCTCACCAATGTGTTTACTTCACGACAAAGATGGGCACAATATTGTGTTAGTGCAACAATCAAGAATGATGATGATGACAAAAAATATACAACAAAGGATATGGATAAGAACCTCCCAACAACATCGGAAGCAAATGCCACGAAGCATTTCACATCGGGTTCAAATGTGGAGGTCATCACAATCTAGGTGGATCAGCTCTGGTCTCAACACATACAGAGTGTATGAAGCTAGTGAGTGTTGAAAGGTTTTTGTGATCAAAATATGAAGGTGAAAATGAAGTTGGGTTTGGAGAAGAGAGATGTCATGATTTGATTATGAGAAGGGGGAACATATGAATGCAAGATAATCCCATGAACATGAATGATGAGGACAAAAGAAAACCATTCACATGACTCAATTTCAAAAGGAAGAATGGTCCAAAAAAATGGAGCTTCTTATACACTTTCAAAATTGAATTCATATGCATGGGTTCTTTTGTATGGTATGTTACATACACACACATACATACATACACACACACACACACACACACATATATATATATATATATATATATATATATATATATATATATATATATATATATATATATATATATATATATATATATATATATATATATATATATATATATATGTATACGTACACACACACACACACACATATATATATATATATATATATATATATATATATATATATATATATATATATATATATATATATATATATATATATATATATATATATATATATATAGATATATATATATGAGTATGTGTATGTGTGCATGTATTTAGTATGTATGTAGACAGCTACATCTTCAAGAGTCATTTCCTCAATATAAGGTATATAAATTAATAGTTTATATTTATAATTCTCATATGTTTTATTATTTTTTACATTTAATATATGTAATTTTTTATATTAAATAAACACGCTGTTGCAAAGAAGAGAATTGAGTCGGGTCACACATCTCACTTAGGCCAAATGGACCATCATGGTTTTGTACCTACATTTCTGTTATGGAAAGAATAATTTTTATTTTAGTTAAAACACAAAAGACTAATCTTCTTAATTTGTTTCAATGTAGCGAAAGGATTATGGTCAATATCTTACGAAACATGAGATCGAGTATGCTACACATTTTGGATATCAGTGTTTGAGCAAGTATATGCGAGATCATCCAAATGATTTTGTGATTATTATTAAATTTCATTAATTGTTTTATTTTTATGGATGTTTTGTATGTTTTACTTATTCATGTTTGTTATATCTAATACAAGAGTTTTACGGAGACGCAGATATGGATGAGGTGATGAGACAGACACAATAGGGATGATCTCTATCATCACAGAGTGCTCGCACCACTACCCATGATGCCACTACAGATACATCAGATCATGCGGATGATCGTGATAATGAGGACGAGGATGAGGCTCTTGATGATGAGGATGATGATGATGATGATGATGATGATGATGATTATGATTCTCGATTATGACATTGGATATATATTTACACACACACAAATACACACACACACACACACACACACACACACACATATATATATATATATATATATATATATATATATATATATATATATATATATATATATATATATATATATATATATATATATATATATATATATATAGTTCATTCTTGTTATGTTTTGATTTGTGTCTATGGTATAAGTAATGAAAAGTCTTGCTCTAATGATTTTTATTATATTGTTTATATTTAGCATGTGTTTCATTACTTTCATTATATAATTCATTCATATTGATGTGTGCTTGTTTGTGTATAAAATGTATGTGTGCACATGTAGGTATATATCTATATTTGTGTAAGTGTGTCTATATGCATGTATATGTATGTATCTATGTATATATATGTGCATGCATGTATGTGCATATGTATGTGTGTACATGCATGTATGTGCATGTGCATGTGCATGTGGAAGTGTATGTGCATGTCTATGTGCATGTGCATGTGTATGTGTGCATATGTATGTATGTGCATGTGTATATGTAAGTGTATGTGTATATGTATGTATGTGCATGTATATGTGTGTATATGTATGTCTGTGCATGTGTATGTGTTTGTATGTGCATATATGTTTGTATGTATGTGTGTATATGTGTATATGTATGTTTGTAGATATGTATGTGTATATGTTCTAGTGGTAATACATTTAGTATTGTGTGTTGTGCTCTAAGCTTCTTCTTCTTCTTCCTTGTGTTGTTCACGTGCTTTAGTAGACGTTTAACTGCAACAATTGGTATCAAAGCAGGTTGCCACTTCATGTAGGGCATCGTTGACATCCCTAGGGTTACAGTCTCAGAATCACAAGAAATTTGATGAAGATACTTAGGGTGTTTCAGAGATCAAAACAGCTTTGTTGTGTGGTGCCAAAATCACGATCTCAGTCATTTCGGCCTTTGAACACACTATTGCAGTGCTTGTGCAAACTATTTTGACTTTCTGTGCCAAAGATATATACCAATTTTGGTTCTCCAATATAAGCATCTCGAAGTCTGCTATAGATCTAGCAAAACTCATTTGGGTAGTTCTGTTCAATGTTTTCAGATACAATCATTTTTTTGCATCAAGTTATTTTAGTCAGTGGCCATGGCTGAAGCGCGCAGCGCACAAACAGAAAAGGAGAGAGAGAGAGAGGAGAGAGAAGGAAAGAGAGAGAGAGAGAGAGAGACAGAGAGAGAGAGAGAGAGAGACAGAGAGAGAGAGACTCTCCCTCCCCTCCTCTGTCTAAGCGCGGCAGCGCGCAGACAGAGAAGGAGAGAGAAAGAGAGGAGAGAGAAGGAAAGAGAGAGAGAGAGAGGAGAGAGAAGGAAAGAGAGAGAGAGAGAGAGGAGAGAGAAGGAAAGAGAGAGAGAGAGAGAGAGAGACTCTCCCTCCCCTCCTCTGTCTGAGTGCGACAGCGCGCAGACAGAAAAGGAGAGAGAGAGAGAGGAGAGAGAAGGAAAGAGAGAGAGAGAGAGAAAGAGACTCTCCCTCCCCTCCTCTATCTGAGCGCGGCAGCGCGCAGACAGAGAAGGAGAGAGAGAGAGGAGAGAGAAGGAAAGAGAGAGAGAGAGAGAGAGAGAGAGAGAGAGAGAGAGAGACAGAGAGAGAGAGAAAGAGAGAGGAGAGAGAAGGAAAGAGAGAGAGAGAGAGAGAGAGATCGGGACAGAGAAGGAGAGAGAGAGAGAGAGAGAGAGAGAGAGAGAGAGAGAGACTCTCCCTCCCCTCCTCTGTCTGAGCGCGGCAGCGCGCAGACAGAGAAGGAGAGAGAGAGAGGAGAGAGAAGGAAAGAGAGAGAGAGAGAGAGGAGAGAGAAGGAAAGAGAGAGAGAGAGAGGAGAGAGAAGGAAAGAGAGAGAGAGAGAAGGAGAGAGAGAGAGAGAGAGAGAGAGAGAGAGAGAGAGAGAGAGAGAAGAGAGAGAGAGAGAGAGAGAGAGAGGAGAGAGAAGGAAAGAGAGAGAGAGAGAGAGAGAGAGAGAAAGAAAGAGAGATGGGAAGAGAATGAGAGAGAAAGGAAGAGAGTGATTTTATATAATGTTAATTTAATTTTATTTATTTGGTTGTTTTAGATTAATGAATATTTAAAAGTAATTAAATGTATTTGGTTTGAATTTTATTTAGTTATTATTAGGTGTTTAGCTTATGCATGAAGACATATACATCTATGCATGTGAGTATACATATAAATATTGAATTATGTTAGAGTATAGTAATGAGTGATGATGACTGTTCATGAAATGATTGTACATGAGTACATATGCATAATAGTGTATGATTATGGGTATATTTGAGCATGTATTAGCATATACTAGCATGAGTGTGTGTATGGATAGTAAGCATGTATGTGCATATGTGTAAGTGAATGAATGAACATGATGTGAATGTATGCATACTAGCATGTGAATGTTTTAATTAGTATATGCATGTGTATGATAATGTAAGTTTATGTTTCTTATTAATTTTTTGTAATATTACTAATATAATAATGTTTCTTTGCAGAAACATTGACGAGTTCAAGCTATTGAAGTGAAAAAAGAGAAGCAACAAGATTGATTATCCATTTAAACCTTATATCTCCATTTAGTCATTTACCCAATTGATTAGACATTTATCCAATTATCTAGACTTTACATTTGTATTAGCTTATTAATTCATTTATTCAAACCATTTTAGCATCATATTGTTTCTATTAGTTCTTTCATGTCTTCTGATTTATACCATGCATCTGAACACAGTAGTAATAACATCATTGAACATACAACCGAATCCGTAGAATTAGTGTTAGAAGAACTTATTAAGAACAATATTACTTCGGAATCATTAGTGTCTTTATCTTATGATCAATGTTTAACTACATTCCTAGCATTTTCTTCCATTGCATCTCCTGAATCACAAAGTAGTGAAGATTTATTTCCACCAACTTTAGTTAGACAAACTCAACCAAAACCATTAGAAGCTACAATAGAAGAGGTAGTTAAAGATCAGATAACCGAAGAGTCATTATTGTTAACACCCAAACAGATAGCTATTGCCAGATATAAAGCAGCTTGTCCCTATGGTCCTTAGTCTGAGTCCGCTACAGACACCCTGCGTGTGCCGAATGATTTAGGTGGATGACTTGATCCACCATCCGAGCATCTCACGACCCGACATTGGTGAACCCGACGTGAAGATCGGCTTGCGACTCAGATGGATATTATCAGTTTGCATTGCATATACATTCATACAATTTTACATCAGTGCAGTTGCGTCTTCATCCCTGGAAGCTGTGGCATTTACGTGAGCTTGCAATCTTCTTGGTGTCGAGGGCTGGTCTAGTGACCTGAGCGCCTCCACGAAGATTGGCAAGTAGGAGAACCTCGTCTCGCCACCCCTTTCATCAACAATTGAAGCACAAAACGCTCGCACCCATTTTAGCAAAATATGTATTTAGATTTTTGATTCAAATCAATAAATGTATTGAATTTCATAGAAAGCACTGTGTTGAGCCTCATCTTCGAGCAGCTGGTATAATTTCTTTACTCTTACATTCTTGCATACATAATTTTATTTAAGGTTAAATTATTGGTATAGGTTAAAGGCAACTGTTTGTTAAACATAGGTTAAGCGTTAATCATAGCTTTACTTGCAATGTTTTGGCATAGTAAGAACTTATCAAACTGGACTCTAACGGAATTTCAGAATTAGTAGCTCAACATAAGGATAGAGTAACAAAAGAAGTTCAGGATATAGTTAGAATTGTTCAAGCTAGATCAAAACAAACTTCAAAAATGGACGAACTATTTCAAACTATGATGCACGAGACGCAAGGACAAAAAGTAGTTGAAACGTTATTAAAGGATAAAGGGAAATTTACTGGTATGAATGTTACAAATTATTTAGACACGTTTGAGGAATTAGCTAAGTTACACGGATTACCTGAAACAAAGTGGAAATCCTATCTTGGACGACTTGCCATAGGTACAGTGAAAGCTATTATGGATCTACATGACAATAAGGAATGGGATGAGTTTAGAAAAGAGCTACATAAAGAATTTTATTTAGAGGACTATAGTCAACACAGTAGAGAGGGATTTATGAAATGGATTAGTTCTCCTAAGCCTCACATTTCTTTAACTCAACTCCATGGCGAATTTATGAAAAGATTCTCTCAATTACCTGAACAGGATAGAGTTGCCCTTACCCCAGATAATATTTTATATTTCCTTAAAATCTTGACTCCAGATATAAGGGTAGAGGTTGAGCGTAGGCTTGAAGAACCGGGAAAGAAATATGGGCTTACAGATGACTGGGGTGTAGTGAAAACAGTGGTTGAAGCGGTTGCTCACATGAACCAACGTAAAACACTCCTTTATGATTCGATGTCTCAACCATCCTCCAGTTTTCCTCCGATTCACGCAACTAGGGATACACATATAGATTCAAAAGTTGAGCCTACGGCATCCACATCTAGAGTATCAACTGAGTTGCAATTTGAGATTTTGTTTAACAAGTTGGACAATATGATGCATATGCACGAAAATATGTCTAAAGAGGTAGCGGCTTTGCAGAATGTGGTATATGCTTTAAACTTACAAGATAAACCTGCAATGCAAGCTCATCCGACTATTTATCTTCAACCAGTAAGTGCACCTAATCCTCCATTAGTAGCTCCGAATCATCCTTTTATACCTCCTAATCCACCTTTTATACCTCCTAATCCACCTTTTATACCTCCTAATCCTCTAGTTGTACCCCAACCAATTCCTCAACCAATTCCTCAAGCATTTAACCAAAGAAATTTCAATGAAAGGAGAAATGCCAATGTGAGGAGATGTATCTGGTGGATGCCATAGATCATTTGACTTACACATGTGAAGCATTGAAAGATGCGAAAGAGAAAAGACTTGTAATTGATATTGACAAATGATTGTGCGACTATAGAACACATTTACCCTTAGCTGCCAATTGGGGAAAGGGAGGGATGCAGAAGCTGTATGAAAACCTTTCTGAGTCTTCGAAATCTGCTTCTGCTGTTAAACTAGAATATGTTGATAGTGACTCTGATTCCGAACAAACAAGGGAAACGAGGAACTACTCAATTGAAGCTTTGATAAAGGCGAGAGATGATATTATGCAGAAAATTGCGTGGAACTCTCTTGTCGATCAATTCTCGATATATTCGCATATTGCGAATGTTGAAGAGAAAAGAAAGAGGGATGATGAGCAAGATACAAATGATTCAGGTAGACGAATGACTAGAAGTAAGATGAGAGATGAGCCGAAGCCTAAGAAAGTTCAGTTTGAACAAGGCGAAAGTTCTAAAACAAATGAGGAGCGAAGAAAAGAAATTAGGGAGGGTAAACAACATGTGTTTAGTGAGCCAATTCAAACATCAGACAAAGTAGAGCAAACTCCTAGAACTGAAACAAAACCTGAAGAGAAACTAGAAAAGAAACCAAAACGAGTACCGAAAGCTATTCTTATTTCTGAACTTGAACAAAAAATTGATTCGAAAGAAATATTGTATGACATCTTATTAAAAAGTGCAGTAACAATGACTTTAGAACAAATCTTCTCAATAGCAAAAATTGAATTTAAGGAAAATTTTATTAAACTAATTAAAATGAAGAGATTCCCTCTGTCACAAGAGGTAGAGATGCAAGATGTTGCCGATGTAACTCACTTGATTCATGAATCTCTTTCTTTAGACTCAGAGGATGAAGAAGATAATACCTGTAATGTGAACAAAAATTTCTTAGGGCTGATTGTACCAGATGACGAAACAAAAAACTCAGAGAATGATTTTAGAAAAAGTTTTTGGGCGAGAGGCACACCGGAGATTAAAGTTAACTTAGGAGATCAGAAGAGATCATATTCTGCTTTAGCCCTAATTGACTCTGGGTCTGAAATCAATGTGATTTCGAAAGGATTATATGATAAGTTTAAATGGCCTATTGATAAAAATCACGGCTGGATAATGCGAACCGCGGACAATGGTTGTGGATCACTCCTAGGAGCATGTGCCAACATACCTCTAATGATAGGTGGAATCTCTGAGACATTCCACTTTTTCATTCAGGACAACTGCTCTTATGAAATTATCTTAGGTCAACCATTTATATGTGAAGCCAGAATGGAGACTAAAGTAATGGATGACGGCTCAGCATACGCAAGAATTAGATCTAAAGATGATCTACAATCACTCCAAGTTATGATAGTCAGCCCAAACCATGTACGAAATAGGGAGCAAATTAGGAAGATGCCCATCCATTCTAGTGAAAAGATACGCGAAGATCATATGCCTCTTCGTGAGTTTGGAACTTATTATGATCAAAATTTTGCCTAGATGCCACTGTTGAGCGAGACAACGGTGGTACTTGGTTTGATGTCTCGCACCCATCTGTAGATATTTTAGATAGTTCTTCTTTATATTTTCCTTCATCATATTTGCAATTCAGTCATTATAAACAAATTCCTAAAAAAAATTATAAAACATTATGAAAAATTTTATAAAGAGAAAGGATTCATTTCATCTGATGAACACATTGAAACCGTAATTGAAACTTTATCTTCAAACTCATTGATTGAAGATCTTCAAAATATTTTGCATGAAAAAGAAAATTTTAGATTTGTACTTTTAAATTCTATTGAAGAATATGATTTGATTATTAAATTTGTCATGAGTAATGAAAAGGAAGCAAAAGTAAATACAAAATACAAAACCGTTGACAAAAAAATTAAACCGATTGCCCAATCATTACCACGAGAGAGTGAAAAGAAGTTTAGGGAAGTTAGCAATGATCCTTATTTAAGAGAGCGCACAAATATAGGTCATACCTTCACAGAAGAAACTTTAAAGCTAATCAAGATAGGAAATGATGAAAATTTTTTGTTACCCGAGGAACGTGAACTATTTCAAAGAGTGATTAGAAAGCATGGAAAGGCATTTTCTTTATATTCCCATGAGATAGGTTGTGTAGATCCACAAATTGTACCACCAATGATCATCTTTACAGTGCCTCACATTCCATGGAATCTTCGACCCATACCTGTTCCGAAAGCCCACTTACCAGAGTTAATGCGGCTTCTTAAGGAAAAGATTCACATGCGAATTTTAGAGCCATCGTTTGCACCCTACTCGAATAGGTGGTTTACTGTTCCTAAGAAAAATGGCAAGTTACGATTCATTCAAGATTTACAACCTGTTAACAAGGTTACTATTAGGAATGTAGGTACTGGGCCCATTGTAGGAGAATTCGCTGAAGCCTTCGCTGGTCATGCCATTTACTCAATGGGAGACTTGTATTCTGGCTACGATCAATTTCAGCTTGCTATTGAAAGTAGAGACATTACGACCATGAAAACTCCTTTAGGCTTAGTTCACATGTGCACTTTGCCGCAAGGAGCTACTAATTCAGTAGCGCATATGATGAACGCCATGAATTCAGTATTACATGACTTCATTCCTAATATAGCCATGCCATTTATTGATGACATTCCTATTAAAGGATGTATTGAGAATGCGAAAGATGAAACTTTAGATTCCTCTGGCTGCAGGAAGTTTGTAGTAGATCATATCTCTGACTGTGAAAGGATTTTCCAGAGATTTGAAGAGGTTGGTCTCACATTCTCCATTGAGAAATCTGTTTTTGGTGTCAATGAGGTACTTATAGTTGGGCATTTATGTGGACATTACGGTTGGAGGCCATATCCACCTAAAGTCGACGCTATAAACAAGATTTCTGAAACCTGTAGTAATATTAGTGAGGTAAGACGATTCCTTGGTGCTTGTGTGTTTTATGCCATCTGGATCCCACACTATGCACATGTTGCAAACTGTCTTTATGCTTTACTAAGGAAGAATCGAAAGTTTCTTTGGACTGAAGAACACTCAAAAGCTATGAAAAAGTTAAAGAGATTACTTCTTGAAGCTCCTATTTTAAAGCGAGTAGATTATACTGATCAAAAGCCTATCATTTTAACTGTTGATACGAGCCCTATAGGAATAGGATGGGTTATTGGTCAGGACGATGAAGAGGGCAATAGGTATGCTGTGAGATTTGGAGCAAAGATTTTACACGATACGCAAAGAAATTATCCGCAAATTAAACGAGAACTATGGGGTTTAGTCACGGCATTAAAATCCGATAAAGAATATTTTATAGGTGCAAATGTAATAGTTGAGACAGATTGTCTACCTCTGATTGGAATGATTACAAACTGTTCATCACCCAACATTGCCATGCTTAGATGGATTTCATACATCAAGTTTATAAATCCTGTTTTGATACATATTGCAGGTAAATCTAATTCTGTGGCTGATATGCTTTCTCGAGCTAGATTTGATAATGAGGAAGAAACAAAATTAGAAATAAATGCAATTAATTAACAGTTATGTCCACCCAGGCCACCTCCAACGGGAGTGACGTACACTAAGTTTGGTGGATTTCCAGGAGATGATCCGGATGCTCACGTACGCACCTTCGAGATAAGCTACGCAGTACTCAATCATCCACCGGATCAAGCCTACAAAGCTATTGTCTTCCAATCTACACTTGTTAATGAAGCAGCTAGATGGCTTACAGAATATGATATTAATCATTTCGGCACCTATGAAGCTGTATGAGATGCTTTTCTGCAGCGATTCAGGCTAAAAAAAAATCCAGCCAAAATTTTTGATTATCTGTAGAATAACAGACAGAAACCAAATCAAACTGTACAGGAGTATGCTACTCTCTTCAGAACACACTTAAGGCAGCTACCACTGGCCCATGCTAACTTACCAGATGATGTTATCACTCAGTGGTTCATCAATGGCTTGGTTCCACAACTTAAGCAGATCATGATCATAAGATGTGTCAGAGCCATGTCCCTCGATGCAGTCATTGCAATGACTCTGCAAGTCGAACACAAAGTCGGTGGATTTACAGAAGATTTAGAATGGTTAAAAGCAAACAAGAATGTTGCAGAAGATATGACTAGACAGGTATAGTGCAACATATGCAAAAATTCAGGTCATACTAGTGCCAATTGTGCACTCAATCAAACGTTTTGTGCTATCTGCAACACTGCCAGACACACCACTGGAAACTGTGTTTACAATGCCAGAATACAGGGAACAAGCAACGGTCAATGTAGTTATTCAAGAACATGGACAGCCAGCCAATCACTACGTGCCTCCGCAATTGAGAAACAATCAACCGCAAGGATATCGTAACTACCGAGGACAGAGGAACAACAATTTTAATGCAAACCGCTGGCAGAACGGAGTACCACCGGAAAATCCCAATCTACCACCACCACGCTGTCATTTTTGCGGCGAATTCGGACATATTAGAAGATTTTGCAAAGATGCAGCTGAGTATGATCAAAGGAAGAAGGAACGCAAAAATCCAATGGCCAACATGGTAAAACTCACACCAGTAGAGACACAGGCTGCTGCAGTCCAGAATCGTTCCGTTAAACAATTGCAAGCGGGAGCAAAAATATTTGAACCAGGGGTACATCAACAACACAGAACGTATAACAAAGCTAGTCAATGGACCACAACAGAACCACCAGTCTTTCCAGAGCCTATTCCAGTAGCCTAGCCCTCGTTAACAAAGGAAGGAACACAACAAAGGGAGTTAGCAGCAGAAACATCATCAACAGCAGATACATTGCCCACCGTAGACACCTCCGCATCCGCAGAGGCATCAACTTCAACATCAGTAGAGCCTGTCAATCAATCTCAACAGGCTTGGGAAATCTTATCTAAGGCATCGATCACTTTGCCTTTGGGCCAACTATTGGCATTAGTACCTGGAATTCGACAACAGTTCCAACAACAGTTCAGTCCGGTACCTTCTTGTATTTCGGCAACAGCAGCAGTTCAACCGGAACCTGATTCTACGGTTGATCATTCAGTTCCCTTGATTACAGTATGGTATAAGAATCATAAGATTACGCAGGTATTAATTGATGGAGGCGGATATCACCCCTCTTCAAGAAGAATTACAAGCAGCAAGAGCACAAAATCATGCATTACAAGAGCAGATCAAGCAGCTACAGGCTACACTTCAAGTACAAGAAGAGAGCTCAAGCCAGAGAGATAAGGCAATGGCTGCAAAAGAAGAAATGCTGATAGCTGCCGATGCGGAAATAATACAGTTAAAACAAACACTCAAAGATACCGAAGATACAAGAATAGCACTAGGAAACCTATTGGAAGAAACAAGAGTCCAGTTGCAGGACACAATACAGAAATATCAAGAGCAGCAAAAAGAAGCAAAGCAGGCAGTGGATGAGTTACAAAGAGCAAAAGAATCCTTAGACGATGTCAAAAACATGCTGAAACATCAACTAAACAGAGAATCTAAATATCAGAAGGATTTAGCAAATGCTCGCAGAGAACTGGATGCTTACTACCAAACCATAGAGTTCCAGAACCAACAGTTCCGAAGATTAGATAATTAGGTACGCAACCAGAAAGACAGAATCAACGAGATGTAGAAACAAGTAACGGACATGAAGACAGCAAGAGACGCGGCATTATCAAACGATTTTTATTTACAGGAGGCCTTTTTGCAAACACAGGCCAAAATTTTGCTTACTGAAGCCATCGCACTTGGTTCCATTAGAGTAGATGCGCAGATTTTAGAACCTGATACCCTTAAACAATTATTAGAAACACTTAAGAAAAAACTAGCCCGCACATTTAGACTAGCAAGAAATATGTATCTAGAAGGAATCGTAGAGGAACAATGAATTTTGTAATAAACATCACTTGCGGGTTCTAGTCCACCGTGCGTGCCAGTGTTAGACGGCCGCCAGAGTAGGACAAATGTATGCCGGATGTAACGGAGTTCCTTGAATTACGCGCGAAAAATTGGTACGCGCATTCTGTAAACGTCTTTTTAAAGTAATGGAAAAAGAGTGATCGAGACCCGTTTTTTTTTGTCTCAGAAGTTGTTTGAGTACTGTCTGAGTGGTGTGGTGTCATCAAGGTATTGAATCATATTCCTATATTGTTCTGTTCAGTCTGTTCGTCTATTCCTACTATAGTGCAGAATAATGAACGTGTAGTATCGAGTGTGAATCTGTTGTTGATAGTTGTGTTCTGTATTCACTGTTGATTCCGTTCACAGGGAAGGACTAATATCGATAATAGTATGAACTGCGAGTTGGAGCACTGATAAGCTTGGTGATGAGTTAAACTGTGATTAGTATGACGGTTGATTGAGTTCGGCATACGGTAAGCCTGTACACCCTCTGGTATGGTCGTATGTCTGATTACTATCTGGTATACATGTCTGTCCTGAAGAAGTGTGTAGTGATTCGCATAAGTTTAGTAAGTTGAGTAACTCTATTAGTCTGCAAGTCAGGACCAGACTACTGCTCCGTTACCATAGAAGATTAGTCTGTAAGTTCGGCGTCCTAATACGCAGAAACAGTTATTGGTCAGTTAAAACTAAGTATCTGAGCTAAGACGTGATAAGAGTATTTGTGGTTATGTAAGGATTTGGGAAAATAGTACAGGGCCTCTGTCTAACAGACCCCTACCACTCCCAAGAATCCACTTGATCTGACAATGCCTTTCGGTAATTGAAAGTTTAATATAGTTTACGGTGAACCTCTATTTTATGTTAAATACTTGCTCGGTACGATTTCGGCTAGTTATTAAAACAGCGTAACTGTGTAACATTTAACAAGAATCTTGAAGTATCTCAAGGGTACACAGAACCATGGTTTGTATTTCCCTTACACTTCAGATATTGATATCAAAATTTATTCAGATGCAGATTGGGTAGGATGCAAGGATGATAGGAGAAGCACTTTTGGATATATTTCTTTTGCAGGTGACAAAACAATTTCATGGTCTTCAAAGAAGCAACCTACTGTTTCTTTGTCTTCTACAGAGGCAGAGTATAGAGGACTAGCTAATGCCACACAAGAAGCAATATGGATTAAGCTTTTGTATATAGAATTAGGATTATACACTAGGTCACACAAGAAGCAATATGGATTAAGCTTTTGTATATAGAATTAGGATAATACAAGTTCTCTTCACCTTGCAGCTAATCCTATTTATCATGCTAGGACCAAACATATAGAGGTCCATTACCATTATGTGAGAGAGAAATTGATAAGCAAAGACATTCAACTAACCTATGTTTCAACCAACATGCAATGTGCAGATTTGTTGACTAAAGCTTTGGATGGAACCAAACTTTGCAGGTTCAAATCCATGATTGGATTGCAGGATATACTTGAAGATTGAAGATGAAGACTTAAGCCAAAATGTTTGGCTTGAGGGGGAGCTGTTGGTGTAAATTACAAGCCTACACATTTGGCTCACAGGATGCATTGAAGTTTATACATACATGAAGAAACAGAGGAACCATTGCTATTGGTTAATTACCACTTTATCTCATTGTAAAAGTCAAATTGACTTGGAATCTCTTGTAATCACCTACCAAAAGGATTCGTGGAAAGTTAGTTGTTTGATTGAAAGAATATGTCCAAGCATTTAGGAGCTTGATCATAGGGAGCCAAAAGTTTGAATTTGAATGCAAACTTTTACCCATCTCTTATAAAAATGGACATGAAAAGTCGCGGGTAAGTGAGAGCACTCCCGAGCCTAGCATTACTGATTTTTGAGTGTGTGTGAGGTCTACACTCTAGCCCACATCTCTCTACACCATTTGGCAATGATATTCATGCCAATGGAGTTTATACAAATGTTCATTAATACATTCATTCACATTGTCCATCTCTGAGTTCTCTGTTAGTCTACTCAAAAGTCTGTCAACTTGTCAAGGGCATATCTCGGTAAATTCTTCACCAAATTCAATTATTCAAAGCTTTTTGGATTCCGCTTGAAGTAATCTACATGCTATCAAAGTTTGAAGACATTCTATTGAGCCATTTTGGAGAAATCTGCGTCGAGGTTATCTCTGGTCATTTTCTTCTACAGTCCTAAAAAGTCGGGGGTATAGCTTAACTTGCTAAATTGATTTCTCTTACCATATTTTATTATTTTACATCATTCCACTTGGAATAGGTAGCTTACTAAGCTAATTAGATACCCCTAAAGGGAATGTTTCCAATTCCTACTGTGCTGGTCATACTTAGCAAAATACCTAGCAGGTGTCAAGACATAAATAGAAAGTTTTCTTGAGTTTATGACTTCCAAAGTTATCTGTTTTGATTCAATCATTACACACATCACTTCCAAAGTACATAGGACATTTTATGGTGCCATTGGGAAGCTAAGGAGGTCTAGTTATCAACTTTGAAGCAAAAGAGGGCTGGTACAAAGCAGGCTTTAGCAGTACCTACTCAGTCTCTTGGTGCATCCATCCATCTTTCCAACATGTCTATCCTTATATCAGCCATCCTTAAATTGATCCATAGGCATCAATTCTAAGGGAATTTGTAAGTTCCACAGTCTAATGAGCTCCTTATGCAAATCATTCTAGTAGACATGGGCTCAAAACCTATTTGTATACAAGTACTTGAGGATATTCCTATAATCTCTCTAATCAGATGTCCCCACTTTTCCATTATGTCCTTCCATGTTTATTTATGTGAAATTTTTGTTTTGGTCCTCCCAAATTTGTCTTGTTTTGGTAAGTGTTTACTCTACTTATGGTTATGTTTTGTGAGAAGTACTCATATCAATCTCATTAAATTAGGGCTTTTTCTAGCCAAACCCTAATTTTCCTTGGTTTCTAAGAATTAGGGTTTCAATTTTCTATACTATTTCTTTTGAATTTTCTTCTCAAAAGCACTATTTTCTATACTATTTTTTAGATTCAAGATATATTGGTTCTTACTTACCAATGTGTATTTATAAGATTTAATCCCTGTATTTAGATTAATTTCTATCTTAGGCTTTTCATAGCTACCTCAGGGACTCAAAGGACTCTCTCGATTGGTTAGGTCAAAGCATCCACTAATTATTTTGGATATCACCTGGTACTAGAAAGGATCTATGCATTATCACCTTGTTTTAAATTGTTTCTTTAATTAGATATCTTCTTTAAGGAAATTCTTTCCACATTAGTAATGCATTGAACTATAGTTAGTATTCGCAAAAGCTCTTAGACGTGTCGTTATCCAATCCTTGAATCTTTTGATTCTTAAGTAATAAGCTCATTATAGGATGAGTTAGGGAAACTGACTTGATTCATTTCTTGACTAATTATAGGAGTTCAATTGTGTGGCAACAAAGTTGGGGAGGATTCTCATTATAGACATTTAGTAGTATATTAAGTAAAAAACTTTTGTAAAACAAGTGCATAGATATCAAGGGGCATAAGAATTTATTGAGATGTCATGAATTCCTAGGAAGTTGGAAAGGTGAAAATTATTGAGTGTAGTAGGTCAAATATGGGAGCATGAAAAAAATCATGATGTATTCATGCAATTTATTTTGGGATGAATAGCAAATACAGACATTATTTCTGAATTTACAAACGTATTGTCCTAATACACACATTATTTCTCAATTTGATTTGCGTTATTGTTTGGTGTGATTTCTCTTTACATTATGTTGGAAATTAGTAATTCATGAAGATAACACTATTGTATGTGCTTGGATGTTCATAGCATACTATTTATTATCTTCATTCCATGAAGATAATTTGTAATGCTATGTTACAATATCTTACTTCAAAGCAGGACGTGAAGAAAGGAGTCCGTTACATTCAAAAAGAGTGCAAGTTACTGAACTACAGTACTTGGAGCACATAGAAACTATTGTAGTAATTTTTGGAGTTAGTGTAGATAATGTGTTGTAAATTATTGTGTGTTTATTTTTGTTCACTAGTAGACAAGCTCCATCTACCTTTGCCCTCCTTACAAGCTAAGAAAGCTTGATATGCAACACACATAATTGACTTGTTAGATTGACCTTCCTACAACAAAACAAAGGCTAACTCCTCAAATGGTAAGACATTTGAATTGCCTCTCATCATCAATCAAAGAGGACAAAAAAAAATGGATACGAATCTTGAAGACCATTAAGGAGAGTCTACAACATTGAGCTAACTAGCAAGACTTCATTAGTAAAAATCGACTGATCCTTTAGATCTCTAGTCTTTGCCAGAAATGTATCTATAGATTCTCCTTCATTGATATGCTCACTCTCCAACTCTTTTAGGAGGTAAGCAACACCAACCATATTTCTTGCATGGTATAAAATTGCAAGTGTATCCCAAGCATCCTTTTCTATTTTGTAGGAGAAAATGTGAGGGATAATGGCATGTTTGATAGATAAAGATATCAATGCATGTGCTTGAGAATCTCTACCATCCGAATGAAGTTTCTCTATAGCAAGTGCAATAGGAAATGCAACACAAACAAGAATTTGAAGATCATCATCCTCAATACCCTCTCCATCACTTTTAATATCTGTATTTGCAAGTGTAGAAGGACATTTTTCAATACCTTGCACAATATTCCACAACCCTTTTGTAAGCAATACATGATGCATCATATATGCTAACAATGGGCAGTTAGTGCCATCCAACTTAATCCTCAATAGCAAACATATGAATGCATCATTGCTTTTAGCCATGGCTAGTGATTAAATACACTGATGCAGAAAATTCATTGTATCTCAAAAATCTGAGCACAAAAGGACAAATTTGCATGCATAGGCACTATAGTACTACATGTTAATGCTGAAATTCCATGCCACAAAATGAAGATGTTTTGAACTTTTAATTGCCCTAAGTATCCTAACCAATATTCATGCGATTTTGAGACTATGAACAAAGGAGTCTCAATAATGCCCTAAATCAAGCACCGACGTGCTCTTATACCAATTGTTGGAGTTTGAGGTTTGAGGAAGCACAAAAATAGCACTAGTAAGCACAGGAAGCTTGGAGCATAACAGAATACAGAATGTATTACCCAATGAATGTACAAAGATAAGTGCTCCATTAGGGATATATGCCTATATACAAGCTAGGGTTAACAAAACCTCCTAAAGAGGAAAAAAAGTGACCCTATGGTCCTAAGTTTTCACACACATCACTACCAAAATGTATCAACACATATAACCCTAATGGGTCACTTATCTTTAAGCATTCACGTGGTAGTATATTTTGTATTCTGTTGTGGTCCAAGATTCTTCTTCTTCCTTGTATTGTTGGTGCACTACCTATTGCCTAGATCTTGGACACATAGGTATCTAGAGATAGTACAGAAAAAAAATCTCATAGAAGCATAAACAACATAGATAGAGAAAAGAGACTCACTACAAGGAATACGGGCACATAGCGATGGTTAACGTGACACAATTTTGTCCCTATATAATTGCATAAAGCATCGCATAAAGCATCAAGCACATGGTGTCAGTTAAACGACAAAACCCTTGAGATGCTTATCGACATGTGAAATGAAGTGGATTGCGATGCTCAAACCAAGCGTCGCTAAAGCATCGAACATAAAACAACATTGCATAAGCGATAATAAATTGCATCACATAAGCAACAATAAAATTCATCGCTTATGCGATGCAATCTGGAGATGGATATAGGATGTTTAGCATCAATCACATGATAGTTTTTTGACCTAAAAGAAAAAGACTGGAGGCTCTTTGATGGGCATCTACATGCATCTAATCGAAGCGCTCTCCAACATTCACAATTGCATTGCGCTTACAAGTTAAAACAATCGCTTGCTAAATTGTTCTTTTGTTTAATGTCTATCTTATTATCTGTCTCTCTCTTTCTCTCCTTTCTACCTCTTTGTCTTTGAATTATCTCTCTCTCTCTCTCTCTATTGTAGGTTATTCAAGAAGTTAACCAAGCAAAAAATATGAATAACTATTGTAAGTACAATTTCCATTCTTTGTATTTCATTTGAATTGTGTTATTCTCATTAATTAGCATACTCACACTTATTGATATGCACATATAGACTTATACATGAAGATGCACGTTCACACATATACACATATACACAAGCACATGCACATGCATATACACACATATACATATGCACATACACATATACACACACATACACATGCATATACACAAACATTTCTACAAACACATGAATGGACTTTCATGCATGCATTATTGAATATACACATACACATACACACATTAACACATAATTAAATACATGTATATGCACATTCACATACATGCACATTCACATGCATGCACATACACATGGATGCAAATGGAAATGCATACACATGCACATGCATGTTTCATCCATATACACATGCATATACATAGACTTGTATATGTTTATACACATACACATACATATGCACATAAGTACATATACACACACATACACATATATACACATATATATGCACAAACATACACACACATATGCACATACACTCACACACACACATGCACATACATACATGTACACATATACATGCACATACACACATATACACATACACGTACACATATAAATGCACATACATACATATACACACACATACATATGCACATGCACATGCAGATACATACACATGTACACTTACGCATGCACATGCACATACATGCATATACACATAAATATGTACAGACATACATATACACACACATATACACACATACATACAAACATATATGCACATACACACACATACACATGCACAAACATACATATACACACATATACATGCACATACACACATATACACATACACTTACATATATACATGCACATACATACATATGCACACATACACATGCAGATGCACATAGACATGCACATACACTTCCACATGCACATGCACATGCACATGCACATACATGCATATACACACATACATATGCACATACATACATGCACATATACATACATAGATACATACATATACATGCATATAGACACACTTACACAACTATAGATATATACCTACATGTGCACACATACATTTTATACATACACAAGCACACATCAATATGAATGAATTATATAATGAAAGTATTGCTAAATACAAACAATATAATAAAAATCATTAGAGCAAGACTTTTCATTACTTATACTATAGACACAATTCAAAACATAACAAGAATGAACAATATATATATATATATATATATATATATATATATATATATATATATATATATATATATATATATATATATATATATATATATATATATATATATATATATATATATATATATATATATATGTGTGTGTGTGTGTGTGTGTATTTGTGTGTGTGTAAATATATATCCAATGTCATAATCGAGAATCATAATCATCATCATCATCATCATCCTCATCATCAAGAGCCTCATCCTCATCCTCATCATCATGATCATCCACATGATCTGATTTATCTGTAGTGGCATCATGGGTAGCGGTGCGAGCACCCTGTGATGATAGAGATCATCCCTCTTGTGTTTGTCTCTGCACCTCATCCATATCTACCTCTCCATAATACTCTTGTATTAGATATAACAAACATGAATAAGTAAAACATACAAGACATCCATAAAAATCAAACAATTATATGAAATTTAATAATAATCACAAATCATTTGGATGATCTCGCATATACTTGCTCAAACGCTGATATCCAAAATGTGTAGCATACTCGATCTCATGTTTCGTAAGATATTGACCATAATCCTTTCGCTACATTGAAACAAATAAAAAAGATTAGTCTTTTGTGTTTTAATTAAAATAAAAAATATTCTTTTGATAACAGAAATGTAGGTACAAAACCATGATGGTACATTTGTCCTAAGTGAGATGTGTGACACGACTCAATTCTCTTCTTTGCAACAGTGTGTTTATTTAATAGAAAAAAAATCCATACATTAAATGTAAAAAATAATAAAACATATGAGAATTATAAATATAAACTATTAATCTATATACCTTCTATTGAGGAAATGGCTCTTGAAGATGTAGCTGTCTACAAAAGAGCTACCACATCTTAGGTGGTATGTTAGGTCTCTGATTATTTTTTCCTACCATACAATATCTCCTGTTATTTTAAACTCAACACAAAAAAGAAAATCAAAACACGTACACATATATACATACATATAGCATGTGCATACACATATACATACACTTGCACATACATACATACACATATCATACATACACATACTCATATATATATATATATATATATATATATATATATATATATATTTAAATATATGTGTGTATGTATGTGTGTGTGTGTATGTAATGACATCTCTCCTCTCCATATCCAACTTGATCTTCAACTTCATCTTCATCTTCAACCTTCCAACACTCACTAGCTTCATACATTTTATGTGTGTCGCGATCGGAGCCGATCTAGCCAGATTACGAACACCTTCACAGTGCGTTCACACCCTCATGAATCTTCACCTACTAAATTAAAACACTCAAGACATTAAAATCCATATAACCTCCCATTATTGTTGGTGCAAACAAGCCTTAAACACTTGGCTTTGTTTTGTACCTTGAAGACTCAACATAAAGCTTGGACAATTGGAACCTTGGAAAGCTAAAGTTTGGACCCATGAAGGATGTATTCAAATGAACCTTGAACTATAGGAACCAATACCTAACTGATTATTATCTTTTATCCAATGTAAAAGTCAATATGACTTAACTCATGTCTTGTAATTACACCTACCTTCAAAAGTCGTGAAATTTGAAAGGTATGAATGGAGAGAATATCTCCATGTGATTAGATGAGAGATTTGAGGGAGCCTACATTTGAATTTGAAATTCAAACTCTCTTCAAACTCTTATAAAAGACTATGGAAAAAGTCGCGGGTTCAGTAGCTCACTTCCCGAGGTAATTCCAAGCAATACATTGAGTGTGTGAGAGCTACTATTGAGCCTACACCTTTGAGTACCATTGGGCATCACTCTACATGCCAATGGGAATGTACATTTGATAGATTCAATACATATACTCATAGTCATTATCTCTGTGTTTTCTCTGAGTGATCATCTTTAAGTCTGTCAACTTCAACAGGGCATATCTCAAGATCTACTGAACCAAATTGGATGATTCAAAGCTCATTGGAACCAGCTCAAAGCATTCTACAACACTACAAAATTTCAAGTCATTATATTCAGCCAATTGGGAGAAATATTAGTCGAGGCAGTCACTGGTATTTTTCTGAGTAGTTCCTAAAAAGTCGGGGGTGTCTCTGATTTTGCTAAAGATCATGCTCAGTGTATAGTTTGTTAATTGGAGTGATTTAACTTGCTAATGGTAGCTTGTTAAGTTAATTTAATACTCCTAGAAGGAATTAATCCAATTGCAAGTGTGCTGGTCACACTGAGCTTAGGACTGAGCAGGTATCATTACAGGAATAGAAAGTTTTTTGGAGTTGTGAAGGTTCAAAATCATCTGTTTTGATTTGGTCATTACTCAATCACTTTGTAAAGCACCTATATAGTTTCTTGATGTCATTTGGAAGCTCAAGGAGTCTCCTAACCATATTTGAAGAGAAAAGAGGGCAGGTGTGAAGCAGGTCTAGCAGCACCAACTTGATCTTCTGATTGTACCTAGCCATCACATCCAACAGTGGTATTAGAGCAAACAAGGTAATTATGGGTGATGGTTTCCCTTCCTTCATTGACAAATTGGATAGAAATAACTACCAGGCTTGGTCATTGAGAATGAAGACCTATCTACAAGGGAGAAGCTTGTATGGATACATATCAGGAGATGAGGAATTGCCCTCATTCAAAACCAGAGGCCTACCTACAAAGGATGAACATGAGAGGCTTAACCAATGGTGTGCTAAAGATGCTTTGGCAAGGTCATATCTTCTAAACTCTATCTCTGATTTCCTTCTACCTCATGTAAGGAACTGTAAGACTTCCCAAGAGACTTGGGAAACCTTGTCAACATACTTTTCATCAAGCACAAGAGCCAGAAAGAATCAGCTATGGATTGAGTTTACAACTCTTAGGAAGCAATCAAAACAATGTGTCTCAGATTTTGTCACCAAAGTCAAAGACATTGCAGATCAACTTGCAAGTGTTGGAGAAGAAATTGAAGAAGAGCAAATAGTCAGACAAGTGATCAATGGACTAAAGGCAGATGACAAGTGGGAGAGCTTTACCACTGCAATGGACTTATACATGGACATCCAAGCACCTGATCTAACAACTCTGATTGGACAACTCTTTACACATGAAGCAAAGATCACAAAGAATGGAGAGCAATCAAAAGGTAACAATCCCTCTGCCCTATATACAGATAAGAAGTCTAAAGATAAGGGTAAAAGTAAGAAGGTTGATGAAGAAGGCTCTACCTCCCAAGCAAACTATGCAGGGAGAGGTAGATCATCTAGAGGTAGGGGCAGAGGAGGTAAGTCAGGTAGGGGGAGACCCTATAACCAATCTCCATGCAATATCTGTGGCTTGTCTAACCATACTACAGATGAATGCTACAAGAACTACAAGAACCAAAGAGGTAGAGGTCACCAAAGAGGAGGATACTCCCAAGGCAGAGGCAGATTCAATCAATCTCAAGGCTACCATGGCTACAACAATAATTACAACAATAGCTAGAATCACAATGGCAATTATCAAGGTGGATACAGGAACAGGAAGGATTACAACAATTATGCAGAGGAGCAAGATGATTCCTTGTTGATTATGAACATGACATCTAAATCAGGTATCAATGATGATCATTTGTTCTATATTGACTCAGGTTGCTCTAATCATGTAGCTGGAAATGTTGCCTTACTCTCTGATTTGGAAGAACCCAAAGGCAAGCACCAAGTGCAGACAGGTGATGACACTAAACATTCAGTGGTTAAAGTAGGCAATGTCAAAACAAGTGATGGTAATCAAAATTTACTAAGCAGAGTATTGTATGTTCCAACAATCACCAAGAATCTGATGAGTGTAGATCAGATTGTTGAAAAAGGTCTACAGGTCAGGTTCACTCAACATGGTGCATATGTGGAGGATCCAAGACATGGATTCAGAAGGATAGCCAAGGGAGAGAAATCAGGTAGATTATTTACCTTTGAACTTGAAGATACTAAGAACATTGCCTTGTACAACTATAAGGACCAAACCCTATCAGAATTGGAGATGTGGCACAAGAGATTGGGTCATATTGGAGAAAGGACCATAAAGCAAATGAGTAGAGATCAATGTGTGCTTGGGATACCTAATGTATCCAAGCAACACATGATATACAAGTGTGGGGCTTGTCAGTTTGGTAAGTCACACAGATTGCCATACACCAAGAAAGGATTTATGCATGAAGATTACTTGGAATTGGTGCATACAGATGTTTGGGGACCAAGCAAGGAGCCATCCATATCTGGATCAAGGTACTATGTGTCCTTTATAGATGACTATAGCAGATGGACTGTCTTGTACTTCATGAAACATAAAGATGAAGTATTTAATTGTTTCAAAAGGTATCTTGCATTAGTTGAGAATCAAACAGGTAGACATTTGAAGAGGCTAAGGTCTGATGGTGGTGGAGAATACTTCTCCAATGACTTTGAAGAATTCTTGCAGGAAAGAGGCAACAAGAGGGAGATTACCACAAGGTACTCACCTGAACAAAATGGGGTAGCTGAAAGAAGGAATAGACTTATTGTGGAAACAGCTAGGTCTATGCTTAATGAGAAAAAACTACGAAATTATCTTTGGGCAGAGAGTGTATCTACTGCCACATATTTAATTAACAGGTTGCCATCAAAGACACTTGATGGAATGACACCCTATGAGGCTTGGCATGGTAAGAGACCATCTCTGGATCATTGCAAGATCTTTGGGTGTGTTGCATATGTGCATATTCCCTCACAGGTAAGGGGAAAGCTAGACCCTAAGGCTGAAAAGTGCATCTTTATTGGTTATGATTTGAATCAGAAAGGATACAGGTTCTATAACCCCTCAAACAAAGGCTTCAAGGTAAGCAGAGATGTCATCTTTGATGAAAATGATTCATGGTAGGAAATGAGTGCAGGAAAGTTAACCTACCTTATGATATGGAAGAAGACTTTCCAAAGCTTGTCAGGCAATAACCAACTCAGAAGGAGGACACAAGCTCAGATGATGAAGACACCATCAACATTGAAGAGTTCAAGGCTTGGAAATCCAAAGGGAAGATGAAGATGAAGCAACTTGAAGACAATCCAGAATCCTCAACTCAAGCTATGAGGAGATCTCAAAGAGAAAAGAAGAAACCAATTAGGTATGGATATGATACTTCACTTGTAACCAAGCACTCTGTATATCTTGCAAAGGATATCTTGAATGAAGAACCAGGTACATTTGAGGAAGCTATTACTAAACCAGAATGGAAGGAAGCAATGGATGAAGAAATGGAGGCTCTCAAGGAGAGTGATACTTGGGACTTGGTACCCAAGAAGGACTCCATGAAAGTTATAGGATCCAGATGGATCTACAAACTCAAGAGGAACTCTGATGGCACAATAAACAGGTATAAAGCTAGGTTGGTAGTAAAGGGTTTTTCACAAACCCAAGGCATTGATTATGAGGAGACATTTTCTCCTGTGGCCAAGATGCCAACTATCAGAATCATGGTGAGTGTAGCTGCATCCAAGAATTGGAACATGTACCAATTGGATGTGAAGAATGCATTCTTAAATGGATGGATATCTGAAGAGGTCTACATGTCACAACCACCTGGCTATGAGGATCCCAATAAGGTAAATCATGTTTGTAAATTGAAGAAGGCTCTGTATGGATTGAAGCAAGCACCTAGAGCATGGAATTACAGATTGACAACCTATCTCTTGGATCAAGGATTTGTGATGAGTAAAGCAGATACTTCATTGTTTATAAAGAAGAACAATTCAGAGGTAATATACTTGTGTGTCTATGTTGATGACATCATTATTACAGGAAATGATGTTCAAGGAATTAGACACATCAAAAGTCAAATGATGAAGGAATTCAAGATCAATGATCTTGGATTATTGAAGTACTTTCTAGGACTTGAATTGGTATACACAAATTCAGGTATATTCATTACTCAGAAGAAGTACATTCAGGACATGGTTAAGAAGTTTAATTTGCAGGAAGCTAAGATCTCAAACATTCCTATGGAGGTCAACCACAAACTTAGTGCACATGAAGGAGAAGAGCTTAAGGATATTACAGGTTACCAAAGTTTGGTAGGTAGTCTTAATTATGCTACCTTAACCAGGATTGACATATCATATGGTGTTAGTGTACTTAGCCAATTTATGCATAAGCCAAGAGTACCACATTTGGAGGCAGCCAAGAAGATAGTAAAGTACCTAAAGGGGACACAAAATCATGGTTTGTATTTTCCATATTCATCAGACATTGATATCAAAGTATACTCAGATGCAGATTGGGCAGGTTGCAAAGATGACAGGAGGAGTACATCTGGTTACATATGCTTTGCAGGTGATAAACCAATTTCTTGGTCATCCAAGAAACAACCCACAGTGGCTCTGTCATCTACTGAGGCAGAGTACAGAGGACTAGCCAATGCCACTCAAGAAGCAATATGGTTGAAGCTACTATATTCAGAATTAGGTCTATACACAAGGCCACCTATCATATTTGGTGATAACACAAGTTCACTTCACCTAGCAGCTAATCCTGTGTATCATGCTAGGACAAAACACATAGAGGTTCATTACCACTATGTGAGGGAGAAATTGCTTAGCAAAGAAATTCAATTATCATATGTGTCTAATAATATACAATGTGCAGATTTGCTTACAAAAGCTTTGGATGGGAGCAAGCTATGCAGGTTTAAATCCATGATTGGATTACAGGATATCATTGAAGACTAAAGATGAAGACTCAAGCAAGTGTTTGGCTTGAGGGGGAGCTGTTGGTGCAAACAAGCCTTAAACACTTGGCTTTGTTTTGTACCTTGAAGACTCAACATAAAGCTTGGACAATTGGAACCTTGGAAAGCTAAAGTTTGGACCCATGAAGGATGTATTCAAATGAACCTTGAACTATAGGAACCAATACCTAACTGATTATTATCTTTTATCCAATGTAAAAGTCAATATGACTTAACTCATGTCTTGTAATTACACCTACCTTCAAAAGTCGTGAAATTTGAAAGGTATGAATGGAGAGAATATCTCCATGTGATTAGATGAGAGATTTGAGGGAGCCTACATTTGAATTTGAAATTCAAACTCTCTTCAAACTCTTATAAAAGACTATGGAAAAAGTCGCGGGTTCAGTAGCTCACTTCCCGAGGTAATTCCAAGCAATACATTGAGTGTGTGAGAGCTACTATTGAGCCTACACCTCTGAGTACCATTGGGCATCACTCTACATGCCAATGGGAATGTACATTTGATAGATTCAATACATATACTCATAGTCATTATCTCTGTGTTTTCTCTGAGTGATCATCTTTAAGTCTGTCAACTTCAACAGGGCATATCTCAAGATCTACTGAACCAAATTGGATGATTCAAAGCTCATTGGAACCAGCTCAAAGCATTCTACAACACTACAAAATTTGAAGTCATTATATGCAGCCAATTGGGAGAAATATTAGTCAAGGCAGTCACTGGTATTTTTCTGAGTAGTTCCTAAAAAGTCGGGGGTGTCTCTGATTTTGCTAAAGATCATGCTCAGTGTATAGTTTGTTAATTGGAGTGATTTAACTTGCTAATGGTAGCTTGTTAAGTTAATTTAATACTCCTAGAAGGAATTAATCCAATTGCAAGTGTGCTGGTCACACTGAGCTTAGGACTGAGCAGGTATCATTACAGGAATAGAAAGTGTTTTGGAGTTGTGAAGGTTCAAAATCATCTGTTTTGATTTGGTCATTACTCAATCACTTTGTAAAGCACCTATATAGTTTCTTGATGTCATTTGGAAGCTCAAGGAGTCTCCTAACCATATCTGAAGAGAAAAGAGGGCAGGTGTGAAGCAGGTCTAGCAGCACCAACTTGATCTTCTGATTGTACCCAGCCATCACATCCAACAATTATTCCATCAACTATAGCACTACCACATACATCAAGCTCGAACATTGTCAAAGTATCCCCATGAGCTCTCTTTGCTTTGCTTTTCCCAATCTATTTTCTTTTGTTGGACCTGTTTTTGTGTTTGTATGGTTTTTTATTTTTTTTTTAGTTTATCATTCATCAGCATCATCACCCTCATCGTCTTCTTCCTCTCTGTATGATTTTCTATTAGAATTTAAGAGTTGTCATCAAACTCTTCCTCCTCTAATGTATCTCTAGTTGATTTTGGTCTCGTTTTCAACCATTTTCAAGATTTCTTACTAGTACTTCCACCATATAATATTTCCACCCTCATGGATACATCAATTAATCCTTGAAATGTTATCTGATCACTCATCTAAGCATAATTGGCTACTCTACTTCTTAGGTATTGCTTCAACCCTTATCATAATAGGTCCTCCACTTGTTCCTGAGAAGGATTATGTGTTGCACTCAGCTAGTCGATAAATTGGAATACCTTTGAGCATAATCTTCAACAATTATTTTTTTCTTTAAGATTTCATGCATATTCAATATGTATTCAAGGATCTTCTCCACCCTAAATCATGCTAAAATTATAGGTTTCAAGGAATCTATAATCTTGAAATCTTGTTATAGCATATTGCATAATCCATTCCATGGTATTTCCCTTAAAGGTCTTGGTGCAATTAAACTAAAGCCCACATACTTGGTTAATTCGCTTATGCTTAACGTATTGGCATAATCTATGAAAGGCTTCATATGATCAACCTCTTGTAAAAGTACTTCACATTTATCCTTGATAAAGTGGCTTACACCCACGAGGAGTTATGAAGCTCATAATCACGTATCACTTGGTTGTTGAGCAATGAGAGAATCTATTCTATATGTTAGCATTCACGTTTTAGGTAGAAGTTTGAATTTGAATTCAAACCTTGGCTCCAAATTCAAGTATAAGAAGAAGATCTAAAAGACCCGCGTGCATCTCTAGGTTGAGAGATCATTTTGTAGTACATCCACTCTAAAGTGAGAGCTCACCTCATAGCTGATTCACCTCTCACAGATTGAGCAATGGTTGACTCCCAATGAAATTGTATTTGTACATGTTTAATACATATATGATCCTTACATTCTCATCTTACTTCTCTGTCATAACTCCATCACAACAGTGATCTTCTCAGAGTTTGTTCTCAGTGTGTAGTTAATCATCTGAAATGATTTAAAACATGATAGAATCAACATATTGTCTATTGAAATCCTATAAAGTTTCATTAGCATTGGTTCTCGGTATTGTCAGATATTAGCATATCTTTGCTCACTGGTCTGATGATTGTTGCAGTCTTTGAATGTCGGGATGGAGCTATGACTTGCGAAACTTCTTTCTCTACATTTAGTCCATCATTTTTTATGAAATCACTCATGATTGTTAGCTTACTAAGTTAATTAGAGTGCCCCAAAAGGAATTAAGTCAATTGCTACTCTGCTAACAAAATTGTTCAAAACATTGAACATGTATAAGAACAAAAATAGCAAGTTTTCACTCTTAGATTAACTTCCTACCTATCTATTTTGATCCATCAATTAGTGGATCATCTTCCAAGCAGCATATATGATTATGTTTGCTCATTAGCAAGCTAAAGAGGTCTACTACACTCTCCAGCCATCATTCTTAGCACGTGTGAAGTAGGATCTAACCACACCACTTCATATCTTGTGAGTGTCCACCATCTCTTCCAAAAAACGGTGGCTACGAAAGGAGATTTGTTGATACTGTTGCCAAAACTATCAAAACCTCTAGTTTTCCATCTTGTTTCAAAGGGCCCCACATGACTACAAGGGTCTTCATGCTTCTTCCCTAGATTTCATTTTACTTCTATTTTTGGGTTATTCCTTGGGGTGCTAGCTGCTATAAGTACCTTGAATGGACAAAAATTCAAGTTCCTCTTCACTAAAAAGTTGTTTATGTAAGCTTTGCAAGCCTACAATTGTATCAATCACTCTCTCCTTGTTGGCCGGGTCCCCACATTGCTCTGTGGCTTTGGTATAAGTACCTCCTCATTCTTGTAGTCTCCTTGGATGTGTAATAGCCATGCTAAATCTTCCATTGTATTCAAATCTTTAGAGTGACTAGAGGCAATATCCTCTCATCCAAACTCCTTCAAGAGTTCCTCTATGTAATATTTGTTATATTCTATTAATATTTCTATTAACTTCCTATGCAACAATATGGTATTATATGTAAGTTTGAATGGCAGTACACCTTGTCCTAACATGAATGCTTCCTCACCTTAATGCCTAAAAGAATCCATAGGATTGCCAAGGTGTTCCGAATCAATTTAGGCACCCAAAAACTCTACAAAAAACTCTACTCCATCCTAGAAGGTTAGGAATAAAAGTGCCACAAATGGTTTTATAATAGTTGGAGTTCTACGCCTAATCAAACATATTGGGAATAGAGTAAAAATAAGTATACACAATAAATTATAGTACATAATATGTGCTAGCTTTGAAATTTACTAGAATAATTCAAAATTAACTTTGGAATTATAGCCCTAGATTGAAGGATATATTTTGATAGAGTTTCTTTAAAGTAGATTCCATTTTGGTACATAGTTGGGGATGGAAACATGCATGGAGGACCTAAGGATGCAAGATTATGATCTACAAAGTTGTGTAGAGAGAATCAAAGGCGAGGAAGTTCAATCCACATGGGATATGTTGAGGTCTTATAACTATTTATGGAGAATATTGGATGCCAACTAGTTAGATACGTGGTCCTTGAAGTTCCCATCTTGAAGACCAAGAAGGCCATATCTTGGTCTTGAAAAACGAAAATGGTGTGGTTTCTTAGTAGGAATTGAAAATTCTTCTCTAGGATGTCCACATTGCACCACTCATTTTTGAGGCATGCTTCTAGAGTTTTGATGGGTGATCTTGGTAGGAGGAATTGATCAATAAAACCATTTCCCTTGAGATCCTTTCTAGCTTGTTGATCCTTTCCCACAACAGCACCATGGAGAGAGGAGAAGCCTTCAATAGGCCAATTAAGGCCCTTTCACTTGACCCACGAAGATTCAAACCCACATTATTGATCATGGGAAAAGGTCTATCTTGATGCGGTCCACAAAGGTCATAGAAAAAAGGCATCGAATGGATCATCAAAGTCAAGGGCATCACTCGATGAATAGTTCTTATAACATTGGCAAAACCATGCTTAAGTCTTCTAGCACATCACTACACAACCCTCTAAAGAAAGGACCTTATCAAAAGGTGAAGTACTCGCATGTCTTCAACAATCAGAGATAAGGAAGTGGTCATGGATTGTGATTCCGAGGAGTGAAATTGCAATATCCTTTCAACAAGGAATCACCCAAAAGAAAGTTTTGATGAATTTTCCTTAGTAAGAGGGGAATGTTGAAATAGGAATCGCCCATTGGTTCAAAGGAGCCTAACCACACAATCAATGAATTGGGAATGTTGAAAAGATTGGTTCACACAATCAAAGATTAAGGGATCACCAAATGAAAAGGAAACGTCCAGCACTTGGGTCAATTCGAAGAAATGTGATTTTCATCGAAGGCTTTTCAAAGTGTGCTTTTCATCCAACGCTCCGAAGGGCAAACGACATTCGGGAATGTTTTTTGTTTGTGCTTTTCTGCTTGTCAGCTGCTATTTATACGCATACCAGGAAATTCAGACATCCTTGCTTCAGCACGCGAAAGGTATTGAGATGGTGAACTACGGACGTGGAGATGAAGTAACAATGCAGCAGAATGAGCCTACCTTACTTCGCATGAAGGTGTCGTTGCCTTCCTCGAGGGTTTCCTCCACCATCACTGATTTAACGTCGGGGCCAACGGCCACTCTATCGCCTTGGAAAACAGAAATCACTTCTGATAACGCACCCTTCTCTCCCGCGATCGATGTCCTCGAGAATGCAACATTGAAGTTAGAAGCAGCTTCGATCAACAATGATGCAGGTGCTAGACATGAGCGCCTGCATGTTCGACGGGATGTAACAGATGCTTCGTCTGTATATGCACCGATTCTTGTTAAACAGGGAACACGCGCATCTAGTGACGGACAATGCGAAGAGCATCTTGAGACACTTGATCCACTGGAGAAATCGTACATCAAAGGCATGGCTAACCGTGAATTATCCTGCTGTTTCGAGCTCGCTGGAGAAAACCAGCTGTCAATGGGCGCAGATGAAAATGCGGAGGTGAATATCTTAGAAGCTGATAAGAAACTACGGCTAAATATGGTAGACGCCAACAAGAGAGGACACTCTGCATACATCATAAACCCTAGATTATTGTTCATCCGGAAGAGAGAGATGAAGAGAGATGAAAGTCCAGAGACAAATCTGATCGAGGCTGATAGGGATTGTGGAAGAGAGCTGTGAATATTCCTTTCGATGGTAGTTATGGAGCTTCCACATCACCACATAAAAAGAGGAAGCTACTACATCCGAAGGAAGTGAGGGAACCAAAGTATGACATAATAGGACGTCGAATTCTGTACGAAAAGCGTCTATGTGGCAGTGACGTGAATGTTAGACAAAATTGGTTTCTGGTTCGAAATAAAACAAGTACAGATTTACTGTTGAAAAGATGGGGAGAGCCCAATGAGAAGGAGAACATTTCCAACACGTTACTTGATGGCGAAGACGATGAAGAGTTTCATCTTCGTTTTGGGCTCTGGAATTCCGCCAAGTCGTTTATCATCAAACATGGCTGGATTGGATACGTAAGGAAGAAGCACCTCAGAATTGGTGACATCATTAGCATATCTGAAGATCTTAATGGAAAGTTTTACATCAGTAGTAACGTTGATGGGCGTGATCTTGGGCCGAACTCCACGATCAAATCGATGGAAGATAATCCAAAACATTCTGCTGCCTCATGTCAGCTAGAACAGGAAACCACGGCGACAGAACCAAATGGGGAGGAAAAAGGAAATCGGAAGAACGATGTCGATCGATCAACTGAATCATCTCTCTTCGAAAGCATCGAGAATTCGAACGATCTTCGTGGACGCAATGATCCAGGACTATTCATGTCGGCAGAACAGATCCTCCATAAGCAGGCCATCATCCAAGATCGAACGAGTATTGCTGATGAAGAAAGAGCAAACCATCCACAACAAGAAGCACACAACGAGAAGGATGGGATTATAGTAAGTACTGATGGCTGGTCAGAAGAAGCTACAGGCTTATTATGCAAAGCAGGTGTATCAGGAGAACAGCAGCAACGAAGGAAGAGAAGAAAAGCAAATAAATCAGCGTACTTGACAGAAGAGCAGAAAGCTCAGACCAAGACGATTTACGAGCTCGTTTTGCCCATTATGATGAAGACGCTTTGTGAAGTTCAAGCAAAGAAATTTAAAGGTAGATTACGCAGACGGTTCTAGGTGGTCGCGTAGAACAGATCCTCCATAAGCTACCTTTGTATCTCCCAGCATCCAAACCTTTGTATCTCCCAGCATCCAAACCTTGTTTTTCCTCCTTGTATTCAATTTGAAGCATTGTATACAAGAGCAAAAATAACAGAATCTCCCCCTCTCTCTCTCTCTCTACAACAATCTCTAATTTATAGGCTTATTTTTAGTCTCACTCCTATTCTATGTACTTATTCTGAATATGAAGTTGTTTCCCTTGGTTTCTCTTCGATACAAGATAATTTATTCTTTCATCCATCCTTTTGCCCCAATCGTTTTTTGTTTTATCTTTGTTCTACATAATGTTTGAATCTCCGAGCCATTTGATAAAGTCCAATTTGTTTTGTGGTTTAAAATGTAATTTGCAAGAATAATTGCATGGTGGGAATAAATAAGAGGACGTTTGTCATATGCGAGGACATATTGCAATACATACATAGATAAATACACACATACATACATACACATACATACGCTGACACACTTAGATAGGCACACACATACAACTCACAAAGATACGTGGCACACACATACAACTCACAAAGATACATAGACATACATATACACATAATAACATAAACACACACACATATACATATGCTCCCACACTCACATAGGCACACATATACACATGCAGACACATAAACACACACATATATACATATATACACAGATACATACACATAAACATACACAGAGAAATACATACACACATACATACACATATATGCATGAGTACAAACATATACACATACATTAGAATGGTCTTTTGTAGTAGAATGCTTTTTTTTTTTTTGGTAGAATGTCGTTTTTCAGGTGAAATGTTTTTTGTAGTAGAAATATTCTTTGTACTAAAATATTTTTTTAACACATACACATACACACGTACATACACATACATGTATGCATACAAACATAGAATGGTCGTTTGTAGTAGAATGCTTTTTTTCTGTTGGTAGAGTGTTTTTTTTTGGCTCAAATGCTTTTCGTAGTAGAACTATTTTTTATAGTAAAATGCTTTTTTAGCACATACACATACATCCATGCATCGAAACGTATACACCTACATTAGAATGGTTTTTTGTAGTAGAATGTTTTTTTTTGTTGGTAGAATGTCTTTTTTCAGGTCCATTGCTTTTTGTACTAGAATTATTTTTATAGTAAAAATCTTTTTTTTCTAAATAACACACACACCAAGAAAATATCTCCTCTCTCTCTCTCTCGTGTATTGGATTTCTCTCATTCTATTTCCTTACAAAATCCCCTTAGTTTATTAGTTTATTGGCATTGGATTTCGTCTTATTCTCTTTCTTCAGAACGATTCTTAAATTATTATACATTTATGAAACGAGAGAAGGATGTACGAAAAGGTTCCCACATTTTATATTGAAAATTCTACAATATTGTTTTAGAATGCACGGGGGAATCAATGCTCGCATCAAGATTTCTTAAATCGAAATTTTTATTCCCTATATGATGAAATATATGATGCCTGAAATTCAAATGAACAAGAATGTTCATGAGGACCATCATCCAAGGAATGGAAGTCACACTATCCAATGAGTACAACTTTCTATTTGTTAGTAGTAGGGTTCTATCTCTATGTCCCTATACATACTTTACTAGTGGTACATGGACCTAGATGGGTATTGCTATTTGGTGGGGGCCTATTGTAATATATTGCCATATGCATGAACCCTCCCATAGGTGGTTGCATCCCATAGGGATATGAGGGTTTTTTGGACATGAATATGGGGATAAGGTCACATGACCCTTACATCCCCAACATCCTTGACCTCGTTCTAACGGGCATTGAGGGAAAGAATTTTTTATGTTTAATGAATTAAAACTCGCTTGGAGTTGGTCCTCTCGCACCTTTTCTCTCCATCCATTATGAGAGTAGGCATTAGCAACTTTGAATAATTGTATAACTATGCACTTCGACAACTCAAGTTTTACTTTCGACATTTCTTCTAATGTGAGATGACACTCCACTTTAGTGTTCTCTACTACCTGTGTGTTCCTAGGGAGAAGTAAATCCTCATTTCTTACCTGTGTGTTCCTAGGGAGAAGTAAATCCTCATTTCTTACCTTGATGGTGCACACTCTCATTTGAATAGACTTTGATTCTCATGGGCTAGTCAAGTGAGGTAATTGTTGTAGGGAATTGGATTCAAAATCCATTCACTCACTTGATTATTTGTCTTCTTGCTCTCCATATATGGATGGGATATCTTGAGGAACTTGATAATGAAGATCATTTATTTCTTGGATGGGAGGTTGAGCTCCTTTTTCTGGTCTCCACTTCTCTTCTTGAATCTCTCTCAATAATCCTTGCGAATACTTGTGTATTAAAGGGAAACTCCACTTTTTGTATAATTGAGTACTTATGCCACTACCAATGAGACTTCTCTTGGCAAGATCTTGACACAAGGAGCCTTTCCAGTTCTGCGCTATGTATCTCTATCATGCCTTGAAAATGCAACTCAGGCTTAACTAGATTACTCCAGTTAACTAATTGGTTTGCTTCGAACATGGCATGGGCCACTTCAATCATTTTCATGTAGAGCTTAGTTCTTTCTATTTCTAGGTCTGCTCCAGGATAACTCTTGTCCATTTCTTTTGCATTGGTCCTACCTCTTATCCTAGCTTGATAAGCTTTTCTTGTTTATTATTTTCTGAAGGTCTTTGCAAGTCCTCCTTTAATTGTTACCTTGGTCTCTAGACTTCTCTAATATTTATGCATTTTTTTAATATGTTATTTGTTGGTATTTTTTTGGTATTTTTTGGTATTTTGTTTTTTTGGTATTTTATTGGCTTTCTACTTTGTTATTTGTTGTTGTTTGTGATTTTTCTTTAGCTAGAATTTGAATATCTACATGTCCACTTTGTATGATTTTTATTCTACTTCCTCCATATCATTACTCGGAAGCAACATTCTCATAGATTTATCCCTGACTTTTAATTTTATCAGTTTTATTTCAAACTCCAAAGAATATTTGATTCACCTCATCCACTCTTGTCCAAAAACTAGGCAAAAGCACTATTTGTTTGTCATCTCCACAAACTAGGCCTCTTGTAGTGGAAAATGATCCTAGTCAATTCGATCACACAATCGATAAGACTTAGACCATCGACAACACATATATTGGAATAGGTAAAGATGATCAACTTAAGGTAACGGATGAGCTGACGTAGAATCTAGGACTTAATTTAGCAAAAAATATCTCAACATTAGCCAAAAATAAGAACTCAGTATTAACTCTTCATGGCATACCTCACACTCCACTAAATTCTTTTCTTCTTCTATTTTCAAATCAAATTTTACTATTGACAATAAAGAAAGACTTTTTACATTAATTACTTTAATCATTGTGTTTTTACTATATTTTCTTCCCTCAATTCGATTCAACAAGTTGGAACTAATTAGGTTTATTTGAGCTCCAATATCCAACAAAACACTAACTTTTGTTCCTTGATAGTTCATTTCAACTACTCTCAACTGATCTCTAACTTTGTCTTGATCTACCTTAGAAGTCATCAAATTTCTCATTTTTCTTCATTTCTAATCCTTTCCTTGGACTCCTCTTGAGCTTCTTGTTTTATTATTCTTTCTTCTTCTTTTTTTCTTTGATTTTGTTGTAATCGTGTCCATACTTCCACTATCAATGGTTCTATATATCATTTATTCTGTATCCACTTACATAATCTAGCATAACTTCATCTAGGTTTGCAAATTGCACTGCTCCACTAGGACTAATCCTATGAAGGAATATGGTCTATGTACCCTTTTTCTTGGGTTTTACTATGTCCTATTGTGTAGGCTAGAGCTAAATCTCCTTTGGGAAAGTCTTTATCCTTGATATGTAAATCATAATATGCCTTCCGTCTTCTCTTGTCTGCATAAATACTCATGATAGCTTATGATCTAGATGCTCCAAGTTGTTCTAACTCCATAGTCATGTTAGAAAATTTATATCCTATCCAATTCAATTGATTCCCTATCCTATAGGTTGTGATGTAGTTTTTCTGAGCCTGATTCAATTGTCCACTTGCATATACTATTGGAATTTCCCAAATCTAAAGCTCATAGATAAGGTTCTTTGTTATATACATAGTCCCAATTTGTGTCCTTCTGAATGCTCCTCTAAATTGCTATTATAACCATAAGAATACTCTCTAGTTCGTATTAAGGAGCTTTCATTTTCTTCCACTGGTGTGTATTTTACCAGAGCTACGTTGGTTGTATAGGTCCTTGTTGCACGAACACAACTCTAGGCTAATCCAAAAAATCCTTTTCTCTAAATTGTATTGTCTAGTTTTGAAATTCCCTTTCGATCAATGGATTTTTATTATAGAAGCCCTCATCACTTATATGATTTGTCCAGTTCTTCCCTAGAGTAGAATACTTGAGTGTTCACTTGTCCTAAATATGGGATGGTTTATTAAGGTTACACGTATGAGTAGGATGGTTTTTGTCCACACACATAACATTTCCTTAATTATGTTGTTTTGGAGTTGAATATATTTGATCTGATTGTAACTCCTAAAGATTTTGCTATGGCTTGAGGTAATTCTTCTGTGGGTGGTATTTTACTCTCCCCATTGACTTGTTGGTCATATATTAGAAGATCATTTCCTCTATTATCTTCTAAATCAATTGCTTCTTTGATGCAAGTGTCTAGGTCTATATATCTTCTAAAATACACCATGATTATCAACTCGGAATTATTCAATGCTTCAATGAATAATGACACCCTTTTTGGCATGGAGAGCTTTTCATCATTTGGATATCTATCCACGTAGCTCTTAAATATTCTTGTAGCTATTTGCACACTTTCCTCAAGTGTCTATCTAAATGTATGAATCAATGTAATAGTATTATGTTTGATGTATGTTTTGGAAAATTCCCCTATAAACTCTTCCAAGAACCTCTTAATGTTTCCAAACATTTCCTTTCTTAATGCTAAAATCCGTGATAAGGTATGTCCTCTTAGGGCTAATCCAAAAGCTTCAAACTAAGTACTATATTTAACTACTTCTTTTGCTCTCAGAATTTGTTCATACTTTGCTACATGGTGATGAGGATGAGTAGATCCCTCGTCTTCATTTTTCACACATTTGACTACCATTTGGCTACTTGTGATTGTCTCAATCTTCTTCCTTGATTATTCCACTCATTTCGCCTTCTGATAGGGAATTCATCTACTACTTCCCCTTCTTTAAAAAATGATTAGATAAAGTCTGATACCTTCTTTCCCTTTGCGACTGTACTCGTGTTTGATGTTTACTATTTCTTGGATTATCTTGTTGTTCTAGCTTGTGATCCCAAGTTCCTTTTTTTGAGCATTGATGCAATTCATTAGTTTCATTAGGACTACTTGTGAATACCTACACATATCTGTGTCTATCCTTATATCAGCCATCCTTAAATTGATCCATAGGCATCAAGTTTAAGGGAAATTGTAAGTTACTCGATCTAATGAGTTCCTTATGCAAATCATCCTAGTAGACATAGGCTCAAAACATATTTGTATAAAAGTACTTGAAGATATTCTTACAATCTCTGATCAGATGTTCCTACTTTTCCATTATGTCCTTCCATGTTTATTTATGTGAAATGTTTGTTTTGGTCGTCCCAAATTTTGTCTTGTTTTGCTAAGTGTTACCTCTACTTATGGTTATGTTTTGTGATAAGTACTGATAATAAATTAGGGCTTTTTCGAGCCAAAGCCTGATTTTTCATTGGTTTCTAAGAATAGGTTTCAATTTTCTATACTATTTCTTGTGAATTTTCTTCTCAAAAGCACTATTTTCTACACTATTATCTAGATTCGAGATATATTGGTTTTTACTTACCAAAGTGTATCTATAAGATTTAATCCTTGTATTTAGATTAATTTCTATCTTAAACTTTGCATAGCTACCTTAGGGACTCAAAGCACTCTCTCTATTGGTTAGGTCAAAGCATCCACTAGTTATTTTGGATATCACCTAGTACTAGAAAGGATCTATGCATTATCACCTTGTTCTAAATTGTTTCTTTAGTTAGATATCTTCTTTAAGGAAATTCTTTCCACATTAGTATTCCGAAAAGACCTTGGAAGTGTCATTATCCATTTCTTGAATCTTTTGATTCTTAGGTAATAAGTTCATTCTCGAATGAGTTAGGGAAAGTGCCTTGATTCATTTCTTGACTAATTATAGGAGTTCAAATGTGTGGCAACAAAGTTGGGGAGGATTCTCATTATAGACAAAGTAAAAACCTTTTGTAAAACAAGTGCATAGATATCAAGGGGCATAAGAATTTATTGAGATGCCATGAATTCCTAGGAAGTTGTAAAGGTGGAAGTTCTTGAGTGCAGCAGCTCAAATACGAGAGCATGAAAAAATCATGATTCATTCATGCAATTTATTTTGGGGTGAATAGCAAATACAAACATTATTTCTCAATTTACAAATGTATTGTCCTAATACACACATTATTCATCAATTTGATTGCGTCATTGTTTGGTGTGATTTCTCTTTACATTATGTTGGAAATTAGTAATTCATGAAGATAACACTATTGTATGTGCTTGGATGTTCATAGCATACTGTTTCTTTATCTTCATTCCATGAAGATCATTTGTAATGCAAACTTACAATATCTTATTTCAAAGCATGAAGTGTAGAAAAGGAGTCTGTTACATTCAAAAAGAGTGCAAGTTACTGAACTATGGTACTTGGAGCACAGAGAAACTATTGTAGTAAGTTTTGAAGTTAGTGTAGATTATGTGTTGTAAATTATTGTGTGTTTATTTTTGCTCTATTTCCAATATGTGTGATCAAGAACATAATAGAATTCTCATAAATTCACCTCTGGAAGTTCTATTCCTACCCTTGTAAGGTGGAGTATACTTTATTATAGATTCCTTGGGTGCCTAATTAAGCTTGAACACTTTGCTGATCCTACTAATCCTATTAGGCCTAAAGATGGGGAAAATGCATGTGAGATCAGGGTCCATTGCCATTCAAGCTTACATACAGTATAGATTGCAACACTCGAAGTTGCTAGTAGTTTTGATAATGATATCAAGAAATCTCATTTGGTAGCCACCTTTGAGGGGGAAACCACGGATTGGATGATGTAGTATGGAATAACTAGATTTCAAGATTAAATATGCCTTGAGAGGTACATTTTTGGCATGCTTTAGGGTGGAGAAGATCCTGAAAGACATGCTAAATATCCTTCAAAGGCTAAAGGCAAAAAGGCTCATTGTCAAATATTATGCTCAAAGGTATGCCAATTTATTAGATAGGTGGGTTGCAACACATAAAAGTTATTGGGAATAGATTCGGGACTATTTTGATGAGGGATGAAGCGACACGTATGAAGTATAGTAGCCAACTATGATGAGTTTTCTGATGCAACTACACTCAGAGGATTGATTCGAGACACTCTAGGGGCTAGAAGATGATATGGTCGAGATACTAGTAAGAACTCTTAAAAAATGGATGAAAGAAAGGATAGGAATCAAATAGCCATACATCATAGGAGAAGGATTTTGATGAAGAAGAGCTCTCAAATTCTCACAAGAAGTCAGACATAGAGGAGGAAGAAGAAGGTGAAGATGATGACGAATGATCAACTAAGAAAAAGATAAAATGATAGAAGCATAAAAGAAGGACTAAAAAAAATCAAATATAATGGTAAAAGCAAAGCAAAAAAAACTCATGGGGATAGTTGAACACTCTTGGAGTTTGAGGTCTATGGTAGCACACGAGTAGCACAAAGAAGATGAAGAGTCTTGGACCACAACTCATTACACAACATTTTACCAAGTGTAATTTGAAGATAAGTGAACCTTTATGAATATATGTATATCAGCCAAAAGGAAAAACCTCCTCAAAAGGAAAAAAATTGTCACAATGGTCCTAAGTGTGTTCACACACATCACTACCAGAATCTGTCAGTAAATCCCACCTCAAATTGATGCAGTGAATAAGGACCTTGCACTCATGTAGAAGGAAGTGTCGAGCTATAAAAGGAGTAAGCCCAATGCTTTGGAAATAGGTTCACAATTCTACCTAGGTAGAGGCTTTGTGAAAAATTCTGCAACATTATCCTATGGGGGCACATAAGCCAAATGCATCTCTCTAGTAGAGAACCTATCCCTACCATAATGATAGTGCATCTCAATGAACTTTGTACTTTGTGCAACCATGGAACATAGGATTCCTTCGAATTGCTAATTTTCTCTCACTAACATTGAAAATGGTGGTGGCAAAAGACTAACGAACACCCAAATCAAACAAAAGGCATCTCCCCTATACACACTATGAGTCATTGTGAAAGCTATCCTTGCATGAATTGAGATAACACACTAACTATATGTGCTAGCATTGGTGTTGTGATAGTGGAAAAATTCAAAGACCCCACTATTGACTTGTAACAAAATGCATCCTCAACTCCATTACCTTCCATTGAAGTCAGTTTTATACTTACTTACATTGGATTTCTCAAAGGTTTTCACCTTGGGAGTCCATAGTTCTTCAATATATCTAAGATATACTTTCTCTACATAAGATAAATACCATTATCCTTATTTATTAATCAAATACCTAGGAGGTATCATAAATCTCCAAGGACTTAGAATTTGAACTCCTTCCCAAGCTTCCCTTTGATATCATTGATGCCCTCTTCATGATCATGTGTAATAATCAAGTCATCTACATACAAACATAAGTGGATAGATGCTTCACCTTCTCTTTTCTAGAACAATGATGGATCTATTTTGCTTTGATTGTATCCTCAAATTATCAAGTAGTCTACAAGCCTTTGGTTCCTTGCCCTTGGGGCTTGCTTGAGACCATATAGTGCTTTCTTTAACCTCCAAACTTAATCATCTTTGGTTTTATCTTCAAATCGCCAATGCTTGGTCCATGCAGTACACTAGCTCCTCTAATTTGCTATTCTGAAAATGAATCTAGAAGACCGTTAAGAAAAGTCTACAAAAGTGAACTCTCTAGAAAGATTTCATCAATAGAAATCAACTTATCCTTTAAATCTTTGATCTTCATCAAAAATTGTTGATGGAATCTCCTCCATTCATATGCTCACTCTCCAACTGTTTTTGGTATAAAGTTGTAAGTGTATCACATGCATCCTTCATTGTTTTCCAAAACTGAATGTGAGGGAAAATGGATTATTTGATGAAAAAATTTATCAATGCATGTTCTTGAGCATCTCTCCCATCCCAATGAAGTTGCTCTATAGTAGGTGCAACAAGAACTATGACACGAATAGGAACTTGAAGATCATCATCTTCAATGCCATCTATATCACCTTCAATAACTATATTTGTAAGTGTAGTAGGATGTTTTTCAACACCTTGCACAATATTCCACAACCCTTTTGCTACCAACACATGATGCCTCATCTATGCCCACAATGTGTAATTTGTACCATCCAACTTATCCTCAATAGCCACCATATGGAGTACATCATTGCTTTCAACCATGGAGTAGAGGGACTAAATACCTTGATGCATAAAAATGATTCTAGCTCAAAAAATTGAATAGAAACACCCTCTCGAGCTCTACTAAACCTATCGTAGACTTTGAGGCACTTGTACTAGCAAATCCAAATCTGTATATATATTTGGCATAAAAGGATGAGATGTCCTATAGTCATTGCGATATTGCATTAAGAGGCCAAAAAAGAGCTTAGATCAAAATTTTGAGTATGCTCACCTATTTTCATGTGATTATGAGACTCAGACCAGAGGGGTGTTGACAATGCCCTAGATGAAGTAGTGACTTGCTCTGATACCAATTGTTGGAGATCGAGGTCTATAGAAGCACATGAACTCCATAACCAAGAAAAAGAAGAAGCTTGGTGCACAACACAATACTGGATGTATTACTGTTGATATATTTAGGTAGTGATGTGTGTGAACACTCTAGGACTGCCGGGGCACTTTTTTCCCTCTTTAGGAGGTTTTTTTCCCCCGGCTTGTATATACGCCTATTGCCCTAATGGGCTACTTATCTTTGTACATTCTCTAGTAATACATTCAGTCTTGTGTGTTGTGCTCCAAGCTTCTTCTTCTTTCTTGTGCTGTTCGCGTGCTTCCGCAGACGTCTAACTCCAGCAATTGGTATCAGAGCAGGTCGTCGCTTCTTCTAGGGCGCCGTCGACACTCCTCCGTTTGCAGTCTCAGATTCGCACGAAATTTGGTGAGCATACTCAAGGTGTTTCTGAGATCAAAATAGCTTGGCTGTGTGGTGCCAAAATCGCGATCTGAGCTCGTTTCGGCCTCCGAACGCACTATCGCAGTGCTTGTGCAGGCTATTTCGTCCTTTTGTGCCAAAGGTATATACCAGTTTCTGTTCGCCAGTTTAAGCGTCTCGAAGTCTGCTACAGGTCTAGCAGAACTCGTTTGGGCAGTTCCGTTCAAATTTTTTAGATACAGTCAATTTTCTGCATCAAGGTATTTTAGTCACCGGCCATGGCTGAAAGCAATAATGTATTCCGTATGTTGGCTGTTGAGGATAAGTTGGATGGTACCAACTACCCATTATGGGCTTATATGATGCGACATGTACTGGTTGCAAAAGGATTGTGGAACATTGTGCAGGGTGTTGAAAGACGTCCTGTTACACCTGTAACGACAGGTACTGCAAATACAGGTGTTGGAGCTGATGAAGATGGTGTCGAAGATGATATTTCGCAGATTCCTGTTCGTGCTGCCGTTTCTGTTGCACCTACTGCAGAGCAGATTCATTGGGATGGCAGAGATGCCCACGCACATGCATTGATAGCTTTGTCTGTCCAACGTGCCATTATTCCTCACATTCGCTCTTGCAGAACAGCAAAGGATGCTTGGGATACACTTATCACTTTGTACCAGGCTAGGAATGAGGCTTGTGTTGCTTACCTCCGAAAAGAGTTGGAGAGTGAGCACATGAATGAAGGTGATTCTATGGACATTTTTCTTACAAAGATCAAAGACCTGAAGGAACAATTGATTTCTGCTGATGAGGTTATACCAGATAGCTCACTTGTGCAAACCGTTCTGAATGGTCTTCCTGATTCATATCAGAGTTTTGCCTCTACTCTTCGGTTGATGATGAAAGGCAATCCGAATGCCTTGTCATTTGAGGAATTAGTCTCTGTTCTATTGCAGGAAGATCAGTCCAGGCAGAACAGGTCCATTATGCGTGTTGCAGATCAAGCTTTCCTGGCTAGTTAGAAGGGCAAAGGAAAATGGAGCTCTTCTACTAGTAAGCAGAAATCTGCAAATGCTGCACATTCAAAGAACCAAAACAAAGATGAGAAAAAATCAGAAAAGCAGAAATTGTTCTGTAAGTACTGTAAAGGCAATGATCATATCATAAAGAACTGTCCAAAACTGGCTGCTAAAGAGGCAAAGAAGAAAGAGGCTGGAATGGTTGTTGTAGAGGCCTCTACACCAAAAACAGAGTCTGCAAATCTTGTGCAAGAAGAAGAATGGGCGTTTACTACTATCTGCAGTTTTGACCCATCTTCTCCTGATCAGTGCATGTCTGCAGTAGACTCAGATGTTTGGTACTTTGACAGTAGGGCGACCAAACATATTACCTCGCAGCGCAGTTTCTTCTCTTCACTCGAGCCTGCTCCTACAGGGAATACTATCACATGCACCAATAACTCCTCTTATCCTATTATGGGAGTTGGTAAGATCATTCTGACTACTGCTGATGGTAGTTCTTTCACTTTGTCACATGCTTTATTTGTGCTAGGGATCAAAAAGAATCTGTTATCAGTTTCTGCATTAGCCAAGATTGGCTTGGTTGTGAAATTTGTTGATGACAGGTGTACAGTCCATGATCTCTCAAATGGCGATGTGATTATTGCTTCTGGCATTTTATGTCGTGGGCTGTATAAGCTCATAGACTATGAAAGATCTGTGAATGATTCGGCATGTGCAGTTCATGATTCTCAGGCTATGTCAGATGCAAAGCTTTGGCATGCACGCTTTGGTCATCTGAATTTTGCTAGTTTGTTACGCCTGCAGAAATTTGAAATGGTGTCCTCTTTGCCCAAACTTGAGGCACCTGGAAAACATGTTTGTGAAGGCTGTATTTTGGGGAAAATGCAGCATTCTTCCTTTCCAAAGGATGGTTCAGTTCGGGCTAGGCAGAAATTGCAACTTGTACATAGTGATGTCTGTGGTCCTATGCAGACACCCTCTTTTGGAAATTACCTTTACTTCGTGACTTTCATTGATGATTTTTCCAGGCATGCATGGGTATATCCACTCAAAGCAAAGTCCGAAGTGTTCATGTGCTTCAAACAGTTTTTGGTTTTGGCTGAAAATCTGTCAGCATGTAAAATGGGCACCTTCCGTTCTGATCGAGGGGGGGAATATATGTCTTCAGATTTTAATGCATTTCTGGCTGAACGTGGGATAAAACACCAGTGTACAGTGCCGTATACACCTCAACAGAATGGAGTTGCTGAACGGAAGAACAGGTCTCATGGAGATGGCGAGGTGTATGGTCAAGAGTCAGGCTTTACCTCATAGTTTCTGGCTTGAGGCTGTCATGGGCGCAGCATATGTACTGAACAAGTGTCCCACTAAAGCGTTGCAGTCTATCACTCCATATGAGGCTTGGCATGACCGCAAGCCATCTGTTGCTCATCTGCGTGTTTTTGGTTGTTTGGCATATGCATTAGTGCCTGAACAACATCGCAAAAATTGGATGATAAGGCAGTAAAATGTATTTTTTTTGGGTACAGTTCTGAAAGTAAAGGCTATCGTCTGTATCATCCACAGACTAAACGCATTCTGGTTAGCCGTGATGTTGTCTTTGTGGAAGATGCTATTCAGCCATTGCTTTCATGTACTAAGGAGACATCTGTTAGCTCCAAAGACATGTATGATACTTTGATGCCTCTTTTTACAGGTGGACAGTCTAGTGCTGGTCCTAATGAGGCAACTTCTCAGCCTTTGCAGGTTTCATATGATGATGCAGATCATTCCATTTTCTGATGCAGATTTACATGATGCACTTCTGGATGAGAGAGCTGATATTGAGCAGGCTAAAACTATGCCAAAATGGCTGGTGCAGACTTTGCGTGACAGCAAATTAGATGCACCTTTGTCATATCGTACTCGTTCAGGCTCTCATAGTGCCTCCTTTGCATCAGATTGCTATGCTATGGCTGCATCTAGTCTCTGTGATGAGAATGAGCCTGTTTCTTTTGATGAAGCACAAAATTCAGAAAATTGGATGGCTGCTATGCAATGTGAATATGATGCTATAATGAAGAATGGTACATGGTCTTTATGTGACTTGCCTCCTGGCAAGAAGGCCATTGGCACTAAGTGGGTATACAAGCTGAAGCGTAAATGTGATGGTACAGTTGACAGGTATAAGGCTAGGCTTGTTGCAAAGGGTTATGCACGGGAAAGAGGCATTGATTTTGATGAGACCTTTGCACCTACATGCCGTATGACTACTGTTCGGAGCATTTGTGCACTTGCAGCCCATCATGGTTGGACATTAAAACAACATTTCTGAATGGTGACTTGCATGAAGAAGTGTATGTTTTTCAGCCCCGTGGCTTTGTGCAGAAAGGGCATGAAAACGAGGTGTGCAGGTTAAAGAAGGCGTTATATGGTTTAAAGCAAGCACCACGTGCTTGGTATGAGAAGATACATGCCTATCTAATTGCACATGGTTTTGAGAACAGTCCAACTGAAAGCACCTTATATGTTAAGCGTGCTAATGATGTGCTTCTGATCATTGTTGTCTATGTTGATGACATGCTGCTCACTGGTCCTATTGAGACACATATTGCTGATTTTAAGGCTGATTTGCATGCCTCATTTGAGATGTCTCATTTGGGGCATTTGCATCACTATTTGGGCATTCAGTTTATGCACGTTGATGGTGGAATGGCTTTGTGTCAAACGAAATATATTGACACATTATTGCAGCGTTTTGGCCTTGAAGACTGTAAGCCTATTGCCACTCCTATGGAGACAGGTTTACGATTGAGTCTTCATGATGCTGGAGATGCATTTGATGTTGTTCTCTATCAGCAGGCTGTTGGATGCTTGATTTACTTATGCATTACTCGGCCAGATATTCAGTTTGCTGTCTCACAGATGAGCAGGTTTATGCATTGCCTAGGAGTCACGCATTGGAAAGTGGTTAAGCGCATCTTTCGCTACTTGAGTGGTACTCGGCTACTTGGGTTGGTTTATCCCAAGGGGGGATCACTACCGCCAGATTTGCATGCTTTTTCTGACTCAGATTGGGCTGGTTGCTATGACACTCGTGTGTCCACTAGTGGTTTTTGCTTCATGCTTGGTAGGTCATGTATATCTTGGTTGAGCAAGAAGCAGCCTACTATGGCCACTTCCAGTTGTGAGGCTGAGTATAGGGCAGCTTTCACAGCGACTGTTGAGTGTGTGTGGCTCAGACGCCTTATGGCTGATCTGGGTGTTGGCCAGTCTTCTGCCACCACCATCTTCACTGACAGTCACAGTGCATTGGCAGTTGCGAGGAACCCTGTGTTCCATGCTCGCACTAAGCACATTGAGGTGCATTATCACTATGTCAGGTAGAGGTTCTCTGCTGGGGAGATCAGCTTGGCATATGTGCCCACGCAGGAGAACATTGCAGACCTTTTCACGAGGGCTCTGCCTAGGGAGAAGTTTGAAGATTTTCGCAAAGCTTTGGGCTTACTTCCTTTTGTGGAGTGATTTCCACATAGCTTGGCACTTCCTTATACATGAGTGCCAGCTCCTTGTTCACCGCATCACTCCCAAGGGGGATTTGTTGATATATTTAGGTAGTGATGTGTGTGAACACTCTAGGACTGCCGGGGCACTTTTTTCCCTCTTTAGGAGGTTTTTTTCCCCCGGCTTGTATATACGCCTATTGCCCTAATGGGCTACTTATCTTTGTACATTCTCTAGTAATACATTCAGTCTTGTGTGTTGTGCTCCAAGCTTCTTCTTCTTCCTTGTGCTGTTCGCGTGCTTCCGCAGACGTCTAACTCCAACAATTACCAAGTTAATGCACAACTCTCAAGTACAGTTTTTGTGAATAGAATCCAATTCCAATTGCATTGCACTCATCCAATTTGAATCATCACATGCATCTTCAAAAGCGAGTGGCTTTTCATTACATGTAGCTGGAATACGAGTGCAAATTTTTAGCCATGTTTGGTTGGACAATTTTAGTCATGTTTCTCTCCAAATTTTAGGAATTTTCGGCCATGTTTGGCTGAAATGTTTCAACTTTATGAAGCACATTTGGATGGTCTACATGGCCATTGTCAGGCACACCACTTTGAAAAAACGACATGAGTGTATCAAACACTATGCCAAACAATCAAGTATGCAAATATGACTAACCATTGGCTTCCTCCCATTCTCTTATGTATCATGGCATTGTCGTTATCATTAGTTTATGCCACATGGATTTTGATTTTTTTTTTAGTAATTGGACACAATTATTCAAAGAGATTTTTTTAGTTCTTGTTGGTACTTAATGCATTTGTTTTCTACTTGTAGGTATATGATCAAGTTTGGAGCCTTGAGTTTACATTCCATTTGTTACCTTACTTGACTTGACTTTCATTTTCGCCATTTCATTGATTGTATTGTTCCATTGTCATTGTCATTCCCATTTGTAGGCGTGATTCCCACTCATGGCTTTTTTTGTTCTAGAATCCTTTGTATAGGGGAGATGTGCTAAGATACATGGTCCAAGATTCTATGAAAATAATAAATTATTTATGAAGGCTCGAAAGACACTTAGAATGACATAGTAACAAAATTAAAATAAACCAGATAATGAAGTAGAATTGAGTACCAATATTATTGTGGTAGACTAGTAGCTTGCTGTTGAGTTATTTAGACTTTTGTTACGTTATCAATCTCTCTATATTGTCATCACCACATCTTTTAGGTTTTATGGCACTAAATTTCTTATGTGGAGTAGTTTAATTACCACACCATATCCATATACACAATGTAATCTTGACATCCTCAACCATGCATATATGGATATGAATGCCTTGGCAAGCTCCACTAGCCAATTATAGTTTGCAAATTCTATTATGATTTTGTGATATATGAGGAGACATGTACGTAATTGTGGCATAATATAATTCATGAAATGTGTGAAAGTCATTTTTAGAAATAAAATCTTGGCATTATGGCCATGAGGGTCATATTTGGCGATATTACATCAAGTGAATGAAATAGTTAACTCAAAGATGTGCACACGTTGCAAGTGAGAATGATTTTAGGATAGTAAGGTAAAAAGAAATCACACCGAAATGTAGTAAAAAGAAATCAAATTGAGAAAGAATGTTTTTATTAAGACACATAAGTTTGTGCAATATTCGCTATTCACCCCAAAATAAATTGCATGACTACGTCGCAATTTTTTCATGCTCCCATATTCAAGCATGCTGCCCTCAATGACTTCCATCTTCTAACTTCTTAGGAATTTGTGGGATCTCAAAAAATTATTATGCCCATTGATATCTATGCACTTGTTTACAAAAGGATTTACTTTATATACTGCTTAATGTCTATAACTATCATCCTCCCCAACTTGGTCGCCACACAATTGAGCTCTTATAATAAGTCAAGCCATGAATCAAGTCACTTTCCCTAGCTCATCCAAGAATGAACTTATTACTTGAGAATTAAAAGATCCATTAATTAGATATCAATAACTCCAAGAGCTCTCCAAAATACTAGATACGCTTCATTGCATGAGCATATTAGGACAGGTGTAAGTTTCCACCAATAATGTGGAAAAATTGTCCTTAAAGAAGATTTCTAGCTAAAGAAACAATTTATAACATGGTCATAACGCATAGATCTTTTCTAGTGCTTCTATAGGAAAAAGATAATCACAATATTCTAACAACCATAAGATCTCTTTGAACCTAATCTCTACCATCCACAATTCTTCCAGTCGTGAGTACTTGCGACTCTATAAATTTTTTTTCCTCCTAGTTTTTGAGAAACAAATTTCTTTTAAATTGGAGAAGTGAGAAGATTCAATACCCGAAAATAGAAATGGAGTTGTTGAAGGGAAGAACACATCTCTCATGGAAATGATGAGGTTTGTGGTCAAAAGACAGGCTCTATCACATAGGTTTTGGCTTTAGGTTGTTATGTTTGCAACATATGTACTTGATAGCTGTCCCACCAAAGCACTACAATGGATCACTCAAGTCACAAGCCATTTGTTGCTCATCTATGTGCCTTTGGTTGTCTAGCATATGCATTAGTGCCTGAACTACAATGCTTACTAAAGACATTTTGGTTAGTCCAGATTTTGTTTATGTGGAAGATGCAATCCAACCATTACTTTCATGTACCAAGGAGACTTTAGTTAGCTCTTGATATGTGTATGACACTTTGCTACCTCTTTTTAAAGATGGAGAGTTGGTCCAAATGAGGGAATTTCTCAGCCTTTATAGCTTCCACATGATGATGCATATCATTCATTTCTGATGCAGATTTACATGATGCACTTATTGATGAGAGGACTAATATAGAAGAGGCAAAAGCTATCCCTAAATGGTGCAGACTTTGAGGGATAGCAAATTAGATGCACTTTTTTCATATTGTAATCATTCAGGCTCTCATCGTGTTTCCTTTGCATCAGATTCCTATGATATGGCTGCCTCTACTCTTTGTGATGAGAATGAGCGTGTTTCTTTTGATAAAGCACAAAATTCAGAAAATTGTGGATGGTCACTATGCAATCAGAATATGATGCTATTATGAGGAATGGTACTTGGTCCTTATGTGATTTTCCTTTTCGCAAAAAGGTCATTGGCACTAAATGGGCATACATGCTAAAATGTAAACTTGATGGAAAAATTGATAGGGTATAAAGCTAGGATCTTTGCAAAAGGTTATGCTCAAGAGAGAGGCATTGAGTTTGATGAGACCTTTGCACCAACATGTGGAATGACCGTTCGTAGCATCTGTGCACTTGCAACTCATCATGGTTGGAATGTACACCAGTAAAAACTACTTTTTTGAATGGTGACTTACATGAAGAACTATATGTATTCAGCCTCATGGTTTTGTGTAGAAATGGCATGAAAATAAAGTGTGTAGGTTCGAAAAGGCATTATATGATTTGAAGCAAGCATCATGGCTTGGGATGAAAAGATACATGCCTACTTGATTGCGCATTGTTTTGAGAATATTCCAATTGACAGAACCTTATTATGTTAAGCATGCAAATGATGTGCTTCTGAACATTATTGTGTATGTTGATGACATGCTACTCACTAGTCCTAATGAGAAGCATATTGCTGAATTTAAGGCTGATTTGCATGCCTCTTTTGAGATATCAAACTTTGGGCATTTGAATCATTACTTGAACATTCAATTTATGCAAGTTGATGGGGGAATGGCTTTGTGTCAAACAAATTTTTTTTGAGACAATTGCAACATTTTTGCCTTAAATATTATAAACCTATTGCCACTCCTATGGAAACATGTCTACGGTTGAGTGAACTGTCAAGAAATCCTAATCAGCAGAAATCAACCATTCCTTTAAATCCTTGATATTTGTCAGAAAATTATCCATAGAATCACCTTCATTCATGTGCTCACTCTCCAACTATTTTCAGAGGTAAGCAACACAAGCCTCATTCCTAGCCTGGTACAATATGGTAAGTGTATCCCAAGCATCCTTAGCTATTATGAATGTGAAGAATAATGGCATGTTTGATAGGCAAAGCTATCAATGCATGTGCATGAGCATCTATGCCATCCCAATGAATTTGCTATGTAGTAGTGCAAGAGAAACAGTAGCATGAGCAAGAATCTACATAATATCACCATCTTGGAAATGATCTGCATCAACTTTAGTACCTGTATTTGCAGTAACTATATTCACAGGTGTAAGAGGACATCTTTCAACACCCTGCACAATATTCCATAGTGCTTTTGCTACCAATACATGATGCATCATATAAGCCCACAATGAATAATTGGTACCATCCAACTTATCCTCAATAGTCAACATACGGTGTCGGGTCGTGAGAGATGCTCGGATGGTGGATCAAGTCATCTGCCTAAATCGTTCGGCACACGCAGGGTGTCTGTAGCAGACTCAGACTAAGGACCATAGGGACAAGCTGCTTTATATCTAGCAATAGCTATCTGTTTGGGTGTTAACAATAATGACTCTTCGGTTATCTGATCTTTAACTACCTCTTCTATTGTAGCTTCTAATGGTTTTGGTTGAGTTTGTCTAACTAAAGTTGGTGGAAATAAATCTTCACTACTTTGTGATTCAGGAGATGCAATGGAAGAAAATGCTAGGAATGTAGTTAAACATTGATCATAAGATAAAGACACTAATGATTCCGAAGTAATATTGTTCCTAATAAGTTCTTCTAACACTAATTCTACGGATTCGGTTGTATGTTCAATGATGTTATTACTACTGTGTTCAGATGCATGGTATAAATCAGAAGACATGAAAGAACTAATAGAAACAATATGATGCTAAACTGGTTTGAATAAATGAATTAATAAGCTAATACAAATGTAAAGTCTAGATAATTGGATAAATGTCTAATCAATTGGGTAAATGACTAAATGGAGATATAAGGTTTAAATGGATCATCAATCTTGTTGCTTCTCTTTTTTCACTTCAATAGCTTGAACTCATCAATGTTTCTGCAAAGAAACATTATTATATTAGTAATATTACAAAAAATTAATAAGAAACATAAACTTACATTATCATACACATGCATATACTAATTAAAACATTCACATGCTAGTATGCATACATTCACATCATGTTCATTCATTCACTTACTCACACATATGCACATACATGCTTACTATCCATACACACACTCATGCTAGTATATGCTAATACATGCTCAAATATACCCATAATCATACACTATTATGCATATGTACTCATGTACAATCATTTCATGAACAATCATCATCACTCATTACTATACTCTAACATAATTCAATATTTATATGTATACTCACATGCATAGATGTATATGTCTTCATGCATAAGCTTAACACCTAATAATAACTAAATAAAATTCAAACCAAATACATTTAATTACTTTTAATTATTCATTAATCTAAAACAAACAAATAAATAAAATTAAATTAACATTATATAAACCCAATCACTCTCTTCCTTTCTCTCTCATTCTCTTCCCATCTCTCTTTCTTTCTCTCTCTCTCTCTCTCTGTGTCTCTCTCTCTCTCTCTTTCCTTCTCTCTCCTCTCTCTCTCTCTTTCCTTCTCTCTCGTCTCTCTCTCTCCTTCTCTCTCTCTCTCTTTCCTTCTCTCTCTTCTCTCTCTCTATTTCCTTCTCTCTCCTCTCTCTCTCTCCTTCTTTGTCCGCGCGTTTCCGCGCTCAGACAGAGGAGGGGAGGGAGAGTCTCTCTCTCTCTCTCTCTCTCTCTCTCTCTCTCTCTCTCTCTCTCTCTCTCTCTCTCTCTCTCTCTCTCTCTCTCTCTCTCTCTTTCCTTCTCTCTCCTCTCTCTTTCTCTCTCTCTCTCTCTCTTTCCTTCTCTCTCCTCTCTCTCTCTCCTTCTCTGTCTACGCGCTGCCGCGCTCAGATAGAGGAGGGGAGGGAGAGTCTCTCTCTCTCTCTCTCTCTCTCTCTCTCTCTCTCTCTCTCTCTCTCTCTCTCTCTCTCTCTCTCTCTCTCTCTCTCTCTCTCTCTCTCCTCTCTCTCTCTCTCTCCTTCTCTGTCTGCGCACTGCCGCGCTCAGACAGAGGAGGGGAGGGAGAGTCTCTCTCTCTCTCTCTCTCTCTCTCTTTCCTTCTCTCTCCTCTCTCTCTCTCTTTCCTTCTCTCTCCTCTCTCTCTCTCTTTCCTTCTCTCTCCTCTCTTTCTCTCTCCTTCTCTGTCTGCGAGCTACCACGCTCAGACAGAGGAGGGGAGGGAGAGTCTCTCTCTCTCTCTCTCTGTCTCTCTCTCTCTCTCTCTCTCTCTCTCTCTCTCTCTCTCTCTCTCTCTCTCTCTCTTTCCTTCTCTCTCCTCTCTCTCTCTCTCCTTTTCTGTCTGCGCGTTGCCGCGCTCAGACAGAGGAGGGGAGGGAGAGTCTCTCTCTCTCTCTCTCTCTCTCTCTCTCTCTCTCTCTCTCTCTCTCTCTCTCTCTCTCTTCCTTCTCTCTCCTCTCTCTCTCTCTCCTTCTCTGTCTGCGCGCTGCCGCGCTTAGACAGAGGAGGGGAGGGAGAGTCTCTTTCTCTCTCTCTCTCTCTCTCTTCGGTGCTGCAGCGCGCAGCGCTGAGGAGAGGGGGGGGGAGAGTCTCTCTCACACACATACATCACACACACACACATATATCACATACACACACTTCACACACACACATACATACACACATCACATATATACACATCACACACACACATATATCACATACACACACTTCACACACACACATACATCACACACACACACACATATATCACATACACACACTTCACACACACACATACATACACTTCGCACACACACATACATACACTTCGCACACACACATACACTTCACACACACACATACATCACATCACATACACACACATCACACACACACATATATCACATACACACACTTCACACACACACATACAGCACATCACATACACACACATCACACACACACATATATCACATACACACACTTCACACACACACATACATCACATCACATACACACACATCACACACACACATATATCACATACACACACTTCACACACACACATACATACACACATCACATATATACGCGCAATGCTGCAGGGACCAAGACCAAGCCATGGAATAGGCATGGGCATGCTTCCAGCTGGACAATCAACATCAAGATCATCATACACAGTAGTACATGATGGCTTAATATCCCGAGCACGAGGAGGGTCTATTGAGAAAGAAGGAAAAACAGAAGAAAGTAAAGAGCAGGAGAAAGTACCTGCAAAGAAACATTATGAGAAACTTGAGCTCAACACTCATTTAAATACATACACAAGTCATTTCTAAACCACTCTTTTTAGTTTTAACTTTTAATCTACAACCACACTTTAATCTCCTTACTTCCACCACACTTTCCAGTTTAACTTTTCTACTTTAATTACACTTAATTTCTACTCCTCTCTTTTCATCTTCACTAATTCTCTCCACTCTTTCTCTTAACCAACTTTTTTCCACTTTAAGTGCATCTTCTATTGAGACCACTCCTTAAATCTCTTTAGTTACACAACTTATATAAGCCATTCTTTTTCCTAGCACTCATATAGTCCACTAGTTATTTATCCATTTAATTAATCATTTTAATCTAATTAGCCTACATTTCTTATTTAAATAAATTAATTAATTTAAGCTTAGTTTAAGGGTTTAATTAATTAGAACCTTAATATTTAAATACACACATTTACTTAAAGTAATTATTAATAGCATAGTTTAATTTAGAATACATAAATATGTAATTAATGATGATAAATAATATCTATTTTAACCCTTTTAATATAGTAAATCCTAGAAACCCTATTGGAAACCCATAAAAACCCCCTGGGTTAGACCATTAAAATCCTTCTGAACCCTAGCTTTAACCCATTATAACTCATCTAAACCCTTAACATTAACCAAATCTTATAAACAACACATGAATTCAAGAAACCCTAGGCTGAATACCCATAATTCTTGAATGTAATAAAAATAGGAAATTCTCATTAAATGAGTAATTAGGGTAAACCCTAACATGAACATATGTCATGCTTCATCCTTCATACCTGAAAACACTTTCAAAATAGTTAATCCAATTAACACAACTGATCAACAGTGATATAAAAGAGGTTTAGAATTCACCAATAAATATTTTAATTTTTGGGGTCATCAATTGGAAGATGCAAATCTTCCCGACATCCACCGCCACCAAACCTGCACATCGTCCCGATGGGCCAACTTGCAGATTAAGGGAAGCAGCATTTTCAATGATTATCCTGAAATTAAATCATAGAACAGCATCAATTCTTTTTTAAATATATTTAGTCTTATCAAAATTTAAATCTTTTCAACATGCACATGAAGTTTATTTCAATTACATCTGGCAATGAAAACATATTAAAGTATAAAGGTAAACTATTAACCTTTTCAGTCAACAAACATTAGTTTACATTTTATCCATTTATAAACTATGTAAAGATTAGTATAAAACAAAATTCATTTTCATTCATTCAAATGCAGGTTTCGTCATATATATGCATTCACATATGAGCAATCAAGCATGCCAAAGAAATCTACTAAATCTACTTGGATAGACAGCCGCCTTGTATGCCCAATTTTAATCACTAGATGTGTTTTTTCACAACTAGTTTCTTCATATAAATATGATGTAAACTTCATATCGATAATAAATGTAAATACCTTTTTGGGGTGGAAGAAGGTATAACTTCCATGTCAATATAATTTTTTTTTTTTCGCTACTTTTTTGTTTTAAAGGGGAAAGGCTTAACCCCTTAATCCGAGCTAAGGATCTAGCTGCATGGACAAGAAAGATCTAGGTTTTCACAGACATGAATCATGCAACAATATGCTCCTACACATATACAACTACTTTCGTTATCTAAATGAACTACAAATCCTTCTATTTTTAACAAATCTCACTTAATCTATAAATGTAGAAATATAAATTATGTCTATTTTCCTAATATGGTTAAATAGAGTCCTTTATAAATTAATATTCTTCATTCCAGTTTTTATCAATTAGTTTTATATGAATGCAAAAAATACATAAATCAAAATTGTATGACAAAGAAAAATACGACCTAAAATCAACATCATCTTCAATCTGCTTCACCTTTATACATCTTAATTTGTTCTTCAAAGACCTGTTAAAACTCAACCAGCACAGCTAGACACGCAAAATTATTAAATTTCATATTCAAATCTTCTCTTAGTTTTCCTGCAAAAGAAACCCACACTAAAGAAATTCATTCATACATAATTAATCATGCTCATCATCAAACATTACTTCATACATTTCATCATCTCTTTGTTTAAATAATTTAATTCTTTTGCCAGCAATTAAGTTTTTAAGAGGAGTGCCATCTAATTCGCATAAGGCATACGTTCCATTATCATAGGTTTTGACTACCACATAAGGTCCAAACCAACGTCTTTTAAGTTTCCTACGGGCATCATATTGAGAATCAAACGTACTATCATACAGTAAAACCCAATCATTAACTTGAACCGGCTTTGGCCTTAACCTATGTGATTTATCAAAATACTTCTTATTTTTCAGTCGAGAATCTTTTAGTTTAACTATAGCCTCTTCTAAACGTTCATTCCCTTGCTCTAATTGCTGGATTCGCAGAGCTAATAAATCTTCTGTTGACAGATTATCTTCCCATGGCAAAGTAGTCCAAGTAAGAATTTGCGTATGCACAGGGAATATCGGTTTCTGGCAATACATCAACTCTGTCGACATATACCCCGTTGTTCTAGTGCAGGTCATTCTATCAGCCCACAACGCAAATGGCAGAGATTTTGGCCAATTCTTAATTTCTCCATTACAAGCTTTGGAAATTGCTTTAATAATAGGAGAATGCTCAATCTTCCCATTAGCTTCAGGGTTGTAAGCAGTAGTAAGGGCTAAGCGAATTCCATGCCTAGCAAAGAATTCTCTAGCCTCCTGCGCATCTAACTCTCCCCTATCAGCCACTACCTTTTCTACATAACCAAATCGTGAAATGACATCCTCAAGAAGAAATTTGCATACATTAAAAGTTGTCTTAGATCTTAAAGCTCAGCCTTCTACATGATTCGTAAGATCTTCACGTGCCAAGACTATATATTTCATCTTATCGATACCTTTGGGCATGGTAACTAAGTCTACAACCCATTTATAATGGATGCATGGAGGATAGGTAGGATGCAACGGATCCCTATGTTTGACTGAGGAATGAATCTGACATACGTCACATGAATTCACATAATTTTTAACAGTAACATAAATCCCTGGCCACCAGTATCCTTCTCTAATTTTTTCATACGTAGCTACAAAACCTTTATGTCCTGCCCATAAAGTATCATGCATACTCTTCATGACTTGTAACTGAAGATCCTTAGTACCTAGTACTCGTTGTGGCAATCTAATTTTTCCCCTCGCATGTCTCCAAATGAAACCATCTTTCAGAAAAAATTTGTAAGTTCTTTTCCTAATATTCCGAAATCTATTTGAAGACCATGAAGGTGCCCTAACCAAAGTACTTAAATACTTTCCAATATCCTGCCACTCTCCTTATCTTGTCTAATATGCTTCGAATCTCTGTTTCGAACAGCCTTCATTCCTCCTTGGTGTCCAGTGTATGGGAACTTGCTTCCAAGCACGGCAGATGGGCTGCAGATTTAGCAAAAAATGCTAAATCGTCACCGAAAAACTATGATTCTCTTACCGAAATTTCACCGGAATGAACCGAAATTGTGCCCGAATTCGGCGTTTTTTCGCCTTCGCCGATTTCTGTGACTAAAGTGTTTCTAATTGTAGATGAATTTGAATCTTTTCCCAAGAGTATTAAGCTAGATTCCAAATGCGTCTTGGTAGGTTCTAGGATTACTATATCTTTGACAGACTGTGCCGAAATAGTACCAGACTCTACCAGAGGCGTAACAGGTTCTACCGGAATATGACCGGAATTAGTTTTTAACGTTCTTAACTTTCTTGACAACTGCATCAGTCCTAGTTGTACTTCTTCCTCCCAAAGTTGGCTTTAGTACTCCAGACTGATGGTTCTTGGGATACGTTTCACCGGATCGAGTAACCGGCATATATCATCTTTTGTACTATTCGCGTAGTATTACTAACGGGACAGTCTGCAACAGTCTGGTCTGTTGCTACTGCCAATCGAACGATAGTCTAATTCTGACAAATGACTGGCAATTTTGATGCCACCTTCCCACAGACGGCGCCAAGTGTTAAATGTTACACAGTTACGCTGTTTTAATAACTAGCCGAAATCGTACCGAGCAAGTATTCAACATAAAATAGAGGTTCACCGTAAACTATATTAAACTTTCAATTACCGAAAGGTGTTGTCAGATCAAGTGGATTCTTGGGAGTGGTAGGGGTCTGTTAGATAGAGGCCCTGTACTATTTTCCCAAATCCTTACATAACCACAAATACTCTTATCGTGTCTTAGTTCAGATACTTAGTTTTAACTGACCAGTAACTATTTCTGCGTATTAGGACGCCGAACTTACAGACTAATCTGCTATGGTAATGGAGCAGTAGTCTGGTCCTAACTTGCAGACTAATGGAGTTACTCAACTTACTAAACTTATGCGAATCACTACACACTTCTTCAGGACAGACATGTATACCAGATAGTAATCAGACATACGACCATACCAGAGGGTGTACAGGCTTACCATATGCCGAACTCAATCAACCGTCATACTAATCAGAGTTTAACTCATCACCAAGCTTATTAGTGCTCCAACTCGCAGTTCATACTATTATCGATATTAGTCCTTCCTTGTGAACGGAATCAACAGTGAATACAGAACACAACAACTCGCAGTTCATACTATTATCGATATTAGTCCTTCCCTGTGAACGGAATCAATAGTGAATACAGAACACAACTGTCAACAACAGATTCACACTCGATACTACACGTTCATTATTCTGCACTACAGTAGGAATAGACGAACAGACTGAACAGAACAATATAGGAATATGATTCAATATCTTGATGACACCACACCACTCAGACAGTACTCAAACAACTTCTGAGACAAAAAAAAACGGGTCTCGATCACTCTTTTTCCATTACTTTAAAAAGCTGTTTACAGAATGCGCGTACCAATTTTTCGCGCGTAATTCAAGGAACTCCGTTACATCCGGCATACATTTGTCCTACTCCGGGGGCGTCTAACAATTCTCTTGGAAGCCTCTAAGTGAGGTATCCTTGGCTTGTGCATAAATTGACTTGGCACACTAACTCCATATGCAATATCTATCCTTGTTAAAGTAGCATAGTTCAAACTACCCACCATACTTTGATAAACTGTAATGTCTTTGACTTCATCACCTTCATGGGCACTTAGCTTTAGGTTTACCTCCATTGGAGTGCTTGCTACTTTGGCATCCTGCAAGTGAAACTTCTTCAACATGTCCTGTATATATTTTTTCTGAGAAATATATATCCCTGAATTAGTGTAGACTAATTCAAATCCCAAAAAATACTTCAATAGACCAAGATCATTGATCTTGAACTCCTTCATCATTTGACTTTTGATATATCTGATTCCATTGACATCATTACCTGTAATGATGATGTCATAAACATAAACACAAAGGTATATTACCTCTGAATTACTTCTCTTAATGAAGAGAGAAGTATCTGCCTTGCTCATGATAAATCCTTGGTCTTGGAGGTATGTAGTTAACCTGTAATTCCATGCCCTAGGTGCCTGCTTCAATCCATATAAAGCCTTTTTTAATTTGCAAACATATGTTACCTTCTTAGGGTCCTCATAGCCAGGAGGTTGTGATATATATACCTTCTCTAAAATCCATCCATTCAAGAAAGCATTCTTGACATTCAATTGGTACATATTCCAATTTTGTGATGCAGCCACACTTACCAACACTCTGATTGTTGGCATCTTGGCCACAGGTGAGAATGTCTCCTCATAGTCAATGCCTTGGGTTTGTGTAAAACCCTTGGCTACCAATCTGGCTTTGTACCTATTAATTGTGCCATCAGAATTTCTTTTAAGTTTGTAGATCCATCTAGATCCTATTACCTTCATTGAGTCCTTCTTAGGTACTAACTCCCATGTGTCATTCTCTTTGAGTGCTTCAATCTCCTCATCCATAGCTTCTTTCCATTTTGATTTGGTTATTGCTTCTTCATATGACCCTGGTTGTTCATTTGACAAATCTTTGGCAAGATAAACAGAATGTTTAGTAACAAGAGATGTATCATACCCATATCTGATAGGTTTTTTGCTTCTAAATGGTTGAGTTGAATTTCTTTGTGATCTTCTAAATGGTTGAGTTGAAGATTCCGGTATGTCTTCAAGCTTCTTCATCTTCATTTTGCCTTTGGACTTCCATGCTTTGAATTCTTCAAGGTTGATAGTATCTTCATCATCTGAACTTGAGGCTTCATTCTGAGTAGGTTCCTCCTTTGTAAGACTTGGAAATTCCTCTTCCAAATCATAGGGTAACTTGACCTTCCTGCATTCATTCTCATACCAAGAATCATTTTCATCATACACAACATCTCTGCTTACCATGAATCCCTTATTGATAGGATTATAGAACCTGTAACCTTTCTGATTTAAATCATACCCAATAAAGATGCATTTTTCAGCCTTTGGGTCTAGCTTACCTCTTATCTGAGAAGGAATGTGTACATATGCTACACATCCAAATATTTTGCAATTGTCAAGTGAGGGTCTCTTACCATGCCATGCTTCATAGGATGTCATGCCATCAAGAGACTTAGATGGTAACCTGTTTATGAGGTAAGTGGCAGTGGAAACACTCTCTGCCCATAGATAGTTAGGTAACCTTTTCTCATTAAGCATACATCTAGTTGTCTCAACAATTAATCTATTTCTTCTCTCAGCTACCCCATTATGTTCAGGAGAATACTTTGTGGTTATCTCTCTTTTGATGCCTCTGTCCTGCAAGAAGTTTTCAAATTCATTGGAGAAGTACTCACCTCCTCCATCTGACCTTAGCCTCTTCAAATTCCTTCCTGTCTGGTTTTCAACCAATGCAAGATATTTTTTAAAGCAATTAAATACCTCATCCTTGTGCTTCATAAAGTACAATACAGTCCATCTGCTATAATCATCAATGAAAGATACATAGTACCTTGAACCTGAGACTGAGGGATCTTTGCTTGGTCCCCATACATCTGTGTGGACAAGCTCTAGGTAGTCTTCATGCATGTATCCTTTCCTTTAGAAGGGTAACCTGTGAGACTTCCCAAATTGACAAACACCACACTTGAAAATCATATGTTGCTTGGATACATTAGGTATCCCAAGCACACATTGGTCCCTGCACATTTGTTTCAAGGTTCTTTCTCCTATGTGCCCTAACCTTTTGTGCCAAATCTCAAGCTCTGAAAGTGTCTGATCTTTATAACTGTATAGTGCAATGTTCTTCGTATCTTCTAACTCAAAAGTGAAAAGTCTACCTGATTTTTCTCCTTTAGCAATCCTCTTGAACCCATGTCTTGGATCCTCCACATATGCTCCATATTGGTTGAATCTGACCTGCAAACCTTTCTCCACAATCTGACCAACACTCATCAAATTTTTGGTAATGGTTGGTACATAGAGTACCCTGCTCAACAAATTCTGATTTCCATCACAAGTCTTAACATTAACTTTAACTACAGAATGCTTTGTGTCATCACCTGTTTGGACTTGATGCTTACCTTTTGGTTCCTCAAGATCAGAGAGTAATGCTACATTGCCAGCCACATGACTTGAACATCCCGAGTCAATGTAGAATAGGTGGTCATCATTTATACCTGATTTTGAAGTCATGTTCATGATTAGAAGGGAGTCATCATGCTCCTCTGTGTAGTTGTTGTAATCCTTCTTGGATTTGAATCCTCCTTGGTAGTAGCCATTGTAATTATTGTTGTAGTTGTTGTTGTAGTTATTGTTGTAGCCTTGGTGATGGTTGAATCTACCTCTTGACTGTGAGTAGCCACCTCTTTGATATCCTCTTCCTCTCTGATTCTTGTAATTCCTGAAACACTCATCTATAGTATGATTTGATAGACCACAAATGTTGCATGATGAGGAGTTATAAGATCTCCCCCTACCTTGCTTACCTCCTCTGCCCCTTCCTCCTGATGATCTACCTCTCCCTGTATAGTTGGCTTGAGAGTTTGAACCTTAATCTTCCACTTTCTTGCTTTTGCCTTTATCTTTAGACTTCTTATCAGTGTATAGGGCAGAAGAGTTATTAGCTTTGGATGTATCTCCATTCTTTTTGAGCTTTGCTTCATGAGTAAACAATTGTCCCATGAGAGTTGTAAGATCTAGAGTGTGCATGTCCATGTAAAGATCCATAGCTGTGGTGAAGCTTTCCCATTTGTCATCAGCCTTGATCCCATTGATCACTTGCCTTACAATCTGTTCTTCTTCAATCTCTTCTCCTATGCTTGCTAACTGATCTGCTACATCTTTAATCTTGGTCACAAATTCTGAAACAGCTTGCTTAGGTTGCTTCCTTAATGTTGTGAATTCAATCCACAACTGATTTTTTCTAGCCCTTGTGTTGGAGGAAAAATATGATGACAAGGTTTCCCAAGTCTCTTGGGATGTCTTACAATTTCTAATATGTGGCAAAAGAAAATCAGATATAGAGTTGAGTAAATAAGACCTTTCCAATGCAGCCTTAGCACACCATGTGTTGAGCCTTTCATGTTCTTCCTTGGTTGGTAATCCTCTTGTTTTGAATGAGGGCAATTCCTCATCTCCTGAGATGTATCCATAGAGACTCCTTCCTTGTAAGTAGGTCTTCATCCTTAGAGACCATGCTTGATAGTTGTTCTTGTCCAATTTATCAATGAATGAAGGAAAACCATCTCCCATTTTACCTTAGTTTGCTCTGATACCACTTTTGGAAAGATGGATGGATGCACCAAGAGACTGAGTAGGTAGTGCTAAAACCTGCTTTGTACCAGCCCTCTTTTGCTTCAAAGTTGATAATTAGACCTCCTTAGCTTCCCAATGACACCATAAAATGTCCTATGTACTTTGGAAGTGATGTGTGTAATGATTGAATCAAAACAGATAACTTTGGAAGTCATAAACTCAAGAAAACTTTCTATTTATGTCTTGACACATGCTAGGTATTTTGCTCAGTTTGACCAGCACAGTAGGAATTGGAAAAATTCCTTTTAGGGGTATCTAATTAGCTTAGTAAGCTACCTATTCCAAGTAGAATGATGTAAAATAATAAACTATGCTAAGAGAAATCAATTTAGCAAGTTAAGCTATACCCTCGACTTTTTAGGACTGTAGCAGAAAATGACCAGAGGTCACCTCGACGCAGATTTCTCCAAAATGGCTGAATAGAATGTCTTAAAACTTTGACAGCATGTAGATTACTTTAAGATGAATCCAAAAAGCTTTGAATTACTGAATTTGGTGAAGAATTTACCGAGATATGCCCTTGATAAGTTGACAGACTTTTGAGTAGACTAACAGAGAACTCAGAGATGGACAATGTGAATGTATGTATTAATGAACATTTGTATACAACTCCATTGGCATGAATATCATTGCCAAATTGTGTAGAGAGGTGTGGGCTAGAGTGTAGACCTCACACACACTCAAAAATCAATAATGCTAGGCTCGGGAGTGCTCTCACTTACCCGCGACTTTTCATGTGCATTTTTATAAGAGATGGGTAAAAGTTTGAATTCAAATTCAAACTTTTGGCTCCCTATGATCAAGCTCATAAATGCTTGGAGATATTCTTTCAATCAAACAACTAATTTTGCACGAATCCTTTTGGTAGGTGATTACAAGAGATTCCAAGTCAATTTGACTTTTACAATGAGATAAAGTGGTAATTAACCAATAGCAATGGTTCCTATGTTTCTTCATGTATGTATAAACTTCAATGCATCCTTTGAGCCAAATGTGTAGGCTTGTAATTTACACCAACAAGACACAGATATGTGTAGGTATTCACAAGTAGTCCTAATGAAACTAATGAATTACAACAATTAAAAAAAAAAAAGAAACTTGGGATCACAACCTAGAATTACAAGATAATCCACGAAATAGTAAACATCACATACGAGTATATTCCCAAAGGGAATGAAGGTACTAGACTTCATCTAATGATTTTTTTAAAGAAGGGGAAGCAGTAGATGAATTCCCTATCAGAATGCAAAATAGTGGAATAATCAAGGACGAAGATTGAGACCATCACAAGTAGCCAAATGTGTGAAAAAAAATTATGAGGGATCTACTCATCCTCATGACCATGTTGCAAAGTATGAACAAATTGTGAGAGCAAAAGAAGTAGTTAATTATACTACTTAGTTTGAAGCTTTTGGATTAGCCCTACGAGGACATACCTTATCATGGATTTTAGCATTAAGGAAGGAAATATTTGGAAACATTCAGAGGTTCTTGGAAGAATTTATAGGGGAATTTTCCAAAACAGGCATCAAACATAATACTATTACATTGATTCATACAGTTAAATAGAAACCCAAGGAAAGTGTGCAAATAGCTACAAGAATATTTAAGAACTACTTGGATAGATATCCAAATGATGAAAAGCTCTCCATGCCAAAAAGGGTCTCATTATTCATTGAAGGATATAGAGTCCAGACTGTGATCAATGGTGTTTGGACATCAGGAGCACATAAGAAATCCGTGCAAGTCAGATGAGACACATCATGTGTCACTTCAAAGAACCCCTTTGCACCAGCACCTCTTGCATGCACAACACGCTCAGGGATGTGTTCTCTATCAAACTGCGCAAGCTTCTCAACCAAATCAACGTTCATGAATAACAGTTGAGAAATATTGCATCAAATCCTTGGGAAAACAACTTAAAAGGGGAAAATAGAAGTGCAAGAGAAGCGTTGTGGGTAAGCGATAGTGGGGTGGGGGTTATGGGGGTGCAGGGGGAGGGAACTGCGGGAGCTAGAGTGGCTACAGCGGGCTACAGAGGCGGGAGGCTAAGGAGGCAACGGGGAGAGCGGGGGAGTTCTTGCGGGGATAGCGGGGGAAAAGAGAGCGGGACTGGCAGGGGTGGGGGAGACTGGTGGGGACGGGGGAGAGAGGAACTGGCGGTGTGGGCGGTTGTGGAGAGAGAGAGAGAGAGAGAGAGAGAGAGAGACGTGGCTATGGGCGCTGAGGAGAAAAGTACGCGGAGAGAGAGAGAGAGAGAGAAAGAGAGAATTGTGGCACTACACACCCTGAGACCACTTTAGCATCCATTTTTCCCGTTCCCTTTCCCTTCCACTCTACATCTCATATTGATCTGCATACCACCATGCATTCACTCTCCACCATGTCATCATTAGTTATCGACAATGCACTCAAGAAACTTTTTCACAACATGAATCAAGTCGGCAATGAATTCCTCTCCTTAGGCTAGAAGTACCACGACTTGGAATGCACCACCACCCAACTCGAAGCAAGAATTAATGCATTAAACATTGAAATTGCTTCCCTCAATGCCCGTTACAATGGGGTCAAGGATGTGGGGGATGTAAGGGCCTTGTGACCTTATCCGCATATTCACACACACACACACACACATATATATATATATATATATATATATATATATATATATATATATATATATATATATATATATATATATATATATATATATATATATATATATATATATACACTGTAATATGCCCATTTTTGGCATAAACATACCTTATGGTTCGAGAATGTAGAGTATCAAAAGATTTGTGATTAAGGAAATCGAAAGCGTTAATCGAATACTTGAAGTCATCTTGCGTATGTATATGAGTGAAAAACAAGATAAATTGGAGTGAATATCTGTCTTTAGTCGAGTTTGCATACGATGGTGCATAGCTAGTTGCTCATTCATCACATATTGGCATAACATGGCTGTATGTACTTGTGTTGTATTATATGCATTATATGTTGTGGCTATATTCATGAATATTTATGAGGATACGTTTTTAGCCATGTTCATGACTATGCGCAGAGATATGTGTTTATCCATCCATGTGAAACCAAATACTTATGGTAAGAGAACTCATATAAATAGAAGAAGAACTTTATGGTTAAATTTATGGAAAACGCAATTCAACGCGAACAATAGAAAACAAATACGTAAAAGCAAAACAAGGCAATCGAAATTGTAAAAGAAAAACAAAACGTAAAAATAGCAACTTTACGTTGCGCATAAAACCAGATTTTTGATCGATTCAGGTAGTACCCATTGTTTTTTATCTTTCAAATTGGTACAGAATCTAGGGATAGCCCTAAATATGCAGATAACCAGACCTGTAGAGATGGCCAATGGACGATTACACTACACGAAAGGATATGTTGAAAACCTTGAATTTACTCTTTCTAATAGACGCTTTTTGGAAGCTTCCATGTAATTGAGATGAAACAGAGTGATGTAATCATAGGCATGGATTGGTTAGTTAAAAATGTTGCGACAATTAATTGTGAACAAAGAACGATCACTGTGAAGCTAAATGATAAATCTATTCATATTCTAGGTGATGTCTTTAATCCTAAGCCTACTCTTATTTCTGCTATGCAGATAGTTAGAGGTATACGTGATGGCTACAAAACATTTGTAGTGTATGTGAACAATCTGCATCAGGAAGGTAATGACGAAGATATTCCAGATTACGTAGGAAATCTCTTGAAAGAATATGCCGATGTATTTCCAGAAGACTTGTTTGGTATACCCCCACCTAGGCAGATTGACCACGCCATTGACCTATATCCAGGGAGTGAACCATATTCTAGAGCACCCTATAGATTTAACATTGATAAACTAAAGAAGCTATTGTCCAAAGCTACTGTAACCATTGATTCACATCTATAATATCAGAATTCTTCCTTCTCTGCGTCATATTTGCTCTACTCTTCCGCATCAGATTTTCTTTTACCTTGTGCAATCTCTGCGTTCTTCTCTCCACTGTTATTTTTGAGTAATCAAAAGATTGTGATTGGGGATAGATTGTGATTGAGGAAACGCTACATATACATATATAGAAACATTGAGTGCAAAACAAGACAAACATCCAAGAAAACCCTAATATCGCTATGCGATGCAACCACCTATGGGAGGACTCATGCATATGGCAATATATTACAATAGGCACCCACCAAATAGCAATACCCATCTTGGAAGTATTTATAGGGGAATTTTCCAAAACAAGCATCAAACATAATACTATTACATTGATTCATACATTTAAATAGAAACCCGAGGAAAGTGTGCAAATAGCTACAAGAATATTTAAGAACTACGTGGATAGATATCCAAATGATGAAAATCTCTCCATGCCAAAAAGGGTGTCATTATTCATTGAAGGATTGAATAACTCCGAACTGATAATCATGATCTATTTTAGAAGATATATAGACCTAGACACTTGCATCAAAGAAGCAATTGATTTGGAAGATAATAGAGGGAATGATCTTCTAATATATGACCAACAAGTCAATGGGGAGAGTAAAATACCACCCACAAAAGAATTACCTCAAGCCATAGCAAAAGCTTTAGGAGTTACAATCAGATCAAATATATTCAAGTCCAAAACAACACAATTAAGGAAATGTTATGTGTGTGGAGAAAACCATCCTACTCGTATGTGTAACCATTAAAAACCATCCCATCTTTAGGAAAAGAGAACACTCAAGTATTCTACTCTAGAGAAGAACTGGACAAATCATACAAGTGGTGAGGGATTCTATAATAAAAAACCATCGATCGAAAGGGAATTTCAAAATTAGACAATACAATTGAGAGAAAAGGAGTTTTTCGATTAGCCTACAGTTGTGTTCGTGCAACAAGGACCTATACAACCAACATAGCTCTGGTAAAATACACACCAGTGGAAGAAAATTTGGAAAGCTCCTTAGTGCAAACTAGAGAGTATTCTTATGGTTATAATAGCAGTTTAGAGGAGCATTCAGGAGGACACAAATTGGGATTATGTATATAACGAAGAACCTTATCTATGAGCTTTAGATTTGGGAAATCAGAGAGTGGAAATGGATGCAACCATATTCATGTATATAACCAACAACTACATGTCAATCTAAGAGTATTTAGAAGTTTAATTGTAAAAGGTATGGTGGAGACCATTTTCTCATAGATCTCCCTTAGCCACCTACCTTCAGAGTAGAGGGTGCATTTTGTAAAGAGTGTGGGATTGAACAATTGATTAGAGATTGTCCAAAAAATTCCAATAGGCAAAATGTAAACAATCAAATATCTCTGAAAGCTATGCATATTCTATCAACTTTTAGTAGTGATCAATATGAGATAACACCTATGCAAGTCGTAAATAGAGCTCAAGCAAGAAATCAAAAGATGAACAATGATGGAGAAAAGGAAGTTTAATTGAAACGGCAAAGAAAAACTTGAAAAAGAGTTCTTCAATGAAAGAAATAAGAGTAAAACAAAAATGAAAATGGGAAAAGAGAGTACAGGAGTTGGTGCATGAAGACTTTACACGAAAATATGCAAAATAGGAGTTGGTGCATGAAGACTTTACACGAAAATATGCAAAATAAATCAGGGAAGGAGTTTTTGACATGTATGAACAAACAAGTGAGTGCAAACCAATAAAGGAATCGTCAAAACAATTAGACAGTTTGATCATAGCATACATGGCTAGAATAAAGTAAGGACTTATACCAACAAAGCAAGAAAAAGTATATCCAATGCTAGAACTAGAAGCAAAGAGAATGCATTTGTGTAAGGATATCATTTAAAAGACATTAAAATTGCTAGAAAGGTCCGTCGAGAGATTAACTGTAAAACGGTAGCAAATTGCATGAGAAGGTGTGGAAGGAATTGATAGAGAACAAGTTGCGATCATACAAGAATGATAATCTTCATACCACAAAACAAAAGGGAGTCAGGAACAAACAATTGAAGCACACATACTTGAAGAAATACCATTCAAAGTGGAGGCGAGAGTGAATGACGAGTGTAAAATCTCTTTTCAAATGAGTGTAATAGAAATAGTGAAACAAAACTCTTATGTGGAGAAATACTTGAACAAGAAGAAGAAGAGTCAAAATGTGAAGTCTCTTAAGTGAGTAATGGATTCATTGATGCAAGTAACAATAGATAAAATTGGGGGATATTATAAAGGAAAATAATGGAATACAATACTCTCCATTTACCATGAAGATAAACAAGTCAATGACATTCTAGATAGTGGAGCTAGAGTAGCCATAATGAGAAGAAAAATCTAGGAAGAATGAGAAGCTTAGAAACTCAAACCTACTAGATTGAGATTGAAAATTGCAGATGGACATATAGAGAATTCCTTGAGTATTTGGAAAAAGGTAATAATAAGAATAGTGGAATTGAAATAGAACATACATTCGCAATGGTGGAATTTCCTCAACTCACATCATGTGAGATTATCTTGGGAAGAACTTTTATGAGACAATCATACATAGTTCAAGAGTGGGGAAAAGATTGCCTTTACCTACCAAAACAAGGAAATGTAACTAGAGTCAATAGTAGGAGAGGGAATTATCATGAGATATCTCTGTTGGTGCAAGCAATCTTCAAATTTACCACTCCTAATACATGCATTTGACTCGACTCTTAGAATTTTCTTATTCTGCATATGAACCTAGTCTTAAAAGCAGTTTTTTCATATGGCCCATAGTTTTTTTGAAACAAAAGGAAAAAAAAGAAAATAGCCACGTAGCTTATTCCACGAACTTAGCTACTTGCATAATCACTCCATAATTCAAGGAAAATATTTGTACTCAAATTGCATTCGCATTATCCTCCTTGAATCAAGGAAATCAACTCCATATTTCCCTTTGGATAAAAGTATGCATGCGGTAAACTCGTGCCGCTTCATCCCGCTTGTATATAAACACATATACTGAATAGAAAAGACGGGCGACTCTATTACACATTTTCCATATACTGTTGTCAACCCCGTGCGTGTCCATCTTCTCTCTCTGTGTTTTGAATCTTGATATGAGACCCAAATCACTTGCCTTATGATATGGGTACAGAGACATATTCGATGTGTAAGATATATATATCTTGATTACATGAAGATCTCATTTTATACGTGCACAAATGAATGTGAGTATGTAAAATAACTATAACAGGATTTACTGTTAGCGGCACACCACCTTCAAGTATGTAATCTCATATATGTTTTACTGATAACATAGCTCACATACTTACATGCGATCAGCACACATATATTATTCCATGTTCAGCAGATTTGTCAAGTCATCAGGAGATATGCAGAATCTGTTCCTGGTGCAGAATACAATGAGAATTACAACCGAAGTCTGCAAAATCTGTTCGTGGTGCTGAATACGATGAGAATTGCAATCAAAGTCTCATAGAAGTATAATACAGGGAATCAACCATCATCGTATGACATGTATGACACATGTTCAGATCTACAGACATCATGTACTAAGGAGCAGATCATGAAGTGCATTGTCAACTGAAGACAACTTCGAAGACTACTATCCGATTCAAATGAGGCTCATTATTACTTGTTCACATGAACCCATGTGTGCATGTGTCTTTGTCTCAAGTCCTATATGCGCGTAAACCATTCAGTTCTGCTTTATGAGTTGTAATACATCTGCTCATGCAAATGCATTTAGGAAGAAGAAGTTTATACATACATGAGAGGAGTTCACACGTACAATTCTTTTACAAGTAGTTTATGAAGTTCTACATGCTCTATTGTATTATTGAGTACACCAAAATAAAGTCGAATGTTAGTCGCATGATCCAACTTGAATGGGACCATGTTTTAACTTATATGTAACTCTTGGAGTCACTCTTTACTCCACATCTTAACACATGTTTCCGCATTAGAGTGTATTATCCTCACTCACTCACAGTGGTATCAGAGCCATCCAAAGCCTTTGAGAGCAAGTGGTTCAACACTCATTGAAGGAAGGTATTTCAAATCAACTTATGAAGAGCAGGATTTGAAGAAACGGTTTTAACTACATCAACAACCTATGCTATGTGTGTTAGTTGCTACACATACCTTACATGGATTCAACTCAAGTGGACATACAAATGGACGCAGCTTGGTGGTTTCTATTGGAAGATACTTATTTGAGACATTATATGATCATGCTTATGATCATCATCTAAAGTCAAGTCTCTTGATTTATTCATACTTATGCATTATTTGATTTCGTGATTACTCAATGTAATTCTGCTATGTTATGGTTACCTGATTTGTAACTTGGAGGGTACTTTAGGCCTCAACCAAGCACTTCATTGCAAACTACACTTGTTGTACTTGAGGCATATGAAAGCTTATGTTCATGAAGTTTGTAGTAAACACATTTGGTTACATAACTTACGCATATTAGCAATCAAGGGGAGTGTGAAACAATTCGTTTGTTTGTATTCCATGATATTAAAAGCAATATACTTTTAGGATGGAAGATAGTACATGATGTAGGTTTACTTTCTTGCAACATCAACCATGCAAGAGGATGAAGAAGTTTCAAGCCCTCGAGCTATACTTGCAGTTCAACTTGCTACATGGAAGCATCAAGGAGAATGAAGACTACTCCTCCACCAAGCGACCTTCAAACATGTGTCCAAACTTATTTATGTTGGAATCTTTATGAAACCATATCCTTGGAAAGTTTTTCATTGTATCCCTTGAGATATCATATGTACGATATACTCAATTCAACAATTCAAGGAAGAGCAAGGATTAAGCTATCCCTCATATACAACATGTTGCTAGAATGTATTTCTATGGTTTCTATGTTAGGTGATGATTGAAGCTTGGAAGATGATTCAAGCAAAGTCAAAGGCCGTGAAGCAATGCATTGAAGAATCGGCATCAATGAAGATAGCGTCATCAAACGATGAAGAAAACATAGAATGAAGATGAAAGCTCAAAGGACTCAACACTAGAAGATCGTTTTCAAGAAGACAAAGAAGGGTTGGAAATCAAGGCTCAAGGCAAGGCTCGTCATCAATGACAAATGATTTCAAAATGAAGATATCAAGAAGATCTACACAACCTACAAAACCCCAAGGATCGATAATTGAAATTCAAAAGCTAGAAAGGATCAAAAGCTATCATCTCTAAAGACTCCAGTTCAACAATCGAGAAGGCATCCTTCATTAGAAGCATTCATTTGGTAATGTTCATCAATCTGATTTCTTCCTTGATAGTATCCATCTTCTAAAGATCTGAGTGCACTTAAAATCGATTAGGATCAATGCTCATACATGTTCTATCTTGGAGAAACCTATCTTCTAGCATTAAAACACTTCTAAGCCTTCTCTTAGAAATCTATATCATATCGTAGATTATTCCCATTGTACGTTGAATCTCTATCACATATTTCAAATGAAGATCACATATACCTCTTGTTCATTGATATGTACCTCTCAAGCTCCATGTACACAAAGCAAGAAGCTTGTATTTGTAGTTAAGTTCTATTCAAGCATATATCCATATGATGTTGTTTCTTCGATTGACAAATCGGTTGCAAGATAAACAGAGTGCTTAGTAACAAGGGAAGTGTCATACCCATATATCATTGGCTTCTTGCTCTCCCTTTGTGATCTTCTGATTTCTTGGTTGGATGATTCAGGTATATCCTCCAATTTCTTCATCTTGAGTTTGCCTTTGGACTTCCATGCCTTGAACTCTTCAAGATTGATGATGTCCTCATCATCTGAATTGATGTCTCCATTCTGAATATGCTCCTCCTTAGTGAGGCTTGGAAACTCCTCTTCCAAGTCATAAGGTAGTTTTACTTTCCTCCATTCATTATCAAACCAAGAATCATTCTCATCAAAGAAAACATCTCTACTGACCATGAATCTCTTGTTTAAGGAATTGTAGAACCTGTATCCTTTCTGATTTAAATCATACCCTATGAATATGCACTTCTCTGCCTTAGGGTCTAGCTTACCTCTTATCGGAGAAGGGATATGCACATATGCTACACATCCAAATATCCTGCAATGATCAAATGAAGGTCTTCTACCATGCCATGCTTCATATGGGGTCATCCCATCAAGTGATTTGGATGGAAACCTGTTTAGAAGATAAGTGGCAGTAGATACACTCTCTGCCCATAAGTAATTAGGTAATTTCTTCTCATTTAACATTGACCTAGCTATCTCAACAATTAATCAATTTCTCCTTTCTGCTACCCCATTTGGCTCAAGGTTATACCTTGTGGTAATTTCTCTCTTGATTCCCTTATCGTGCAAGAACGAGGGTTATGTAGTTCCTAGCAAGGAAAGTCTAGTTTGTAAGCTTAAGAAGAGCTTGTATGGACTTAAACAGTCCCCTTGACAATGGTACCAAAAGTTTGATGCTTTTATGAGGTCTCAAGGCTATTCTCGAAGCAATGAGGATCAATTTCTCTACACAAAGAGATGCACAAATGGTAGCTTGATATTCTTAATACTTTATGTCGATGATATGGTGATTGCTAGGAAGTCCTCTTATGATTTGTCAATTCTCAAAAAGAAGTTGAGTTAGACATTTGATACGAAGGATTTGGGGGATGCCAAACATATTCTTGGCATGCACATTACTCGTGATAGGAGCAAAAGATGCATATTCTTGTCTCAAAGTGAGTACATATCCAAAGTACTTCACAGGTTCAATATGTAGGGTGGAAAGGCATTGAGTACACCTTTACCCACATATGTGAAGTTGAGCAAGGATGATTGCCCCAAATCAGATAAGGAAAATGAATTCATGACCAAAACTCCCTATCAGTCTGCTGTTGGTAGTCTCATGTATGCTTTGGTAGCTACAAGACCAGACATTGCATTTGCACTAGGAGTTGTGAGTTGATATATATCTAATCCTGGCAAGATTGGGAAGCAGTCAAGATGATTTTAAGATATCTGAGTGGCACTAAGGACAAGAGTCTATGCTTAGGTAGAGGGAAAGCATCTATTATTGGTTACACAGATTCTCACTATGCTAGTTGTGTAGACAATTGTAAGTCTACATCAGGGAACATTTTTCATTTTACTGGAAGTGCTATCTCTTGGAGACCTCATCTTCAAGAATGTACAACTATTTCCACCACAGAAGCAGAGTTTGTTGTAGCAAGTGAGGCATGTAAGGAAGTGTTGTGGCTTTCTCGTCTTGCTTGTGATATGGGTTTACCTCAGCATGTACCTCGTTTGCTCACTGATAGTCAGAGTGCTATTGCTTTGGCTAAGAATCCGGTGTATCATGCAAAGACCAACCACATTGAGGTGAGGTATCACTTCATTCGAGATTGTTTTGCCACTCAGTGCATTATTCTTGAGAAGGTTCACACTCGAGATAATGTTGCAGATGCTTTGACTAAAGCTCTACCACAGGATAGCTTTCAACACTGTTGTCATTTGATGGGGGTACTTGATTCATGATCTTACACAGTTACTTGTAGATTGTATAACATGCCCATCAGCTTTGTATAATGACACTCAGGTATTCTTTATCATTCTTTATTTTTCTCCCATAGTTACTTTGGCCATATTGACCTTTAGTGGGAGATCTTCATCATTAGTGTCCATGTCAAAGGCCAAATGGCCACTGAAAACTTCTTTGTATATGCTCTTTAATAAAACATATAGTGGCCTGGTCAGTCACAGACTATAAGTTTGACCGCATTCGTAAGACCTAAGAATTTTGTGTTCGTGCTCCCTGTGTACTGTGTTTTTCTACGTATTCTGCAGTCTCTGTGCGGAGTACCATGTGCGGCCTCAGGAGCTTGGTTTCCTACTCCGAGGATATCATCCTAGAGATCGCAAGAAGGAGAGCGCACTATGGTGCATCGCCATCGAAATACTTCATATTGTAGATTAGAAGATAGAGTAGAGTTTAATATAGATTTTTTGGGTGCCTAATTTGATCCCGAAAACCATGGAGATCCTATTTTTTCTATTGAACATCAAGGTGGGGCAACATTTATGTAAGGAAAAGGTCCATTACCATTCAAACTTACATATAATACGAGATTGCAGCATAGGAAGTTAATAGAAATCTTAGTAGAATATAACAAATCTTACATAGAGGCACTCTTGAAGGAGTTTAAATGAGAGGATATTGGTTGTAGGCACTCTAAGGAACTGACTACAATAGAAGTTGTAGGAGCGCTATTACAAATCCAAGGAAACGAGGAGAGCAAGGAGGTACTTGCACCAAAGCCGATGGAGCAACGTGGAGCCTCAACCAACTAGGAGAGACTTATTGATACAAATTTAGGCTTGCAAATCATACAGGAACCCCTTAAGGTGAAGAGGCAAGTGAATTTTTGCCCCTTCAAGGTGCTAGTAGAAGCAACCATGCCAAGGAATAACCAAAATTCGAAGCAAAAAGAAATTGGAGGGAAGAAGCATGAAGACCCTGATAGTAAAGAAGCAAAAAGAAATTGGAGGGAAGAAGCATGAAGACCCTGATAGTAAAGAAGAAATTCCAATCCTTGTAAAGGTACCATAATTCAAGCTTCCCTATATGCTTTGGTAACGTGCAATGTTCTCAAGTGCATCACCTTCATGAGCACTTAGTTTTAGGTTTACCTCTATTGGAGTACCTACAACTTTGGCATCCTTCAAATGAAACTTCTTCAACATATCCTGTATATACTTCCTCTAAGTAATGTAAACTCCTGAGTTAGTATAGACTAACTCAAGTCCAAGAAAATATTTTAGTGATCCAAGGTCATTAATTTTGAACTCCATCATCTGGTCCTTGATCTGTTTGATGCCATTAGCATGATTACGTGTAAGTATGATATCATCAACATATACACATAGGTATATTACCTCTGAATTACTTCTCTTGATGAATAGAGAAGTATCTGCTTTACTAATGACAAAACATTGATCCTGAAGGTATAAAGTCAACCTATGGTTCCATGCCCTAGGTGCTTGTTTCAATCCATAAAGAGCTTTGTTCAATTTGCATACATATGTTACCTTGTTTGGGTTCTCATAGCCAGGAGGTTGCGACATGTAGACTTTCTCTGAAATCCATCCATTTAGAAATGCATTTTTTACATCCAAGTGATACATGTTCCAATTCTTTTATGCAGCCACACTTACGAATACCCTGATGGTTGGCATTTTGGCAACAGGTGAGAAAGTTTCTTCATTATCAACTCCTTGGGTTTGTGCAAAACCCTTATCCACAAGTCAAGTTTTGTACCTGCTTATTGATCCATTAGAATTCCTTTTGATCTTATAGATCCATCTACATCCAATTACCTAGTATCACTTTCCTTGAGTGCTTCAATTTCTTCATCCATTGCTTTCTTCTATTCTGCCTTGGTCTTGGCTTCTTCATATGATGTTGGTTCTTCAATTGACAAATTGTTTGCAAGATAAACAAAGTGCTTAGTAACAAGGGAAGTGTCATACCCATGTCTGATTGCTTGGTTGGATGATTCACGTATATCCTCCAATTTCTTCATCTTGAGTTTGCCTTTGGACTTCCATGCCTTGAAATCTTCAAGATTGATGATGTCCTCATCATCTCAATTGATTTCTCCATTCTGAATAGGCTCCTCCTCAGTGAGGCTTGGAAACTCCTCTTCCAAGTCATAAGGTAGTTTTACTTTCCTGCATTCATTATCAAACTAAGAATCATTCTCTACTGACCATGAATCCCTTGTTTGGAGGATTGTAGAGCCTGTATCCTTTCTCATTTAGATCATACCCTATGAATATGCAATTCTCTGCCTTAGGGTCTTGCTTACCTCTTATCTGAGAAGGGATATGCACATATGCTACACATCCAAATATCTTGCAATGATCAAGTGAAGATCTTCTACTATGCAATGCTTCATATGGGGTCATCCAATCAACTGATTTGGATGGAAAATTTTTTACAAGATAAGTGGCAATAGATACTCTGTGCCCATAAGTAATTAGGTAACATTGACCTAGCTATCTCAACAATTAATCGTTTTCTCCTTTTTGCTACACCATTTGTCTCAAGGGTATACCTTGTTGTAATTTATCTCTTGATTCCATTATCCTGCAAGAATGCACCAAAATCATTTGAGAAGTACTCACCTCCTCCATCTGACCTTAATCTTTTTAGGTTTCTCCCTGTTTGATTTTCAACAAGTGCAATATACTTTTTAAAAGAACTGAATACTTCATCTTTGTGCTTCATAAAGTACAATATAGTCCAACTACAGTAATCATCAATGGAAGATACATAATACCTTGATCAAGAGATTGAGGGATCCTTGCTTGGTCCCCATACATTTGTATGAACAAGTTCTAGGTAGTCCTCATGCATGTAGCCTTTCCTTGAGAAGGGTAACCTGTGAGACTTTCCGAACTGACAAGCACCACATTTATAAATAATGTGTTGCTTGGATACATTAGGTATCCCAAGCACACATTGATCCCTGTATATTTGTTTCAAGGTTCTTTTACCTACATGCCCTAATCGTTTATGCCAAATTTCAAGCTCTGATAATGTTTGATCTTTATAACTATAAAGTGCAATGTTCCTTGTATCCTCAAGTTCAAAAGTGAAAAGTCTACCTGTCTTTTCTCCTTTGGCAATTCTCTTGAACCCATGCTTGGGATCCTACACAAATGCTTCATATTGGTTGAATCTAACTTGCAAACCCTTTTCCACAATCTGTCCAACACTCATCAAATTCTTGGTAATCGTTGGTACATATAGAACCCTACTCAACAGATTCTTGTTTCCATCAAAGGTCTTAACATTTGCAACTTTAATCACTGAGTGCTTGGTGTCATCACCTCTTTGTACCTGATGCTTACCCTTTGGTTTCTCAAGTCAGAGAGAAGAGCTACATTGCCTGCCACATGATCTGAGCATCCCTGAGTCAATTTAGAAGAGGTGATCATCATTTATACCTGGTTTTGAAGTCATGTTCATAATCAGAAGAGAATCTTCTTGCTCTTCTATGTAATTTTTGTAAAATTTCCTTGATTTGTAACCTCCTTGGTAGTTACTATTGTAGTTGTTGTTGTATCCTTGGTGGTGATTGAATCTACCTCTTGATCGTTTATATCCACCTCTTTGATATCCTCTTCCTCTCTGATTCTTGAAGTTCCTGAAACACTCAACTGTGTTGGTGTAAATCACAAGCCTACACATTTGGCTTGGAAGATATCATGAAGACTCTACATACATGAAGAACCATAGGAACATATGCTAGTGGTTTATTAGCACTTTACCTCATTGTAAAAGTCAAATTGACATAGAAACTTTTTGTAATCACCTACCTAAATGATTCGTGGAAAAGGTAGATCACTTGATTGAGAGAATATCTCCAAAACTTTAGGAGCTTGATCATAGGGAGCCAAAAGTTTGAATTTGAATTCAAACTTTGAGTCATTTCCTATAAAAATAGATATGAAAAAAGTCGCGAGTAGATCACTTCACTCCGGAGCTTCATTTTACTGTAACTGAGTGTGTGTGAGGACTACACCATATCCTACACCTCTCTACACCATTAGGCAATGCTATCCATGCCAAGGGGATTATACACAAGTGTTAAGTAATAGATACAATTACATCATTCATCTCTGTGTTCTTTGCTAGTCTACTCAAACGTCTGTCAACTTGGCAAGGGCATATCTCGGTCAATACTACTCCATATTCAGTGATTCAAAGCTTGTTAGATTCATCTTGAAGTCTCATACATGCTGTAAAATTTTGAAGACATTCTATTCAGCCAATTCAGAGAAATCTGCGTCGTGGTGCTCACTGGTCTATTTCTGCTACAGTCCTAAAAAGTCGGGGGTATAGCTAATCTTGCTAAATTGATTTCTCTAGGCATAGTTTATCTTTTTACATGATTCCACTTGCAAATGGTAGCTTACTAAGTAATCAAATACCCCTAGAAGGAATTTTATCAATTGCTACTGTGCTGGTCACACTGAGCAAAACATCTAGCAGGTGTCAAGACCAAAATAGAAGGTTTTCTTGAGTTTGTGACTTCCAAAGTTATCTGTTTTGATTCAATCATTGCACATATCATTTCCAAAGGACATAGGTCATTTCTTGGTGTCATTGGAATGCTAAGGAAGTATACTAATCAAGTTTGAAGCAAAAGAGGGCTGGTACAAAGCAGGCTTAGCAGTACCTACTCAGTTTCCTGGATCATCCATCCATCTTTCCCAACAGTGGTATCAGAGCAAATAAGGTAAAAGGGGAGATGGTTTTCCTTCATTTATTGATAAATTGGATAGGAACAACTATCAAGCTTGGTCTCTAAGAATGAAGCCTACTTACAAGGAAGGAGTCTCTATGGATATATCTCAAGAGATGAGGAATTGCCCTCATTCAAAGCAAGAGGTTTGCCAACCAAGGAGGAACAAGAACAACTCAATACATGGTGTGCAAAGGATGCATTGGCAAGGTCTTATTTACTCAACTCTATATCTGACTTTCTTTTACCTCATATCAGAAATTGTAAGACTTCCCAAGAGACTTGGGAAACCTTGTCATCATATTCTTCCTCCAATACAAATGCTAGGAAAAATCAGTTGTGGATTGAATTCACAACACTAAGGAAGCAACCTAAGCAAGTTGTTTCAGAATTTGTGACCAAGATCAAAGATGTTGCAGATCAGTTAGCAAGCATAGGAGAAGAGATTGAAGAAGAACAAATTGTGAGGCAGGTAATCAATGGAATCAAGGCTGATGACAGGTGGGAAAGCTTCACCACTGCAATGGATTTCTACATGGACATGCACACTCCAGATCTTACAACTCTTATGGGTCAATTATTTACACATGAAGCAAAGCTCACCAAGAGTGGAGATACATCCAAAGGTAAAAACTCTTCTGCCCTATACACTGATAAGAAATTTAAGGATAAAGGCAAGAGTAAGAAGGTGGAAGATGAAGGCTCTACTTCCCAAGCCAACTATGCAGGGAGAGGTAGATCTTCAAGAGGTAGGGGCAGAGGAGGTAAGCAAGGTAGGGGGAGACCCTATAACTCATCACCATGTAACATTTGTGGTTTATCAAATCACACCACAGATGAGTATTACAGGAATTACAAAAATCAGAGAGGAAGAGGCTACCAAGAGGTAGATACTCACAGTCTAGAGGAAGGATCAACCAATACCAAGGCCACAACAACAAGGTAAACATCAAGTCCAAACAGGTGATGATACAAAGCATTCAATGGTTAAAGTTGGTAATGTTAAGACTTGTGATGGTAATCAAAATTTGTTGAGCAGGGTACTCTATGTACCAACCATTACAAAGAACTTAATGAGTGTTGGTCAGATTGTAGAGAAAGGTTTGCAGGTCAGATTCAATCAATATGGAGCATTTGTGGAGGACCCAAGACATGGATTCAAAAGGATAGCTAAAGGAGAAAAATCAGGTAGACTTTTCACTTTTGAGTTGGAAGATACAAAGAACATTGCACTATAGAGTTATAAAGATCAAACACTTTCAGAGCTTGAGATTTGGCACAAAAGGTTAGGGCACATAGGAGAAAGGACCTTGAAACAAATGTGCAGGGACCAATGTGTGCTTGGGATACCTAATGTATCCAAGCAACATATGATTTACAAGTGTGGTGCTTGTCAATTTGGTAAGTCTCACAGGTTACCCTTCTCAAGGAAAGGATATATACATGAAGACTACCTAGAGCTAGTACACATAGATGTATGGGGACCTAGCAAAGACCCCTAAGTCTCACATTCAAGGTACTATGTGTCTTTCATTGATGATTATAGCAAATGGACTGTATTATACTTCATGAAGCACAAGGATGAGGTATTTAATTGTTTTAAGAAATATCTTGCATTAGTTGAAAACCATAAAGGAAGGAATTTGAAGAGGCTAAGGTCAGATGGAGGAGGTGAGTACTTCTCCAATGAATTTGAAGACTTCTTGCAGGACAGAGGCATCAAAAGAGAGATAACCACAAGGTATTCTCTTGAACGCAATGGGGTAGTTGAGAGAAGAAATAGGTTAATTGTTGAGATAGCTAGATCTATGCTTAATGAGAAGAAAGTACCTAACTATCTATGGGCAGAGAGTGTTTCTACTGCCACTTACCTCATAAATAGGTTACCATCTAAGTCACTTGATGGTATGACACCCTATGAAGCATTGCATGGTAAGAGACCATCATTGGATCACTGCAAAATATTTGGATGTGTAGCATATGTGCACATTCCTTCTCAGATAAGAGGTAAGCTAGACCCAAAGGCTGAAAAATGCATTTTCATTCCGTATGATTTAAATAAAAAAGGTTACAGGTTTTATAATCCTACAAACAAGGGATTTATGGTGAGAAAAGATGTGATCTTTGATGAAAATGATTCTTGGTATGAGAATGAATGCAGGAAGGTCAAACTATCCTATGATTTGAAAGAAGAATTTCCAAAACTTACAAAGGAGGAACCTACTCAGGATGTAGACTCAAGTTCAGATGATGAAGATACTATCAACCTTGAAGAACTCAAGGCATGGAAGTCCAAAGGCAAAATGAAGATGAAGAAGCTTGAAGACATACCTGAATCTTCAACTCAATCAATCAGGAGATCTCAGAGAGAAAGCAAAAAACCTATCAGATATGGGTATGATACATCTCTTGTTACTAAACATTCAGTTTACCTTGCAAAGGATTTGTCAAATGAAGAACCAGGTTCATATGAAGAAGCAATCACCAAATCAGAATGAAAAGAAGCTATGGATGAGAAGATTGAAGCACTCAAGGAGAGTGACACATGGGAGTTAGTACCCAAGAAGGACTACATGAAGGTAATAGGATCCATATGGATCTATAAGTTGAAAAGAAATTCTGATGGAACAATTAATAGGTACAAAGCCAGATTGGTAGCCAAGGGTTTTGCACAAACCCAAGGCATTGATTATGAAGAAACATTTTCTCCTATGGCCAAGATGTCAACAATCAGAGTGTTGGTAAGTGTGGCTGCATCAAAAAATTGGAACATGTACCAATTGGATGTCAAGAATGCTTTCTTGAATGGATGGATTTTAGAAGAGGTTTATATGTCACAACCTCCTGGCTATGAAGACCCTAAGAAGGTAACTTATGTTTGTAAATTAAAGAAGGCTTTATATGGATTGAAGCAGGCACCTAGGGCATGGAATTATAGGCTAACTACATACCTCCAAGACCAAGGATTTGTTATGAGCAAGGCAGATACTTCTCTATTTATTAAGAGAAGTAATGTAGAGGTAATATATCTCTGTGTTTATGTTGATGACATCATCATTACAGGTAATGATGTCAGTGGAATCAGATATATCAAAAGCCAAATGATGAAGGAGTTTAAGATCAATGATCTTGGGCTATTGAAGTAGTTTTTGGGACTTGAATTAGTTTACACTAATTCAGGGATATACATTACTCAGAAAAAGCATGTACAGGATATGTTGAAGAAGTTTCACTTGCAGGATGCTAAAGCAGCAAGCACTCCAATGGAGGTGAACCTAAAGCTAAGTGCCCATGAAGGTGATGAAGTCCAAGACATTACAGGTTATCAAAGTATGGTGGGTAGCTTGAACTATGCTACCTTAACTAGAATTGATACTGCATATGGAGTTAGTGTGCTAAGTCAATTCATGCACAAACCAAGGATACCTCACTTAGAGGCTGCCAAGAGAATCTTGAAGTATCTCAAGGGTACACAGAACCATGGTTTGTACTTTCCTTACGCTTCTCATATTGATATAAAAGTTTATTCAGATGCAGATTGGGCAGGATGCAAGGATGATAGGAGAAGCACTTCTGGATACATTTCTTTTGCAGGTGACAAACCAATTTCATGGTCTGCAAAGAAGCAACCAACTATTGCATTGTCTTCTACAGAAGCAGAATATAGAGGGCTAGCTAATGCCACTCAAGAAGCAATTTGGATTAAGCTTTTGTATACAAGATTGGGCTTATATACTAGGCCTCCAATTATCTTTGGAGATAATACAAGTTCTCTTCACCTTGCAGCTAATCCTATCTATCATGCCAGGACAAAACACATAGAAGTTCATTATCATTATGTGAGGGAGAAGTTGCTAAGAAAAGATATTCAGTTGACCTATGTGTCAACCAATATGCAATGTGCAGATTTAATGACTAAAGCTTTGGATGGAACAAAACTTTGGAGGTTCAAATCTATGATTGGATTGTAGGATATACTTGAATAATGAGGATGAAGACTTAAGCCAAAATGTTTGGGGGGAGCTGTTGGTGTAAATCACAAGCCTACACATTTGGCTTGGAAGATATCATGAAGACTCTACATACATGAAGAACCATAGGAACATATGCTAGTGGTTTATTACCACTTTACCTCATTGTAAAAGTCAAATTGACATAGAATCTTTTTGTAATCACCTACCTAAATGATTCATGGAAAAGGTAGATCACTTGATTGAGAGAATATCTCCAAAACTTTAGGAGCTTGATCATAGGGAGCCAACAGTTTGAATTTGAATTCAAACTTTGAGTAATTTCCTATAAAAATAGATATGAAAAAAGTCACGGGTAGATCACTTCACTCCCGAGCTTCATTTTACTATAATTGAGTGTGTGTGAGGACTACACCATATCCTACGCCTCTCTACACCATTAGGCAATGCTATCCATGCCAATGGGATTGTACACAAGTGTTAACTAATAGATACATTTACATCATTCATCTCTGTGTTCTCTGCTAGTCTACTCAAAAGTCTGTCAACTTGTCAAGGGCATATCTCGGTCAATACTACTCGAACTTCAGTGATTCAAAGCTTGTTGGATTCAGCTTGAAGTCCTATACATGCTATCAATTTTTGAAGACATTCTATTCAGTCAATTCAGAGAAATCTGCGTCGAGGTGCTCACTGGTCTATTTCTGCTACAGTCCTGAAAAGTCGGGGGTATAGCTAATCTTGCTAAACTGATTTCTCTTAGCATAGTTTATCTTTTTACATGATTCCACTTGCAAATGGTAGCTCACTAAGGTAATTAAATACCCCTAGAAGGAATTTTATCAATTGCTACTGTGCTGGTCACACTGAGCAAAACATCCAGCAGGTGTCAAGACCAAAATAGAAGGTTTTCTTGAGTTTGTGACTTCCAAAGTTATCTGTTTTGATTCAATCATTGCACATAACATTTCCAAAGGACATAGGTCATTTCGTGGTGTCACTGGAATGCTAAGGAAGTCTACTAATCAAGTCTGAAGCAAAAGAGGGCTGGTAGAAAGCAAGCTTAGCAGTACCTACTCAGTTTCCTGGATCATCCATCCATCTTTCCCAACAAACTGTAGTATGATTTGATAAACCACAAATATTTCATGGTGATGAGTTATAAGATCTCCCCCTACCTTGCTTACCTCCTTTGCCCCTTCATCTTGATGTTCTACCTCTCCCTGCATAGTTCGCTTGGGAGGTAGTTCCTTCATCTTCTACCTTCTTGTTCTTCCCTAACTCTTTAGACTTCTTCTTATTAGTGTATACGGCAGAAGAGCGATTCCCTCTTCATGAATCTCCATTCTTGTTGAGCTTGGCTTCATGGGTAAATAGTTGCCCCATGAGTGTGGTAAGGTCTAGAATCTGCATGTCCATGTACAAGTCCATGGTAGTTGTGAAGATCTCCCATTTGTCATAAGCTTTAATACCATTGACTACTTGCCTTACAATGTGCTCCTCTTCAATTTATTCTCCTATGCTTGCCAATTGATCTGCTACATCTTTGACTTTGGTCACATACTATGAGATAGCTTGCTTACGTTCCTTTCTTTGAGTGGTGAATTCAATCCACAATTGATTCTTCCTGGCCCTTGTCTTGGAAAAGAAATAAGAAGACAATGTTTCCCAAGTCTCTTGGGATGTCTTATAGTTCCTAATATGTGGAAGAAGAAAATCAGAGATTGAGTTAAGTAAGTAGGACCTTGCTAATGCATCCTTGGCACACCATGTGTTGAGTCTTTCATGCTCCTCTCTTCTAGGTTGTCCTTTGCTTCTGAATGTGGGCATCTATTCATCTCCTGAGATGTATCCATAGAGCTGAGTAAGGATCTCATGGTGTACATAACAAGTGAAGAAGAGAAGCCAGTATTTGAAGATGAAAGCCAAGCAAACAAAGAGTAACTAGATGCTTTAAAGCATTAGAAGGATGCTCTGTCTTCATCCTTAGAGACCATGCCTCATAGTTGTTCCTGTCCAATTTATCAATGAAAGAAGAAAAACCATCTCCCACTTTACCTTAGCTTTGCTCTGATACCATTGTTGGGATCGATGGATGGACATGTTAGTATATGATGAATGTCTACCACTCATGATTGTATGCACATTTTGTAAGGCCCCCGTTATCAGGAGAAGCCAAGCGTGCATTACCCAATTGATGGGAATCCCAACTTACATGTTGGATGAAGGTCATATTGGACCATGTAAGGTATTGTAAGGAAAGGGAGTTACCAGGGTCCCTAATTGGGTCAGAAATCATTTATATTTGTTAGGTCGGTCAACCGGTCTAAGCCGTGTATGGCAAGTACGCAGGCGGTGGCCGCCCACGCTCTATCGCCCATGTATAGCCGTCCACAGAAGGCCACCCATGATCCTATATATACATGACTTTTGCACTACCTGAGATATCGAGTTGAGCCAGCATACCTCTACCTTGTATCTCCCTATCTAGAGTTGTCTAGATCACCATTTAAGCTCTACCTTGAGAACACATGGGTGGACAACGCCATCATCTTTGTGCTTGTTGCTAGTAGAAAATTGTTGAGATTCTCCTATATCTATTATCTTCTCTGCTATTGCTCCTGTGTTATATTGCGTAACTATTATCTTACATGGTATCAGATCTATAAGGTTCGAATAGCTTGAGAAGTATCACTATTTTAGCCTACTAGCAGACTAGAATATCAGTAGATTATTCGAGTGATTACATGATGGCTTTATCGTCGAACACTAGTCTTGGTGCTTCAGCTAATGTTAATGCTGCACCTATTCGAATTCGTCCACCTACATTCACTGAAGGGAAGCTCGATGGAACCAACTATACACTCTAGAAGTTCAAAATTTCTGCAATTTTGGACTCCTATGAATTAGTTGACACTGTCATGGGACCGATGGGATTGGATCCAGCGCCTATACCAGTTGAAGATCCAACAAATGCAAGATTGATGATTCAGCCAGATCCAGATCTTCTACGAGCTTGGAAGAGGCGGAATGCTGATGCATTATGTGCGATTGTCACTAGTGTAAGTGATTCTGTGCTTACTTTAGTTCAACATACTACTAAAGCACATGAGGCTTGGGGCATCGTCAATATGAGACCAAGAACCACACTAGGATACAAAATTTAGAAAATCAGTTGGCAAATGAAAAGCATTCTGATTCTGAAAAGGCTGAAGATTTTATCAAACGGATAAAGCATCTTCAAGATCAATTGGCTACAGTTGGTGTTGTTATAACACCAGAAGATTTGGCTCGAAGATGTGTACGTGTTCTTCCAGCAAAGTATGATGGATTAGTAACATCCCTTAACACTCAGGTAAGACCAACTCCTCTTACATTTGAAGAGTTTTGTGCGATGCTTTTAGAAGAAGAGATGCGGCTAAAGAATCAGCAAAGTACAAGTGATGTTGCATTCTCAGCAAATGCAAAAGTTTAAGGTTCTTCTAAAGGATCAAAGAAGAAGCCAAAGAAGAAAAAGTTCACGGAAAGTTGTTTCTATTGTGAAAAGAAAGGCCATGCCATTAAGGATTGCATAAAGAAGCAAGCTGATGAACAGAATGGGACTGTAAATCATCATGGAAGAATAAAGAGTCTGCAAACAACACAGAGCTAGAACTTTGGGTAGCTATTGAAGAGGTATGTTCATCTGCTCAAGCTCGTGTTGATGAACCATGGATTTTAGATAGTGGAGCTTCTCGCCATATGACCAGTAAAAAGGATTGGTATAGTTTCTACTGCCTCTGCGGGAATCCATCAATGTAGTGGTGGGAAATGACTCCAAGTGTCCAGCCGAAGGAACTGGAACCATCTCTTTTATCACTTCTCCAGGTGTTGAGAAAAAGTTATCCGATGTTCTCTATGTACCTACACTCAAAAGAAATTTTTTGTCATTTTTTGCAATAACAGATTGTGGACTCAAAGTTCACTTCAATAAGAGTGGTGCGGAAATCATGGATTCATCAAGTAATGTTGTAGGTAAAGGCATACGATGGGATAACTTGTATGAGTTAAGTGCTTCAACTGCTATAGAAGATAAAGATGTAAGCAGGTTATGGCACCAACGATTTGGGCATCTTCAATTTGCAGTTTTGAAGGAGATGCAAAGAACAGGGATGGTTGCTCATTTGCCTGCATTGTCAGAGTTGTAGGAACCTTGTGAAGCTTGTATGATGGGCAAGCAACAACGAAAGGCATTTCCAAGAGAGACCAGTAATCGATCTCAAGCTCCTCTAGAGTTGGTACATGCTGATCTCTGCGGTAAAATGTCTACACCTGCTTTAGGAGGATCTTTCTACTTCTTGTTGTTACTCGAAGATTATATTAGAAAGATGTGGGTTTATTTCATTCGAGAGAAGGCTGATGCTTTTGAAAAATTTAAAGCGTGGAATAAGTATGTAGAAAATGAATCAGGAAGGAAACTGAAGAAATTTAGAACAGATAGAGGAGGTGAATTCTTGTCAACAGAATTCAACAATTACTGTAAGGAGCACGGTATGAAAAGGCAACTTACCATAGCTCATACACCTCAACAAAATGGCGTTGTTGAGTGCAGGAACAAGACAGTAATTGAAATGGCTCGTTGTATGTTAAAGGCTCAAGACATGCCTGATTCATTCTAGGCAGAAGTAGTCAATACAGCAGTCTAAATCCTCAATCGAAGCTACACAAAAGCTCTGAAGGGGATGACTCCTCAAGAAGCATATTCTGGTAAAAAAAGCCTTCAGTTTTGCATTTTAGAATTTTTGGTTGTTTCTGTTATGCACATATTCCTTATTCAACAAGATCAAAGTTGGATTCAAAAAGCAAAAAGTGTGTCTTCCTAGGATATAGTGAAGAGTCTAAAGCATATAGGTTGTGGGATCCTGAGGCAAGGAAGATTTTTGTCAGCCGAGATGTGGTGTTTGATGAACGACCACACTTAGTAGAAGATAAAGGTAAATCTACTATCTCATCAAACGGAGAAATATCTCACCTTGTGCCTATCAAAAGACATGTTAAAGTTGAGGAGGAAACATCTGATGGAGAAATTTCCTCAATTAAAGGCCAACCAGTTGTAGCTGCACAGCGTAAGCCACTACCGAAGTGGGCACAATAGCTCTTTGATGATCACAATCCACATGTAGATGTACCAGAATCATCATCAGATGGATTACGAAGATCAAAGAGAATAGAGGAGCAAAGAAGAGCCTAAGAACACATTGTTAACATGGCTCTAATGGCAGATATCATGGGCTCGATAAAGAAGCCTACCACCATTGAAGAAGCCCTTGATGATCCAGGTTGGAGAGCGGCAATGCAGTTGGAGTATGATAGTATACTAAAAAATGATACATGGGATCTAGTCGACTTGCCGCCAAAGAAGAAGGTAATAGGTACTAAATGGATTTGGAAAGCTAAGTATAAAGCAGATGGAACATTAGAAAAGTATAAGGCAAGATTAGCTGCAGAGGGTTTTTCACAGATCCAAGGATTTGATGTTCAAGAAACTTTTGCACCAACAGCACGCATGACAACTATTCGGAGGGTACTTGCAGTAGCTACACAAAAGGCCTGGCCTATTTTCTAGATGGATGTCAAATCTGCATTTTTGAATGGTCATCTCAAGGAGGAGGTATATGTATCTCAACCACCAGGTTTTGAGGTGCCCAATTCAAAAAATAAAGTTTGCAGGTTGAAGAAAGCTTTGTATGGACTTAAGCAAGCTCCACGAGCTTGGTACCAATGAATATATCAATTTTTCAAAAATATGGGTTTTGAAAGAAGTACTTCTGATGCTAACTTGTACGTAACGATAAGGGATAGCAAGCTAGTTGTTGTCATTGTATATGTAGATGATTTGATCATTACCGGAGATCATCAAGAACTCATCAATCAAACTTGGATCAGCTTGGGAACTGAGTTTGAAATGACAGACTTAGGTCTACTCCATTTTTGTCTAGGAATTGAAGTATGGCAAAGGAAGGATGGCATTTTCATCTCACAACAAAAATATGCCAAAGAGATTCTCAAGGCATTTGGAATGATGGACTGCAAGCCAATTAGCACACCTATGGAGGTAAATCATAAGCTATCCATGGATGATAACATGCCTGATGTAGATGCTAAGAAGTATAGGAAGCTCGTTGGAAGTCTTATTTTTCTATGCAACACTAGACCAGACATTTGCTAGGTTGTTGGAGTATTAAGCAGGTTTTCCAACAAACCTAAGGAGAGTCACTGGAATGCTGGAATGCGAATTCTAAGGTACATTGTAGGAACCTTGGATTTTGGTATTTTTTATACCACAGTAGATACACTCCAAGGATATTGTGATTTAGATTGGGTTGGAGATTGTGATTCTAGAAAATCAGTTTCTAGATATTGTTTCTCACTTGGTTCAAGAATATTTTCTTGGGTAAGTAGAAAGCAACCAACTCTCGCACTCTCCTCCACTGAAGCAGAGTACAAAGCAACTTGTTTTGCTTCTTCTGAGGCAATCTGGTTAAGATGAATTCTTGCAGATCTAGGCTTTCCGTCAAATATGACAACTGTACTCAAGTGTGATAATCAAAGTTGTATGGCTATTGCAAAGAACCTAGTATTTCATGCTTGCACCAAGCACATAGAAGTACAGTACCATTACATTCATGAGCTAATTGAAGATGAAATTGTGAAGCTAGAATATTGCCCAACAGAGGCAAATTGTGCTGACATATTCACTAAAGCACTTGGAAGAGAGCAGCTCAATAGACATCTTCAATAGATGGGCATAGGACCGAAACCTACTTGATTTTTCATCGGTAAACATTGAGGGGGAGGTGTTAGTATATGATCAATGTCTACCCCTCATGATTGTATGCACATTTTGTAAGGCCCCCGTTATGAGGAGAAGCTAGGCGTGCATTACCCAAGTGATGGGAATCCCAACTTACATGTTGGATGAAGGTGAAGGTCATATTGGACCATGTAAGGTATTGTAAGGAAAGGGAGTTACCAGGGTCCCCAATCGGGTCAGAAATCATTCATATTTGTTAGGTCAGTCAATCGGTCTAAGCCATGTATGGCAATTACACAGGCGGTGGCTGCCCACGCTCTACCGCCCATGTATAGCCGTCCACGGAAGGCCACCCATGATCCTATATATACATGACTTCTACACTACCTGAGACATCTAGTTGAGCCAGCATACCTCTATCTTGTATCTCCCTATCTAGAGTTGTCTAGATCACCATTTAAGCTCTACCTTGCGAGGGCATTGGTGGACAACGCCATCATCTTTGTACTTGTTGCTAGTAGAAAATTGTTGAGATTCTCCTATATCTATTATCTTCTCTACTATTTCTCCTGTGTTATATTGCGTAACTATTGTCTTACAAGACACTCCAAGTGATGAGTAGGTACTCCCAAATCCTGCTTAGTACCAGAACTTTGTGACTTCAGAGTCGATATGTGGGCTCTCTTAGCTTTCCAAAGACACCATACAAGTGCCTATGTACTTTGGAAATGATGTATGAAAAGATTGAATCAAAACAAACTACTTCTAAATAGAAGGGTCAATGAAAACCTTCTATTTTTCATTACACTCCTGATGCTTCTAATGCTCAATGCTACTAGTATCTAAAGTACTATCTTTAAACTATCATCAAAGAATATCTAAATAAGTCCATGCACGTTCACCCTCATGATTCTTCACCTGCTAAATCAAAACACAATCACATTAAAACCCTCAAGACATTAAAATCCATATAATATTCCATTATTCGAGAAATTATAACACTACCACATACACCAAACTCCAACATTGTCAAAGTATCCCCATGAGATTTCTTTGCTTTGCTTTCTCCAATCTATTTTCTTTTGTTGGTCCTCTTTTTGTGTTTGCACAATTTATTCTTTTACTTAGTTAATCATTCCTCATCATCATCATCATCCGCATCTTCTTCTTCCTCTGTGTTTGATTTTATATTAGAATTTGAGAGATGATTATCATCAAAATCCTCCTCCTTTAATACATCACTAGTTCATTGAGGTCTCATTTTCAACCATTTTCAAGAGTTCTTACTAGTTATTCCACCCTGTTATCTTTCAACCCTCATAGCTACATAAATTAATCCTCAAAATGTTGTCATATCAGCCATCTAAGCATAATTGGCTACTGTATTTCTTAGGTGTTGCTTCAACCCTATTCAAAATAGGCCCTCCATTTATGCTTGAGAAAGATGATGTGTTGCACTCAATCTAGTTAATAAATTGGTATACATTTAAGCATAATGTTCAACAATGCTTTTTTTTCTTTAACCTTCCTACCATATTAAATATGTATTCAAGGATCTTCTCCATCCTAAAGCATGCTAAAATTATAGGTTCTAAGGAATCCGTATCTTGAAATCTAGCTATAGCATATTGCATAATCCATTCCATGGTGATTCCCTCACTACCAAAGGAGATTTGTTGATATCATTGCCGAAAATATCAAAACCTCTAGTTTTCCATCTAGTTTCAAATGGTCCCACATGACTATAAGGGTCTTCATGCTTCTTTGCTCCATTTTCTTTTGCTTCTATTTTTGGATTATTCCTTGGGATGGATGCTTCTTTTGGCACCTTGAATGGGCCAAGATTTAATTTCCTCTTCACCTAAAAGTGTTCATGTAAGTTATATAAGCCTACAATCGTATCAATAAGTCTCTCTTGGTTGTTCGGGGCTCCACATTGCTGCATTGGCTCTGGTGTAAGTACCTCCTTGCTCTCCTAGTCTCCTTGGATTTGTAATAGCCCTGTTAAAGCTTCCATTGTAGTCAACGCATTAGAGTAACTATAGTCAATATTCTCTCATCGAAAATCCTTCAAGAGTTCCTCCATGTAGCATTTATTGTATTATATTAATATTTCTATTAACTTCCTATGATGCAATCACTACAACACATCGAGGGTATACCGAGGCTACTATCGAGGAAATTGAACGGGCGTAATCTTTCCGTGACATCGGTGTTAGGGTCAGTATGGGCATCGGAAAGAAAACATCGGTATAGTCACCGATATAAACGTCGGTATGAGCTTTGATATAAACGTAGGTATTTGTGTCGGTATTACCGATGTGTATACCGACACTCATACCGACGACTCTACTGGGACTACCGACGCTTTTACCGGCGATTGTGCTGGGCGTACCAATGCCTATACAGACGACCATATCTGCACAAATTTCTTTTGGGCAGAGTGTGTTGTCTATTGCTACATCATGATGTTGTTTAGCAAAAGACAATACACTCTGCCCAACTCTAAACCGAGTACATGTGTTATGTACTGTAATGACAACCAAAAAATCATTTTATATGAGCAAAAATGAATCATGAATCATGTACAAAAAGTTGTATATTCCATAAATGAAAGATGTACAAGAGTGTGACAAAGCACTTCCATATAGGAATCGAATACAAAATTATGGTACATCATTGCCATGTATGAGTGTAATACAAAATTGTGGCAATGTGAAAAAGCACTTCCATATAGGAATCGAATACAAAATTATAGTACATCATTGCCACATAGCAGTGTAATACAAAATTGTGGCAAAGCATATACATAAGGGGGTCAAAACATTTACACCTGCAATCCTGCAACAAAACATGTGTAAAATGAGACAAATTGACATGACATTTATAAACAACAACTAAAAATACGAAACCAAGCTATAAGTTTACCGAATCATAGAATATTCTCCCATGAAATGATTGCACCTTGTCCCTCTAAATCTTGCAACAGTGCATTCAATCCATGACGATATCCGAAAGATTCTTTGGCTCGCGTCTAAGGACGACCCACTACCAACTCCTATAATAAATATGCAAAATATTAAATGAACATCCATGATGTGCTGAACACAATCAAATTCAATAATTAACATGATATTTACAAATTGGTAGCGCATACTGTCATATTCACTGCTACCTAAATGCGACATTCCAACCGTATCCAAACATGTGGCTGCTGCATCTCTCTATTGACAATATCGATCAGGAGAGTGTTGCTGCTCATCCTGAATCGATTCCCACTCTTCAAAATCTAACCACAAAGGCTTCGATAAGCCTGCTCTGAAAGCATCGCAAGCTTCCGACTGTCGATGTGACATCAGCTCGCGTGCCGTATGTTGAATCCACTCCGAACTCACAATAGGATTCCTAGGTGCTGGTCGGTACTCTTCATATATCGATTGTGTACTATTGTTTTTAGAATACCTATCTTGTTCGCTCCATTTAACCATTACAGAATGTCCAAATTCTATGGAGCAAAGTTGTCCTATGCGCTGAGGCATTGACCTCTCGGTTGCATCCATGACTGGAGCTCCATGATGTATATGATATATTTTGAAGTCGTCATGGTCATGCCATCCCCAACGTGAACATGGAGATCCCATCTGATCCAATGTGAAGATCCCATTTGATCCAATGTGTGTATGCATATGCATTTGTGTATATGTGTATGCATATGCATATGTGTGTATGCATATGCATTTGTGTATATGCATATGCATATGCATGTATGTGTGTATGCATATGCATTTGTGTATATGTGTATGCATATGCATATGTGTGTATGCATATGCATTGTGTGTATGCATATGCATTTGTGTGTATGCATATGCATTTGTGTGTATGCATATGCATTTGTGTATGCATATGCATATGTCTATGCATACGCATATGCATTGTGTATGTGTGTATGTGTGTATGTTTGTATGCATATGCATGTATGTGTGCATGCATATGCACGCTTGTATGCATATGCATGCTTGTATGCATATGCATGCTTGTGTGTATGCATATGCATGCTTGTATGCATATGCATGCTTGCACTACAACATATCGGGGGTATACCGAGGCTTCTAGGGAGGAAAATGAACGGGCGCAATTTCGCCCCGACGTCGGTGTAAGGGTCAATGTAGGCATCGGAACCAAAGCATCGGTATAAGCCTCGGTATAAGCCTCAGTATAAGCGTCGGTATAAGCGTCGGTATAAGCGTCGGTATAAGCGTCGGTATAAGCGTCGGTATAAGCGTCGGTATAAGCGTCGGTATAAGCGTCGGTATAAGCGTTGGTATAAGGGACGGTATAAGTGACGGTATGCCCCTGGACAAAATAGTCGGTATAAGCATCGGTATCTTCCTGGGGATACCGACGCTTATACCGTCGCCTATACCCACGACCATATCTGCAAAAACATTTTTGGCAGAGTATGTTGTCTCTTGCTACAGCAACATTCCCATGCTGCTGTGTAGGAAAAGACAATACACTCTGCCCGAGAAAAACCCGAGTACATGTGACATGTATGACAGGCAACAGAAACATGATTTGATAAAGCAAAACATATTGTCAAATACAAAAGACATGGGAGAAATCAATCATGAACCATGTACAAAGAAATGAGACACATTGACATGATATTTATAAACAACAACCAGAACACATGTATATGTGTGTATGCCTATGTATATACATGTTCATGTGTATATGTATTATGTGTGTATATTTGTATATGTGTAAATATTTGTATGAATTTTTAAAACCCCTAGAACTCTAATCCTAATGACCTAGACCTAAAACATGTGTATGTGTGTATTTTTGTGTATATATATGTGTATGTGAATATATATATATATATATATATATATATATATATATATATATATATATATATATATATATATATATATATATATATATATATATATATATATATATATATATATATATATATATATATGTGTGTGTGTGTGTGTGTGTGTGTGTGTGTGTGTGTATGTGTGTGTATGCATTTGTGTATCTATGTAAAAACCCTGAAACCCTAATCCTGAAACCCTAATCCTAAAACCCTAACCCTAAAACATGCATATGTGTGTATGTATATATGATGTGCGTGTATGTGTATGTATGTATGCATGTGTATATGTGTGCATTTGTGTATGTATTATGTGTGTATATGTGTAAACATCAAAAATCCTAATCCTAAAACCCTAACCCTAAAACATGTATATGTGTGTGTATGCATATGCATATGCATATGTGTATGAAATATGTATGCATGTGTGTGTATGTATATCTATGTATCTCTCTTTCTATCTATCTATATCTCTCTCTTTATATCTCTCTCTCTTTCATCTCTCTCTCCCTCTCTCTCTCTCTCTCTTTCTCTCTTTATGTCTCTCTTTCTGTCTCTCTCTTATTATCTCTCTTTCATCTCTCTCTCTCTCTCTCTCTCTCTCTCTCTCTCTCTCTCTCTCTCTCTCTCTCTCTCTCTCTCTCTCTCTCTCTCTCTCTCTCTCTCTCTCTCTCTCTCTCTCTCTCTCTCTCTCTCTCTCTCTCTCTCTCTCTCTCTCTCTCTCTCTCTCTCTCTCTCTCTCTCCCCCCCTCCCTCCCTCCCTCCCTCCCTCCCTCTCTCTCTCTCTCTCTCTCTCTCTCTCTCTCTCTCTCTCTCTCTCTCTCTCTCTCTCTCTCTCTCTCTCTCTCTCTCTCTCTCTCTCTCTCTCTCTCTCTCTCTCTCTCTCTCTCTCTCTCTCTCTCTCTCTCTCTCTCTCTTTCTCTCTTTCTCTCTCTCTCTCTATTTATAAAAAAGAACAAAACAATCACTTACATCGATGTAATTATTTTTATCGCTCTCTTCAAAGCCCAATCGATGTCGTCTCTTGTCAAATTCCAAAGAATCGATGCCAAAAAGCTCCTGCAAAACAAAAGAAAAGAGAAATTAAAAAAGATATATGTAAAAGCCAAAAACCCTAATCCTAAAACCCTAAGCCTAAAACATGCATATGTGTGTATGTATATATGATGTTTGTGTATGTGTATGTATGTATGCATGTGTATATGTGTGCATGTGTGTATGTATTATGTGCGTATATGTGTAAACCTCAAAAACCCTAATCCTAAAAGTTACCCTAAACCTAAAACATGTATGTGTGTGTGTATGTATGCATATGCATATGCATATGTGTATGTAATATGTATGCATGTGTGTGTATGTATCTCTATGTCTCTCTCTTTCTATCTATCTATATCTCCCTCTTTATCTCTCTCTCTCTCTCTTTTATCTCTCTCCCTCTTTCTATCTCTCTCTTATTATCTCTCTCTCTTATTCTCTCTCTCTTTCATCTCTCTATCTTTCTCTCTCTCTCTCTCTCTCTCTCTCTCTCTCTCTCTCTCTCTCTCTCTCTCTCTCTCTCTCTCTCTCTCTCTCTCTCTCTCTCTATTTATAAAAAAGAACAAAACAAGCACTTACATCGATGTAATGTGTGTGTGTATGTAATATGCATGTGTGTATGTATGTATGTGTATGTACAATCAAATATGTGTGTATGTATCTCTCTTTTTCTTTCATCTCTCTCTCTCTATCTCACTCTATATCAATTGAAAACAAAACAATCACTTACATCGATGTAATTGTTTGGAGCGTTGTCATCAAAGTCCACTTAATGTTTTCTTTCGTCGAATTCCAACGAACTGATTCCAAACATCTCCTGCAAAAAAAAAGAAAAGAGAAATTCATAAACCCTAATCCTAAAACCCTAACCCTAAAACATGTATATGTGTGTATGTGTGTATGTATATGTGATGTGTGTGTATGTGTATGTGAATGTATGCATGTGTGTCTATACATATGTGAGTGTGTATACATATGTGAGTGTGTATATATATATGTGTGTGTGTGTATGTAATATGCATGTGTGTATGCACATATGTGTGTGTATACATATGTGAGTGTGTATGTAATATGCATGTGTGTATGCACATATGTGTGTGTATACATATGTGAGTGTGTATGTAATATACATGTGTTTATGTATGTATGTGTGTGTACATGCAAATATGTGTGTATGTATGTATGCATATGCATGTGTGTATGTATACATGTGTATGTGTACATGTGTGTATGTATATGTGTGTATACATGTATGTATGTATGTGCGTATGAGAATGAATATGTGTGTGTATGTATATGCATGTGTGTATCTAATATGCATGATGTAATATGCATGTTTGTATGTAATATGCATGTATCTATGTATATGTGTGTATGCATGCGAGTATGTAATATGTATGTGTATGTATATGCATGTGTGTATGTAATATGTATGTGAGTGTGTATGTAATATGCATGTGTGTATGTAATATGCATGTGTGTATGTAATATGTATGTGAGTATGTAAGACAATAGTTACGCAATATAACACAGGAGCAATAGCAGAGAAGATAACAGATATAGGAGAATCTCAACAATTTTCTACTAGCAGCAAGTACAAAGATGATGGCGTTGTCCACCCGTGCGCTCTCAAGGTAGAGCTTAAATGGTGATCTAGACAACTCTAGATAGGGAGATACAAGGTAGAGGTATGCTGGCTCAACTCAATGTCTTAGGTAGTGCAGAAGTCATATATATATAGGATCATGGGTGGCCTGCCATGGACGGCTATACATGGGCGGTAGAGCGTGGGCGGCGACCGCCCGCGTAATTGCCATACACGGCTTAGACTGGTTGAACCGACCTAACAAATATAAATGATTTCTGACTCCGACAGGGAATATTCCATGGAATATTCCCTTTACCGTCGCGCCGGGGGCGCTGCCCCCGGACCCCCACCAGGGGGCCCGCTGGCCCCCTGGGACCCCCCAGCCAGGGGGCCCGCTGGCCCCCTTGGACCCCCCAGCCGGGGCTGCTCACCGTTGCCCCGGACCCCACAATTGGGGACCCTGGTAACTCCCTTTCCTTATAATATCTTACATGGTCCAATATGACCTTCATCCAACATTCAAGTTGGGATTCCCATCAATTGGGTAATGCACACTTGGCTTCTCCTCATAAAGGGGGCCTTACAAAATGTGCATACAATCATGAGGGGTAGACATTGATCATACTCTAACACCCCCCCTCAATGTTTACCGATGATAAATCAAGTAGGTCTCGGTCCTATGCCCATCTGTTGAAGATGCTTGTTGAGCTGCTCTCTTCCAAGTGCTTTAGTGAATATGTCAGCACAATTTGCCTCTGTTGGGCAATATTCTAGCTCCACAATTTCATCTTCAATTAGCTCACGAATGTAATGGTACTGTACTTCTATGTGCTTGGTGCGAGCATGAAATACTGGGTTCTTTGCAATAGCCATACAACTTTGATTATCACACTTGAGTACAATTGGCATATTTGATGGAAAGCCTATATCTGCAAGAATTCTCCTTAACCAGACTGCCTCACAAGAAGCAAAACAAGCTGCTTTGTACTCTGCTTCAGTGGAGGAGAGTGCGAGAGTTGGTTGCTTCCTACTTACCCAAGAAAATATTCCTGAACCAAGTAAGAAACAATATCCAGAAACTGATTTTCTAGAATCACAATCTCCAGCCCAATCTGAATCACAATATCCTTGGAGTGTATCACCTGTGGTATACAAAATACCAAAATCCAAGGTTCCTGCAATGTACCTTAGAATTCGCATTCCAGCATTCCACTGACTCTCCTTAGGTTTGTTGGAAAACCTGCTTAACACTCCAACAGCATAGCAAATGTCTGGTCTAGTGTTGCACAGAAAAATAAGACTTCCAACGAGCTTCCTATACTTCTTAGCATCTACATCAGGCATGTTATCATCCATAGATAGCTTATGATTTACCTCCATAGGTGTGCTAGTTGGTTTGTAGTCCATCATTCCAAATGCCTTGAGAATTTCTTTGGAATATTTTTGTTGTGAGATGAAAATGCCATCCTTCCTTTGCCATACTTCAATTCCCAGACAAAAATGGAGTAGACCTAAGTCTGTCATTTCAAACTCAGTGCCCAAGCTGATCCGAGTTTGATTGATGAGTTCCTGATGATCTCCTGTAATGATCAAATCATCTACATATACAATGACAACAACTAGCTTGCTATCCCTTTTCGTTACATACAAGTTAGCATCAGAAGTACTTCTTTCAAAACCCATATTTTTGAAAAAATGATCAATTCGTTGGTACCAAGCCCGTGGAGCTTGCTTAAGTCCATACAAAGCTTTCTTCAACCTGCAAACTTTATTTTCTGAATTGGGCACCTCAAAACCTGGTGGTTGAGATACATATACCTTCTCCTTGAGGTGACCATTCAAAAATGCAGATTTGACATCCATCAGGAAAATAGGCCAAGACTTTTGTGCAGCTACTGCAAGTACCGTCCGAATAGTTGTCATGCGTGCTGTTGGTGCAAAAGTTTCTTGAACATCAAATCCTTCAATCTGTGAAAAACCCTGTGCAACTAATCGTGCCTTATACTTTTCTAATGTTCCATCAGCTTTATACTTAGCTTTCCAAATCCATTTAGTACCTATTACCTTCTTCTTTGGCGGCAAGTCGACTAGATCCCATGTATCATTTTTTAGTATACTATCATACTCAGACTGCATTGCCGCTCTCCAATCTGGATCATCAATGGCTTCTTCAATGGTGGTAGGTTCCTTTATCGAACCCATGATATCTGCCATTAGAGCCATGTTAACAATGTGTTCTGAGGCTCTTCTTTGCTCCTCTATTCTCTTTGATCTTCGTAATCCATCTGATGATGATTCTGGTGCATCTACATGTGGATTGTGATCATCAAAGAGCTGTTGTGCCCACTTCGGTAGTGGCTTACGCTGTGCAGCTACAATTGGTTGGCTTTTTATTGAGGAAATTTCTCCATCAGATGTTTCCTCCTCCTCAACTTTAACCTGTCTTTTGATAGGCACAAGGTGAGATATTTCTCCGTTTGATGAGATAGTAGATTTACCTTTATCTTCTACTAAGTGTGGTCGTTCATCAAACACCACATCTCGGCTGACAAAAATCTTCCTTGCCTCAGGATCCCATAACCTGTATGCTTTAGACTCTTCACTATATCCTAGGAAGACACACTTTTTGCTTTTTGAATCCAACTTTGATCTTGTTGAATCAGGAATATGTGCATAACAGAAACAACCAAAAATTCTGAAATGCAAAACTGAAGGCTTTTTACCAGAATATGCTTCTTGAGGAGTCATCCCCTTCAGAGCTTTTGTGTAGCTTCGATTGAGGATGTAGACTGCTGTATTGACTGCTTCTGCCCAGAATGAATCAGGCATGTCTTGAGCCTTTAACATACAACGAGCCATTTCAACTACTGTTCTGTTCCTGCGCTCAACAACGCCATTTTGTTGAGGTGTATGAGCTGTGGTAAGTTGCCTTTTCACACCATGCTCCTTACAGTAATTGTTGAATTCTGTTGACAAGAATTCACCTCCTCTATCTGTTCTAAATTTCTTCAGTTTCCTTCCTGATTCACTTTCTACATACTTATGCCACGCTTTAAATTTTTCAAAAGCATCAGCCTTCTCTCGAATGAAATAAACCCACATCTTTCTACTATAATCGTCGACTAACAGCAAGAAGTAGAAAGATCCTCCTAAAGCAGGTGTAGACATTTTACCGCAGAGATCAGCATGTACCAACTCTAGAGGAGCTTGAGATCGATTGCAGGTCTCTCTTGGAAATGCCTTTCGTTGTTGCTTGCCCATCATACAAGCTTCACAAGGTTCCTGCAACTCTGAAAATGCAGGCAAATGAGCAACCATCCCTGTTCGTTGCATCTCCTTCAAAACTGCAAATCCGAGATGCCCAAATCGTTGGTGCCATAACCTGCTTACATCTTTATCTTCTGTAGCAGTTAAAGCACTTAACTCATACAAGTTATCCCGTCGTGTGCCTTTACCTACAACATTACCTGATGAATCCATGATTTCCGCACCACTCTTATTGAAGTGAACTTCGAGTCCACGATCTGTTATTGCAGAAACTGACAACAAATTTCTTTTGAGTGTAGGTACATAGAGAACATCGGATAACTTTTTCTCAACACCTGGAGAAGTGATAAAAGAGATGGTTCCAGTTCCTTCAGCTGGACACTTGGAGTCGTTTCCCACCACTACATTGATGGATTCCCGTAGAGGCACTAGGGAACTATACCAATCCTTTTTACTAGTCATATGGCGAGAAGCTCCACTATCTAAAATCCATGGCTCATCAACACGAGCTTGAGCAGATGAACATACCTCTTCAATAGCTACCCAAAGTTCCAGCTCTGTGTTGTTTGCAGACTCTTTGTTCTTCCATGATGATTTTACAGTCCCATTCCGTTCATCAGCTTGCTTCTTTCTGCAATCCTTGATGGCATGGCCTTTCTTTTCACAATAGAAGCAACTTCCTGTGAACTTTTTCTTCTTTGGCTTCTTCTTTGATCCCTCTGAAGAGCCTTTACCTTTTGCATTTGCTGAGAATGCAGCATCAGTTGTACTTTGCCGATTCTTCAGCCGCATCTCTTCTTCTAAAAGCATGGCACAAAACTCTTCAAATGTAAGAGGAGTTGGCCTTACCTGAGTGTTAAGGGCTGTTACTAATCCATCATACTTTGCTGGAAGAACACGTACAGATCTTCGAGCTAGCTCTTCTGGTGTTATAACAACACCAACTGCAACCAATTGATCTTGAAGATGCTTTATCCGTTTGATAAAATCTTCAGCCTTTTCAGAATCAGAATGCTTTTCATTTGCCAACTGATTTTCTAAATTCTGTATCCTAGTGTGGTTCTTGGTCTCATATTGTCGAGCCAATATGCCCCAAGCCTCATGTGCTTTAGTAGTATGTTGAACTAAAGTAAGCACAGAATCACTTACACTAGTGACAATCGCACATAATGCATCAGCATTCCGCCTCTTCCAAGCTCGTAGAAGATCTGGATCTGGCTGAATCATCAATCTTGAATTTGCTGGATCTTCAACTGGTATAGGCTCTGGATCCAATCCCATCGGTCCCATGACAGTGTCAAGTAATTCATAGGAGTCCAAAATTGCAGAAATTTTGAACTTCCAGAGTGTATAGTTGGTTCCATCCAGCTTCCCTTCAGTGAATGCAGGTGGACGAATTCGAATAGGTGCAGCATTAACATTAGGTGAAGCACCAAAACTAGTGTTCGACGATGAAGCCATCATGTAATCACTCAAATAATCTACTGATATTCTAGTCTGCTAGTAGGCTAAAATAATGATACTTCTCAAGCTATTCGAACCTTATAGCTCTGATACCATGTAAGACAATAGTTACGCAATATAACACAGGAGCAATAGCAGAGAAGATAACAGATATAGGAGAATCTCAACAATTTTCTACTAGCAGCAAGTACAAAGATGATGGCGTTGTCCACCCGTGCGCTCTCAAGGTAGAGCTTAAATGGTGATCTAGACAACTCTAGATAGGGAGATACAAGGTAGAGGTATGCTGGCTCAACTCAATGTCTTAGGTAGTGCAGAAGTCATATATATATAGGATCATGGGTGGCCTGCCATGGACGGCTATACATGGGCGGTAGAGCGTGGGCGGCGACCGCCCGCGTAATTGCCATACACGGCTTAGACTGGTTGAACCGACCTAACAAATATAAATGATTTCTGACTCCGACAGGGAATATTCCATGGAATATTCCCTTTACCGTCGCGCCGGGGGCGCTGCCCCCGGACCCCCACCAGGGGGCCCGCTGGCCCCCTGGGACCCCCCAGCCAGGGGGCCCGCTGGCCCCCTTGGACCCCCCAGCCGGGGCTGCTCACCGTTGCCCCAGACCCCACAATTGGGGACCCTGGTAACTCCCTTTCCTTATAATATCTTACATGGTCCAATATGACCTTCATCCAACATTCAAGTTGGGATTCCCATCAATTGGGTAATGCACACTTGGCTTCTCCTCATAAAGGGGGCCTTACAAAATGTGCATACAATCATGAGGGGTAGACATTGATCATACTCTAACAGAGTATGTGTATGCATATGTGTGTGTATGTATGTATGCATCTATCTCTCTATCTCATTCTCTTTCTATTTCATCTCTCTCTCTCTTTCATCTCTCTCTCTTTCACTCTCTCTCTATCTTTCTCTTTCATCTCTCTCTTTCTTTCTCTCTCTCTCTCTCTTTATGTTTCTCTAGATCTCTCTCTTTCTTTCATCTCTCTCTATTTCACTCTATATCATTCGAAATCAAAACAATCACTTACATCGATGTAATTGTTTGGAGCATTGTCCTCAAGGTCCACTTAATGTTTCTCTTCATCGAATTCCAAAGATTTGATGCCAAAAAGCTCCTGCAAAATGAAAGAGAAGAGAAATTAGAAAAGGGAAAACACAAAGATCTAAAGAAACACAGATGTAGAGAAAGAGAGAGAGAGAGAGAGTGAGAAAGAGAAAGATGTGTGTACACAATAGGCGCAGAATGTAGTTCACGCGCGCAAACTCGACAGTAGCAAACTTTGGTTCAAAATGCAAGCAAATGTCGAATTTTTGCTCTCGGGCCCAGTTAACGTCGCCTCGGTATAAGCGTTGGTATGAGCGTCGGTATAAGCGTCGGAATAAGCATCGGTATAAGCGTCGGTAATTTACAGTAAAGTATCGATGCCTATACCGGCGCTCATACCGACGCCTGTATACCGACGATTAAATGACCGTCGGTATGGGCAACGTCGGTATGCCCCTGATACGTTGTAGTGTTGTATGTGTATGCATGCTTGTATGCATATGCATGCTTGTATGCATATGCATGCTTGTATGCATATGCATGCTTGTGTGTATGCATATACATGCTTGTATGCATATACATGCTTGTATGCATATGCATGTGTGTATGTATATGCATGCTTGTATGCATATGCATGTGTATGTGTATGCATATCCATGCTTGTATGCATATGCATACTTGTATGCATATGCATGTGTATGTATATGCATGCTTGTGTGTATGCATATGCATGCTTGTATGCATATGCATGTATGTGTGTATGCATATGCATGTATGTGTGTATGCATATGCACGCTTGTATGCATATGCACGCTTGTATGCATATGCATGCTTGTATGCAAATGCATGCCTGTATGCATATGCATGCTTGTGTGTATGCATGCTTGTATGCATATGCATGTGTCTGTATATGCATGCTTGTATTCATATGCATGCTTGTATGCATATTCATGCTTGTATGCATATGCATACTTGTATGCATATGCATGTGTATATGAATATGCATTTGTGTGTATGCATATGCATTTTTCTATATGTGTATGCATATGCATATGTGTGTATGCATATGCATTTGTGTGTATGCATATAAATATGCATGTATGTATGCATATGCATGTATGTATGCATATGCATGTATGTATGCATATGCATGTATGTGTGTATGCATATGCATTTGTGTATATGTGTATGCATATGCATATGTGTGTATGCATATGCATTGTGTGTATGCATATGCATTGTGTGTATGCATATGCATTTGTGAGTATGCATATGCATTTGTGCATGCATATGCATATGTGTATGCATACGCATATGCATTGTGTATATGTGTATGTTTGTATGCATGCATATGCATTGTGTGTATGCATATGCATTTGTGAGTATGCATATGCATTTGTGCATGCATATGCATATGTGTATGCATACGCATATGCATTGTGTATGTGTGTATGTTTGTATGCATATGCATGTATGTGTGTATGCATATGCACGCATGTATGCATATGCATTCTTGTATGCATATGCATGCTTGTGTGTATGCATATGCATGCTTGTGTGTATGCATATGCATGCTTGTATGCATATGCATGCTTGTGTGTATGCATTTGCATGTGTGTATGTATATGCATGCTTGTATGCATATGCATGTGTATGTGTATGCATATGCATGCTTGTATGCATATGCATGTGTATGTATATGCGTGCTTGTGTGTATGCATATGCATGTATCTGTGTATGCATATGCACACTTGTATGCATATGCATGCTAGTATGTATATGCATGCTTGCATGCATATGCATGCTTGCATGCATATGCATGCTTGTGTGTATGCATGCTTGTATGCATATGCATGTGTATGTATATGCATACTTGTATGCATATGCATGCTTGTATGTATATGCATCCTTGTGTGTATGCATATACATGATTGTATGCATATGCATGCTTGTATGCATATGCATGCTTGTATGCATATGCATGCTTGTATGCATATGCATGTATGTGTGTATGCATATGCATGCTTGTATGCATATGCATGCTTGTATGCATATGCATGTATGTGTGTATGCATATGCATCCTTGTATGCATATGCATGTGTATGTGTATGCATATGCATGTGTATATGCATATGCATTTGTGTGTATGCATATGCATTTGTGTGTATGCATATGCATTTGTGTATATGTGTATGCATATGCATATGTGGGTAGGGATATGCATTTGTGTGTATGCATATGCATGTATGTGTTTATGCATATGCATTCGTGTATATGTGTATGCATATGCATATGTGTGTATGCATATCCATTGTGTGTATGCATATGCATTTGTGTGTATGCATATGCATTTGTGTATGCATATGCATATGTGTATGCATACGCATATGCATTGTGTATGTGTGTATGCATATGCATTTGTGTGTATGCATATGCATTTGTGTGTATGCATATGCATTTGTGTATGCATATGCATATGTGTATGCATATGCATATGTGTATGCATATGCATATGTGTATGCATACGCATATCCATTGTGTATGTGTATGCATATCCATTGTGTATGTGTGTATGTGTGTATGTTTGTATGCATATGCATGTATGTGTGTATGCATATGCATGCTTGTATGCTGCATGCTTGTAAGCATATGCATGTCTTTGATAGCATATTTTTAGATTAGAAGGGAAAAGGACCAAAATTCAAGTGTGAAAGAGGACACTTGAAAATGTATAAAAGATAATTTCCTCTATTTTGAGAGGGTTGATGGTATTATTTTTGTTATCCAAGTAATGTGAAGAGCTGTCCTGCAGAAAATCGTGTTTCTCCTTTCATGTACTTTCTTTTGATTTGTTGAGTCTATTCTTTGTGTGATCCATGGAATTTGTGAGCTTCAGTTGTGTATTTGTGAGTAATATGTATGAAGAGAGGTGATTCTTAGTGTATTGAGTAAGAAAGTGCAGAAGAACAAAGATAAAAATGGAAATTCTCAGTTTTCACAGAATCACGATTGTCTCCTCTGTGTGATACAGGTATTGTTTTCAAAATTTGACTTCATAATTGCAATCCACTATGGAAATGGCATACTTTAGGCACAAAGATCATTGAAAAGGCTGTTGTAGAACTCAAGATAATCAAAACCCTAGATATTTCTCTCCTTCTTCATAATTTCTCAGAAAAACAGGCATCTTAACCCTTATTCTTGGATTCCAGTAACTAGAAGGGGTTGTGGTCTTTGCGTACTTCCCGGATTGACAATTTAAAGATGTGCAGTTGATCCTTTATGATATAATGATTGGAGAGGACAACTCCAAAGGGTAACAACAAACAATTTTTGGCGTCGTTGCTGGGGAACAAAGCAAAAGCTTCATTGAAGTTTGGACCTTGCTGGATCTTCCATTGTTGATGGTAATTGAACACATTGAAAAGGTACTACTGTATAATCAAGAAAGAAAAATTGAAAAGGTAAGGTTTCTTTGCTTGTCTTTTGGGAAAAGAAGGCATGAGCTAACCTTTTGGGATAAAGAAGTTGTGAAATTCTTGTAAATTGATAGTTACTCATACCTTTTAAGAGCAAAGTGCACGTGTGTGGAAAAAAAATGAATCAAGATTGTTAAAGGGGAGGTAAAATGTGACTATTTTTGCATATGTAGAGTGCTTTTTGACTAAGTACCAAGAAAATTTGTTAATCTTGGAAAACTATGACATGATTGCAATGAGGAAAGTCAAGTAAAGTAGCTATGTGCAAATTGATTGATCCATTTGTAGGATATTAATCTTGAAAAACTCTTATTTGGCTCTTGAAAAGAAAGGTATTTGAGTTTATCTTTGCATGAATTGGTACATCTACTTCTTAGCACATATTTTTCTTGAAAAGCTCTACTTTGAAACTGATAAGATTACAAGCACAAAAGAGTATAACCAATCATGAAACAAAAGATCAATGGATCTTGAAACAAGAAAACCCTAACTCAAGTGTTTACCTTGATTTAGGGTTCAAAATACTAAAAAATTTCATAAAATCCTTTAAAAATTCAAACAAATTTCTTTTTTCTCAGAAAGTTGGACAAGAGGATTGCTGTGAGAAGTTGAAGGGAAAAAGTGAAAGAAAAAAATCTGGAAATTGAAAGACAATAGAAAATGTCTAGAATAGAAGTTGTTGTTTAAATTTTTCAAAAAGTCTCTTTGAATGAGTTTGGTGGTGTATAATTGCAGGTGACAAGTGATCAGGGGTTGAAGAAGAACATTGGAGAAGACCAGGTAGAAAGAAAAGTCAAAAAGTGCAAAAGTAGGAAGTTCAAAGAAAAACACGATTCTCTTCACAAGATCGTGATTTTCAGTAAGATAAAGAATTTGACTTACTTGCACTATTGGGTACTGAGGTAAGTGATTTTAAAAGGTTCCATAAGTTGCATGAGTAAAGGAAATCAAAATTTCAAAATTTCAGTAAGAATTGAGCATCAAGTGATTAGATTGGAGAATTGGGTACAGAATCGCGATTTTCATCAATAGAATAAAGAGAGCAAATTTTGTTGGAAGGGATAAGATTTGTGAAGTAAAACCACAAAATTGCTAAAGGATAAGAATCATACAGTGATAATTTAAAATTTTGTAAAAATCACTCACAATCACGATTGTCTAAAGACTATAAAAGCTTGAAATCTCAGAAAAATATTCATTTGGGTGAAAGAGTGAGTGAGAGGAGCTAACAAAATCGCGACCTTCTACAAATACAAGCCTTTTGGACATTTCTTGATCAGGGAGAACGGTAATTTTCTTACAACAAGTTTTTGCATGATTTCAAGTTCAAACTTTTGGTAAAAGCACACACACGGAATCGCGACTTTCTGTTTTTTTGAAATTTTTGGTAGAAAAAATTATTTTTTGTCAAAAGTTCTTTATTGCATGTCATTATTTTACTAAGGCGCTTCAATTAGAGTAAGAATAAATTAGAAAAACAAAAAACTAATAATTTACAAAAAGTTGACAGAATCGCGATTGTGTAATCAAACACAAAATCGTGATTCCATAATCAAACACAAAATCGCGATTCCATAATACGATTTTCATAAGAAAATCGTGTTTTTAACAATCGTGAGCAATCATGATTGTCTGGGATCAGGATCGTGAAAATCAGGATTCCTTTCACAGAATCGTGAAAATCACGATTCCCTTCACAGAATCGTGAAAATCACGATTCCCTTCACAGAATCGTGAAAAAGACGATTCTATTCACAGAATCGTAAAAAAGATGATTCTATTCATAGAATCGTGAAAAAGACGATTCTATTCACAGAATCGTGAAAAAGACAATTCTATTCCGAGAATCGTGAAAAAGATAATTCTATTCACAAAATCGTGAAATAGACAATTCTATCCACAGAATCATGCTAAAACACTATTCTATTCACAGAATCGTGGAAAATCTAGAATATTCACAGAATCGTGAAAAAGATGATTCTATTCACAGAATCGTGAAAAAGACGATTCTATTCATAGAATCGTGAGAAACACGATTCTATTCACAGAATCGTGGTAAACACGATTATATTCATAGAATTGTGAGAAAATCTAGAATATCCACAGGATCGTGACAAACATGATTCTCTTCACAGAATCGTAAATTAGTTGAATGATTTTGAGATCTGGTAACAAATTGTTCACACCTGACAAACAAAAGTTAAAAAGAAAAGAGATAGAGCCAGTGTTAGGAGATTTGCAAGAAAAGTATTTAGGATAGATGGATAACATGGAAAACTTAAATGAAACAAATGAAGTTTCTGAAACTAGTGATTATAGAAATATTCTCAAGTACATGTATACAAATAGGTTTGGAACCTATGTGTATCAGGATGGGATGCATAAGTTTCTCATTAGGATGAGAAACTTAGAGGTCCCCTTAAATATAACACTAGTAGCACAATTTAAGGATGGAAGACATGAGGATAGACAGGGATGTGTATACATATTCTCACAGGATCCAGAAAACTCTAATGATTTAGGGCAGTATGCAGACAAGAGAACTTGGGAACAAAACCTAGGGCAACCAGACTTGCCAAACTCACACTAATATTGAACAACAACAAGGTAGGAGAGTACACACTTCCCCAAATCCTTTTGAAAGAGAGGCAGAAGGAATGAATGATTTTCCAATCAGAAGGAGACATTAGTGGCAAAACCATGGAAGAATGCTTAGGCCCTATCAAGTAGCAAAATGCATGAAGAATCAATATGAAGGATATTCTGATCCTCAGGCCCATGCTGCAGAATTCAGACAATTAATTAGGGCAGAAGAAGTAGAAGATTACAAAGTACAATTTGAAGCATTTGGTCTAACCCTAGTTGGACCTGCCTTATCTTGGTTCATTCCTTTGAGAAAAGAAATGTATCCAGATATTGAATCTTTCCTTGAAGCCTTTATTGGGGAATTTTCAAAAACTGGAATTAAACATAGTACAGCTACCCTAATACATAGTTTTAAACAACAAAAAGATGAAAATGTCAGAGAAGCAGCCAGGAGATTCAAGCAATACATTGATAGATGTCCAAGAGAGGAGGTACCATCCATGGCAAGACAAGTATCTCTATTCATAGAAGGACTGAAAAGTGCACAATTAAGAACCTTGGTGTATTATAGGAGATGTTTTGATCTAGGAGCATGTGTGAAAGAGGCAATAGACTTAGAGGATAACAGAGGACAAGATTTATTAGCATTTGACCAGCCAAGAACATATGAAGATAAAATTCCACCAGCAGAAGAATTAGCACAAGCTATTGCTAAGCCCTAGAAGTTAACACCAAGAAAAATTTGATAAACACCAGGATAGAAACCAATAAGAAATGCTATAATTTTGGAGAAAATCATTTGGTACAACAATGTCCTTATCAAAAACCACAACATTTGCAAGATAGAAAAACACTCAAATACTGTACATTAGAAAGAAAATGGACAAACCATACCAGAGAAGAATGCTTCTACAATAAACAACCCATTAAAGAAAGAGAATATGTGAACCAACACAACTTACAAAGAGAATCTAGATTTGTTGAGCAACCAAGACGTGTACTTGGACAACAACCACCATTACCAAAAAATGTAGTACCAGTAAAATACACACCAATAGAAGAAGAAAGCTCAAAACTTAGATCATCTTACAGAGAGGACTATCATTGGAATGAAGGATATCAGGAAGATTTGGAAGGATATGAACAAAGAGAACCAGAACTGCAAGCCCTGGAGTTGGGAAATGGGAGAATTGAAACGGACACAGCCACATTCATGTACATAACTAATAATTACATGTCCAATTCGAAACCCCAATTCAAAGGGAGTCAAAAGATAACTTTTTATAGATGTGGGGGAGAACATTTCATTAGAGACTGCCCACAACCTCCTACACTAAGAATAGAAGGAGCCTATTGCAAGGATTGTGGCAAGGAACACTTAATAAAGGATTGTCCAAGAAACCCTAAAAAACAACAGAACACATCTAGTAAGATACCATTGAAAACAGTTAACATAATGGAGCAAGAAGAATTGAGTGACCATGATCAAGTAACTGTAAATGCTATAACAAGAGCACAAGCTAAAAAACAAGAAGCAACAAAGGAAACACATGCACAAGAACATACAAAAATTCAATTTCCAAAAGAAAAGAAAAACAGACAAAAAGGAAGCTGGGAAAGAAAGATGAGAATGGGTAAAAATTTTGAAGAAGAAACAATGGAACATTCAAACAACAGTCAACCACAAAATACACAAACTCAGGAAGAGGCAAAAAATTCACAAAGTCTGGAGACTCTAATAAGAGCATATAAGGGAAGAATTCAAGATGAACCAAACCCTACAGATCAAGTGATGGCATATCCTATGCCACATTTAGAGGATGAAAGGATGCAAAGATGTAAACAAATCATACAGGAAGTACAACTCAAAATGGGGGAACCAGAAAATTATCAAACAATAGTTGAAGGAGCAAATGCAATAGAAACTAAGAAACATCTTGCTCAGGAAGATATTTCACAAATAACTTTCCAAATCAATATAGACAAACAATGTACAATTTTATACCACACCACAATGGAGGAGATAGTAAAACAAAATCCTCATTTACAACACAACATGAAAAAGTGGGAAACAAAGTCAAAGAACCTAGATCCATAGCAACAAGAATTGGAAGAGTTGTTGTACATACCTATTGATAAAATAGGAGGATATTGTGAAGGGGAAGAAGGAAACTCAACTTTGAGAATACAATTTGGTGAGAATCATGCCAGGGCTATATTAGACAGTGGATCAGGAGTGGCTATCATGACTAAACAAACTTGGGAGAAATGGGGAAAAAATGAGTTAATACCCACTAAAATGAGATTACAACTTGCAGATGGACACATAGAAAAACCCCTAGGAATATGGGAAAAAGTGATTGTAGAAATATGTGGAATAGAAATAGAGCATACTTTTGCCATAGTTGAATTCCCACAATCCACTTCATATGAAATTATCCTAGGAAGACCATTTATGAGACAAATGCAAATTGTGCAAGATTGAGGTAACGATTGCCTATATCTTCAAAGCAAAGGAAGGATAACTAGGGTGAATTTACGAAATGGTCAATATTGTGATATGTCCCCTCAAGAATGGTTCAAAGTACATCAAAATCAAGAATTAAGTGAAGAATCAGGGAGTGAAGATCAGAATGAGACAGAATCATCAATTGGGAAATGTAATGTGATAAGGAATCTCATAGATAATGAAAGGATAAGAAAAATCAAGGAGATTAGAGAAGTTCTCTTGTGTGAAACACCTTTAAGAGTGAGAGAGCATTTGCATGTTATAACAATGAATCTTCATAATGAGAAAATCAAGGTTTTGATAGATTCAGATGCACAAGTTAATTTGATCAGTTCAGTTTTGTTGGATAAGTTTAACTTAAAAAGGACTGAAAGTAAAACATTTATCAAAACATTGGAAGGAAAAATAATACAAAGCTTGTCTTCACCATCTATTAAAGTTAAGTTCAATGAAGAATATATGAAAATAGATTGTGAAGAATGGCCTAATCATATGATGAATGAGAAATTGATTTTGGGACAACCATGGCTCAGGCAAGGTAAAGTAATTTTGGATTTTGAAAATATGAAGCTTAAGTTGACACTAAATGACAAAAGGTTTTTAATGTTTTTATTTAGTGATGGAGAACAGGAAAATCAACAGGATATCTATGACTCAGATTTGGAGGGATTTAGTTTTCCACTAGAAGCTACAAAGGAACCACAAACAAAACTTCTTCATGACCAACTCTACTTCAGTCAAAAGCAGGAAGAAATTGAAGAAACCAAAAGTGTTGAAAAGAAAGAAGAAAGGTGGAAAGTGTGGAATAATCAGAAGCATCTAGGCATCAAGACTGAAAGGATGTGGAGACCTAGAAAGTTCAAGCAGAAGGGAATTATGACATCCTGGAAATTATTTCCATTTACTCTACCTCATTCTTTTTCTAGGAAAAAGAAATAGCAGGGGAAGAAAGAAAAGAGGAAATCATTATTAAAAAATAAAAATAAAAAAGGAGGGAAGGAAAAAAAAAGGGAAAAAAGGAAACAAAAAAGAAAAGAGAAAAAATAATATAAAAAAATCAATAACTCTTTTGTTTACATAAGTTATATAGCACAATCAAGATATAGGTTATAATTTGGCACGATTAAGCAGTCACTATTTTTTTAGTCATTGTTTAATTATTTTTTCCTATAAAAATCTAAATCTTCTTAAAAAATTCATTCATGTTTTCTTATTGTTAAAAAAATATAAAAGAGAGAAGGGAAGAGAGCACTAGACATCTTGCTACACATGTGATGATCACTTCAATTGAGTTATATCTGTGATATAAATAAGGAAGTTAGGATTCATCTGAGATTTTATTTTTTCTTTTTCATTACACCTCAAGACAAATGTGATTTCATTTATGTTTCTTGTGACTCATGTGGGTGGAGTTTTCTTTTTTGTGATGTTATACTTTCTCCAGAATGGTGAATCCAAAGGAACTGCCAATTCATGACTTCAAAGGAGACTCAGTAACTTTGTCTAGAGGACATTGGTTCTTAGACAGTGAAGCAGTAGTGGAAAAGATGGAGCTGGAGTCTAATGAAGAACAAGACATCCCAGAAGAAGAAAGGATATCTAAAGAGCTGAAGGAAACCCTTAGTATCATTGGTCAGCACATCTTTACAATAGGAGTTGGAGGCCACAAGTACACAATGCTGTGTCAAGAATTTTATAGATTTCAAAAAATTGCAGTCATTTATAAAAGATGGAAAGTAGTGGGATTACACTGACTGTTGGATGAACCTTTATTCTTTATAGATTTTGAGAGAGTATCACAGGTTATGAACAGTCTGCTGGAAGTTGGCAAAGGCAATGATGCATATTTCAGGTGTTCAGTCAAGGACAATGAAAACAAAGAGGTACATATCACTATAAAAGCAGAGCACATCAGGGCAGCTCTCCAATTTTATTCAATGGGAACTAAGTTGGATAACAGTTTTGTCAAGAAGAATAAAGCAACCTATGCAAGATATTCCGAATTTGTGGATTTCAAGGAGAAAGAGAATGAAGAATATGCTATTAGAATGTTTCTTCAATATTTATGTTTTCCAAAGATGCCTAGATATACAATGCCACATAAGCCAGTAACTTTGATTATGTTCAATAATAAGGACAGGACCAAGCCATTTGGAGTAATGGATGTAACTCCATACATCCATGATCAATTGAAGGGAGCAGCAAAACATTGGGAGCAGAGGAAGTTCATGAATGAATCACAATTCTTAACAAGGATTATACATCATGATTTAGGTATGGAGGATCAGTTGAAATTGTCTCCAGAAGCTCAATACTTCAGAAGTTTGATGTCAGGAATTAAAAGTCCTTCTAAAATGATGTACATAAGAGAGGTAGAAGCCCAAACAAGCATGAGAGGATCAGAAAGGAAAAGGAAAGGGGTATCAGAAGAAGTTATTCCAGTGAAGAAGAGAAGATTGGATCCCAAGAAAGTAGAATTGGAACAGGAGGAAGCAACAAAGGAAGAGCATGAAGCCGCTCAAAAGGAAGTACAGTCCTCAAAAGAACCTCGTCCACCTCAAACAAGTAAGGAACAATTGTGTACCTATCTGACTCAAGGAAACAATAAGATGGCAATTTATGAAGCTCAATATCAGAAGATGTTAGAGAATTATTCATGCAAAGAAACTGATTGGATACAAGAAGAAGTGGAACACCATGAAGAGCTACATGGTCAGATGATGGCTACAAAAACTGAAGAGGTCTTTGTTAAAAAGGAAGTGGAATTGTTAGCATATTTCAAAGAGTTACAAGGTCCCCCTGAAACTAGAACTACAGTAGTAGTGAAAAGGAAGGTTCAAAAAAAACCTGTGCAGAGAAAGAGGCTAACCAAGAAGAATAAGGGTAAGGCAGCTGAACATGTGCAAATTGCGGAATCAGTAAAATTATTATTAGAAGAAAAGAATCATGAAGAATTAATTGCATTAGAAGAACATAGAATGGAAAAACAAGGGATAGTCAATTCCTCACAGTTTTCTTCAAATTCAAAAAGTGACATTGAGAACTTTCTTTGAAAAGTTTAAATCTCTCAGTACCTAGCACACCAATAGTGACAGTATAAGCCTCTTAAAAAAGCAAAACACCAGAAGATTTGAGTCAAAAGTCACAAGGAATACAGATCCATGAAGAAGCAGCAAAACAGGTTAGTCTTGGGGAAGAGAAAAGGATATTAAAAGGTAAAGCAATAATGAGGGAAGAAGAGGTTGAAGCAAGGAAAGAGTTCAGTAGTGGATTGGTGGACACAGGGTTTAAAGCAATATGGGCAAAACCATCTTAGCAAACCTATTTCAAACTAAATGAGGAAAAGCTAGAAGTAGAAAAGGAAGCTCAAATATGCAGCTCAGTGCACAATAAAGAAGATAAAGATCAGATTGAGGAAACAGAGGAAGTATTGGAAAAGGTGGATTTCAAAGAGGTTACAGAAGGGAATACATAAAAAGAAATAAATCAAAGTATAGAAGAAGTACTTTATGATCTAAATCATGTTGAAGAATCCACACATACAAGTGAACAGGAAGAAGAAGAAGAATTAGACCTTATGGACATAGATGAGCAGGAGGAAGGGCAAAAGGAGCAGCAATTAAATGATTAGATAAAGATCTCAGCTGAGAGTGAACCAATCTCAACTTAGGATAACAAAGTACAGGAAGAGGAAAGACCAGATAACCAAGGAAAACAATAGGAAATCGAGGAAAAAAAGGCAGAAGAAATTATAGAAGAAAAGGGCTATGAAGAGCAAAAGAATCAGGTCATAGAATATGAGGAAGAGGATGAAGAAGAAAATGAGTACAGAGAGGAAAAGCAGATAGAGGTAAAGCAAGTGGAGTTAGAAGCTGGGTTAGAAAGGATACCCAAGGATATCAGGTCTGCCTGCAAAGTCATTATGAGCAATATAGAGCAATTTAGACCATCTAGTAGAAACATGATTATATCAGGAATGGTGGCTGAATCAGAGTTTGTGAAAGGTAGTAGAATTATTACTGAGCAAAAGAAAGAACGGGAACAGTTAGAGGAACAGCTGGGGATTGTCCAGGAAAGAAATGAGGATTTGACCAAAAGGATAATTTCATTGGAAGTACTAGAGGTTCAACAACAAAATAAAATTCAATTTCTTGAGGACAAGTGTGCTAAACAGATGGAGCATAGTAGCAAAATTGAATTGGAGTTGAAGAAGATGGAAGGAAGGCTTAGAACCCTTCAAAGTTCATATCAAATTATGGTCAAAGCAAATGAAGATATAAACAGATTATTGATGGAGGAAGACCAAATGAAAGAAGAAATTAAGATTGTACAAATAACCCAGGATGAGAGGGAGGAATTGAATAAAGAAACTCTAAGGCTACAAGCAAAACTGAAGGAAGCCAAGGAATTGGAAAAGAAAGCTAGTATACATGCTGCAAGTGCAACGAGAGGATACAACAAATTACCTTTGGATATGACAGAAGAAAGGAGTGAATGGAAATTGAGTATAGAAAAAGAAAGAAGTGAGTGGAAATGAGAAAAAGAGTTATGGACATCTCAAAATCGAAGCTTAATGTTGATGGTGGAGGAGCTACAAAACAAATTGGAAAATCCACAAAAACAGGTTGAAGAACAGGTAGTGACCACACAAGTAGAGGAATATGAGGGAGTTGAAGATAACGGAATTCAAAATGTTGATGAAATAGAGGACAAAGTTTTGGAAGAATATTTAGATGAGTTTGTTCAAAAGCTTCTACCTGACAGAGAATCAAGAATGGAATTTATGAGAAAGATGCATAATGAATATGAAGAATAGATTGTGAATTTTGCTGTCAACAAAGGAATAAACCCAGATCAACACCATTGGGTAGCAGATGGTCTAGGTATACCATTTTGTATTATAATGGAGAGTATTAAAAATTACCAGCTTGCAAGAGTAGGATTATCATCCAATAGATATTTGTAATATGAAGAGGATATCAATGTCACTAAGGAATTATTTGAAAACGCTAATCCTAAATCGAGGAACAGGTGGTTAGATGCCAACAAGGAGTGTAGGAAAATCTGGAAAGAGGCACCTATTCAGCTAAAGATCAATCCAACCTATTGTCCAGTAGCAAGGAGAAGGGAATGGATAGTGTTTTGGGAAAGAAGAAATGCAGGGCAGATTCCAACAAAATGGCTTTTTCCAAAGGTAGCAGGACCTAAAACAGGAACATGGCCAACAAAGAAATATATGGTTAACACAGCAGAGTTTGTTATATCAACATATAAAGATGTCAATGATCCAGCTTGCATTCTATTGATCAGAGTGATGCGACTCATACTGGCATGTATAGAAACATTTACAGTTACAGATGTGGGAACTCTTAACTACATTGGGTTCAATTCACCGACTGATGCTTTACTATTTGATCTAAGGAAAACTCGAGACAGGATTTGCTTAATGGCATATTACAGTAAAACAATATTTTTGGGTAGCCATTATCTCCAAATTTTTGAAGATGCCTTTGATTATGGAATTTTTGAAAGAGAATCAGAAATTTTCGGGAATCTATCAGTAGTTACAAAATCCAGCCTCACTGCATATGAAGCAGCATATATAGAATACCTGAAGAAAGATGTGATAGAAAAACCAGAGGCAGTTGTACAATGGAGGAAAGCTCTATTTGAGATGGTGAATAACTTGAAAATTACAGAAAGAAGAAGTCATGATCTATTGTCATAGGTTTATCAAAGAAAAAATAAGTGAAGGAAGCCCTCACTACTTATCTGCAAGAATATTTTTTGTCAGAAGCCAAAAAGTCTAGGAGGGGAAGAATGTTAGAAGAAGTATTTTTTGAAGGGAAATTATTTGTAAAATGTCAAAAATTTGTAGAAATATTTATAAAAATGATGTAAAAATGAGGAAGAGTCTTCCTCATGTAAATTAGAATCATATGTATTTTTTCTAGAATTTTTGGAAGCTCTTTGATAGCATATTTTTAGATTAGAAGGGAAAAAGACCAAAGTTCAAGTGTGAAAGAGGACGCTTGAAAATGTATAAAAGATAATTTCCTTTATTTTGAGAGGGTTGGTTGTATTATTTTTGCTATCCAAGTAATGTGAAGAGCTCTCCTGCAGAAAATCGTGTTTCTCCTTTCATGTACTTTCTTTTGATTTGTTGAGTCTATTCTTTGTGTGATCCATGGAATTTGTGAGCTTCAGTTGTGTATTTCTGAGTAAGATGTATGTAGAGAGGTGATTCTTAGTGTATTGAGTAAGAAAGTGTAGAAGAACGAAGCTAAAAATGGAAATTCTCAGTTTTTACAGAATCGCGATTCTCTTACCTGTGTGATATAGGTACTATTTTTTAAATTTAACTTCATAATTGTAATCTACTATGGAAATGGCATACTTTAGGCACAAAGATCATTGAAAATGCTGTTGTAGAACTCAAGATAATCAAAACCCTAGATATTTCTCTCCTTCTTCATAATTTCTCATAAAACAGTCATCTTAACCCTTATTCCTGGATTCCATTAACTAGAAGGGGCTGTGGTCTTTCCATACTTCCCGAATTGATAATCTAAAGATGTGTAGTTGATCCTTTATGCTATAATGATTGGAGAGGACAAATCCAAAGGATAACAACAAACATATGCATATGCATGTATGTGTGTATGCATATGCATGCTTGTATGCATATGCAGGAAAGAGAGCTGTGAATATTCATTTTGATGGTAGTTATGGAGCTTCCATATCACCACATAAAAAGAGGTAACTACCACATCCGAAGGAAGTGAGGCAACCAAAGTATGACGTAATAGGACGTCGAATTCTGTACGAAAAGCTTCTATATGGCAGTGACGTGAATGTTAGACAAAACAGTTTTCTGGTTGGAAATAAAACAAGTGCAGATTTACTGTTGAAAAGATGGGGAAAGCCGAATGAGAAGGAGAACATTTCCATCACGTTACTTGATGGCGAAGACGATGAAGAGTTTCATCTTTGTTTTGGGCTCTGGAATTCCGCCAAGTCGTTTATCATCAAACATGGCTGGATTGGATACGTAAGGAAGAAGCACCTCAGAATTGGTGACATCATTAGCATATCTGAAGATGTTAATGGAAAGTTTTGCATCAGTAGTAACGTTGATGGGCGTGATCTTGGGCCGAACTCCACGATCAAATCGATGGAGGATAATCCAAAACATTCTGCTGCCTCATCTCAGCTAGAACAGGAAACCACGGCGACAGAACCAAATGGGGAGGAAAAAGGAAATCGGAAGAACGATGTCGATCGATCAACTGAATCATCTCTCTCCGAAGGCATCGAGAATTCGAATGATCTGCGTGGACGCAATGATCCAGGACTATTCATGTTGGTAGAACAGATCCTCCATAAGCAGGTCATCATCCAAGATCGAACGAGTATTGCGGTTACACCGTGTCATATTGATGAAGAAGAAGGAGTAAACCATCCACAACAAGAAGCACACAACGAGAAGGATGGGATTATAGTACGTACTGATGGCTGGTCAGAAGAAGCTACAGGCTTATTATGCAAAGCAGAAGGTGTATCAGGCTTATTATGCAAAGCAGAAGGTGTATCAGGAGGACAGCAGCAACGAAGGAATAGAAGAAAAACAAATAAATCAGCGTACTTGACAGAAGAGCAGAAAGTTGAGACCAAGACGATTTATGAGCTCGTTTTGCCCATTATGATGAAGACGCTTTGTGAAGTTCAAGCAAAGAACTTTAAAGGTAGATTACGCGGACGATTCGAGCTGGTTGCTCAACGCAAACAATTCTAGCTGCTTGTAAAAGTCTTTGTTGGATGCTTTGCTTGCTACCTTTGTATCTCCCAGCTGTGTCATCTCATTGTCGATGAGGCTAGCATCCAAACCTTGTCTTTCCTCCTTCCCGACCCTTGTATTCAATTTGAAGCATTGTATGCAAGAGCAAAAGATAACAGAATCTCTCTCTCGCTCTCGTGTATTGGGTTTGATAACACATACATACACACATAATAACATAAACACACACACATACATATGTTCCCTCACTCAAATAGCCACCCACATACACATGCACACACATAAACACACACATATATAAATATCTACACATAAACATACACATAGATACATATAGAGAAACACATACACACGTACATACACATACATGCATGAGTACAAACATCTAAACATACATTAGAATGATCTTCTATAGTAGAATGCTTTTTTTTGTTGGTACAATGTTGTTTTTCAGATGAAATGCTTCTTGTAGTAGAATTATTCTTTATAATAAAATGTTTTTTTGACACATACACATACACACATCATTAGGGGAAAAAATGAATCCTGCATGGGCCTTTTAAATTAAGAAGTGATTAGTGATGGACCAATCAGAAGAAGGTGGTGGCCACAGTTTATACCCTACAAAATGCTAAGTTGAACGGGGAAGAGGGGACAAGTTTCCCCCTATTTAAGTAGTTGTCTCTAGAGAGAGATGGAATCTCGTAACCAAGTTGGGCCAAAAATTCAAATTTTTCTAAAAGTTTGAAAGCTCGTCATAAAACCTAACAATGGACTCCCATTACTTTTTAGGGTCAAAAGTGCTATTTTTTACCACAATTTTGAAATCGGTGCATGTTTTCAGTTGGAAAAATGTTTTCTTTAATCCCGAAAAAGACGTTCCCCCTCTAATCCTTATTATTTCATACTAGGTCCCAAAAAAGACATCTTTTTTCCACTATTTGCTTTGTGTAGCACACCATTGAAGCTCTTGTGTCTTTATTCCAAGCTATCTGCATCTCCCATCTTGAGCTATTTCTATAGATTGAAGACCTTGGACTTCAATGCCAACATCTAAAAGCAAAGAAATTTAAAGGTATCCCTAATGCCTGTAAGATTAGGTTGCAAAAAGTTAGGCATTCTCTCTCTCTCATGTATTGGGTTTGATAGGCATTCTCTCTCTCTCTTCCCCCTCCATCTCTCTCTCGTGTATTGGGTTTGATAACACAAACCTAGCTTCTTGTTCATCTTTAGTCTCACTCCTATTGTCTGGCTTTTTTATATAATTATTCTATGTACTTATTCTGAATATGAAGTTGTTTTCCTTGGTTTTTCTTCGATACAAGATAATTTATTCTTTCTATGTCTCTCTCTCACGTACTCTCTCTCTCGTACATACACATACACATACAAAAAGGTACTACAAACATATAAAGAAATATGCATATACATTTATATATGTGTACGGAATAAGCATCTATGCATGTGATAAATTTAAAGTTTAAATCTATATTGGTTCAATTTATTTTGTGGTTTAAAACGTAATTTGCAAGAATAATTGCATGGTGGAAATAAATAAGAGGACGTTTGACACGTGCGAGGACATGTTGCAATACATACATAGATAAATACGCACATACATACATACACATACATACGCTGGCACACTTACATAGGCACACACATACAACTCACAAAGATACATACATATACATACACATAATAACATAAACACACACATACACATACATATGCTCCCACACTCAAATATTCACACACATACACATGCACACACATATATACATATATATACACATGCACACACATATATACATATATACACAGATACATACACATAAACATACACATAGATACAAATAGAGAAACACATACACACGTACATACACATACATGCATGAGTACAAACATATACACATACATTAGAATGGTGTGTTGTAGTAGAATGCTTTTTCTTTTGTTGGTAGAGTGTCGTTTTTCAAGTGAAATGTTTTTTGTAGTAGATTTTTTTTTTTTTAATAAAGGAAGTTCGGCCTTAGCCTACTCTCCCATACTTGAATTAATTAAACGAAAAGTACAAGAGAAGGGGACTAGTGCCCATGGGATCCCTCGAATCCCACAGAGCGGGGGTAACTTTTACAGAGTTTTAGATGGCATTACAAAGAAGGTTAATCATCCTCTTATCACCCTTATGCGGAGCTCACATGGGTTTAAGCTTGTTGTTGATCACAAGGAGCACTTGATGATGCATGAAGGGGGAGGATTTTTTACAGTTCACGATCCTTTTGCCAAGGAGGAACAAGGATTTCTCAATCAACCACTCTTTAGGGGAGTCACCAAAGTTACAAGCATATCTTTCCCGCTAGATCTTCCATAGGACCTCCCCTCTGATGGCATTCTAGAGACTCGGGGAGCAATCGATAGCTTCTCCTAGTAGAGCTTGTTTCCAACTGATATGTTTCTGAAGTCTAATTTTCTTTCCAACAATCTACTAGAGCTTATCAGAGTTGGGACAAGTAAAGAAGATGTGAGAAACATCTTCCATGGATCGGTAGCAGCGTTTGCACCAAGGAGCTATCCCACAAATTTTGCTAGCCTTGAGGTTGGTCCAGATTCCACAATGAAGAATTTGCCATAAGAGGAAAAACTTTTTGACTTCTATGAGGGGGTGCTAGATAGCCATGAACTTCATGTCCCACAGAAGTCGCATCCACGACAGGCACCACTTCTTGTTGAGGTTAACCGGATAATCAATGTTTCTTTGATGTTTGGGTTTTTTGATACGCAATTATCATTGTGCCATATGAGACCAAGCGAGCTCGATGTGTCGTGTCCCATGAGAAGGCGAACTTTAGAGCGGTCCCAAGTGAGGCGTCTAGTTTGCAAAGTGTTCCATTCTTCATAGGAAATGTTGACACTAGGGTCAATATCCTCAAAGTTGATCCACTCGTTGGTTTATTGCTTCCAAAAATGTTTCCATTTTTTGAAGCCTTTGTTCCATAGCCTCTTGGAATTCCTAATGTCCCAAGATTCCATGATCTAGATGCCATGGATCGAGAACCAAATAGAGTCGTTTTGTCTGATACCAGGCGCCCACTTCCAATCTTCACTTATTCTTGTAAAACTTTTGACTTTATCCCAACTCTTCCATAGGGATCACACAAGATTCGATCCTTTCGAGAAGACTGGGATCGGGGAAAACAAGAGGGTCAAACTGTCAAGATCCTTCCAATTCAAGAATCCCATGAGAGCCAACTTGTTCTTAATTCTGAAGATTAACTTCGTCCATAAAGCCTCCCTATTGCACCATGCCTTAATCGTCCATTTTGCTGCTAGTTTGTTAGCCATGCACCCAATGTTCTTTATAGTATGTTTTTTTAACACATACATACACATGCATGCATGCATACATAGAATGGTCTTTTGTAGTACAATGCTTTTTGTGTTGGTCACATGACCCTTACATCCCCAACATCCTTTACCTTGTTGTAAGGCGAATTGAGGGAAGCATTTTTTATGTTTAATGAATTAAGACTCGCTTGGAGTTGGATGGTGTTCTGTGATGGAGAATGTTAATCTCCAAAAGAACTAGCTATCCTTGATTTTAGTACACTTCTATATCAATAATAACTCAAAACTTTGATCAAATTCGGAAGATCAATGCCAAACTATCAAGATTTGCACTAATTGTGAAGACAATCACTACGCAGAAACCTCTGCTACACATAACTCACTCATTGACTAACCAAATCTATAAATTTTTCAATGAAACTTTGTATAAGGTGTTGTCTAATGTTTGTGCAGCTTCTCCAAGTTAAATTGTCTCAAAAGATTCAGTAGAGTTTTAGAAATGATCCAAACAATCTACCTATGTCTAAAACTAACCTCTTGTATAGTCGACTTTGACACCTACAACTTCTAATGCATGATTCTCCCAAATTACAATGTATCTAATCAAATGCTTTTAGCCATAGATGGCTTACCTTCCAAATTAGATTTTGACTCCTCATTTGTGTAAAACATTACACTATGCATTGAGATATGATCAATTCTTTTATCATCGAGATTGCACATGTTTCTAAAGACACTCGTCACTTCTTCACATACAAATGTTCCTACACATAATTCTCTCAGCCTGTTTACAATTAGGCTCTCAAACCTTCACCTAGAAGCATTAACTATGGAATTAGACATCTACACAAGGTTTCCTAAAATGATCAAACACAGAAGGATAACTCATCGAAATATCGGGTGCAACTTTTCTTTCTACTCAAAAAATTTTACATCTGAATGATGAGAGAGATCTTCCTCACTTCTAAAGTGTCGAATGACTTTTACAACAACTAATTCTTCTCATCTCATGCTCTCTCTCTTACTTGTCCCGACTTTCTACTTGTATATATAGGCATATATGTACAAGCTCATGACCATTACAAAAGTATAAGTGAGCTAGTTACAAGTTTAATGTACATATGTATACAAGTCTTCATTTCCTGAATATTCCCTATCTTCAAACTTCATTTGTTGATCTTCTCTTCACCTTTTGAGTTCAAGTCTTTATCTAAAACATCAATTGATGGTTGTCATGCACCAACAGCTCCCCCTCAATCATCATTTGTGGTTTTCTCCATCTTCTTTATACCTGCCATGTCTTTGAATCTTTGTAGCTTTGGTCCATCCAAGCTTTTGGTTAGCATATCTGCAATATGATCTTTTGTTGAAGTATGTATGACTTCAATCTCCTTGCCAATCACCTTTTCTGTTAAGAATTGATACTGAATCTCAATGTATTTAGTCCTGGCATGGAAAACAGGTTAACAGCTAGATACAATGAACTCATATTATCTCCATGAATAGTGGGTGTACTTTGAAAGATGTCAAAACTCTTCATGAGGGTCTTCAACCATATGACCTCCTTTGCAGCTTCAACCATACCTTTATACTCTGATTCTGTAGATGATAAAGCAACTGTATGTTGCTTCTTAGAACACCAAGAGATTAACTTATCTCCCACATAACATAAGTAGCCATATGTTGATCTCCTATCATCAGGATTACCTGCTCAATTTGTATCACTATATATCTTGATGTTTGTATCTGATGTAAAACCATAATACAAACCTTCCTTGAGTGTACCCTTAATGTATCTCAACACTCTTTCTCCTGCAACCCAATGTTCTTTCCTAGGACAATGCATGCATTGAGACAACACTCCAACTGCATATGACAAATTAGGCCTAGTTAATGTAGCATAGATTAGACCACCAACCAGACTTTGATATAGCTTCATGTCCTTGAATTCTTCTCTTCCATATCTGCTCAATTTGTGATTCACCTCCATTGGAGTAGGTGCTACCCTGCAATCTTCCATTTTAAACTTGATCAACAAGTTCTTCAAATACCTTTCTTGAGTTACATACACTCCATGTTGAGTATATGAGATCTCCATGCCCAAGAAATATGACAAGTCTCCCGAGTCACTAATCTTGAACTCTTTCTCCATCTGTTTCTTGAGGCTTTGTATGCCCTTCTCATCTGTACATGTAAGGATTATATCATCAATATATATATGCACATATAAATGAACCCATCATCACTTGCTTTGACAATCAAGCTACTATCTGCTTTAGATACTTGGAAACCAAGTTCCTTCAAGAACTTCACAAGTCTATAATTCCATGCCTGTAGGGCCTGCTTCAAACCATACAAAGCTCTCTTGATCTTACATACATATTTTGAATACCTTTTATCTCTGAACCCTTGTGGTTGCTCCATGAAAACATCATCTGAAATATAACCATTAGGAAAAGCATTCTTCACATCTAATTGACATAATCTCCAACCTTTACATGCAGCAATGGCTATGAGTGTCCTAATGGTTGTCATCTTTGCCATAGGACTATAGGTCTCACCATAATCTATACCATATGTCTGAGCATACCCTTTCACAACAAGTCTAGCTTTATTCCTAGACACACTTCCATCTGCATACCTCTTTGTTTCATAGACCCATTTGTATCCAATGATCTTTTGACTATTTGGTTTTGGAACCAAATCCATGTCTCATTCTCCATCAATGCATCATACTCTTCCTGCATAGTAGAAGGGTCATCATCTGCTTTCACCATGTAAGCATAATCTTTACTAGTCAAAAAAGAAGTGTAATAGTTGTACCTTGTAGGTTTCCATTTGTGTCTTGATGGCCTTTTGAGTTCTCCACTTCTTGAAGTTTCTAGTTCATCACATTCTGGATCAAATATTGGCACTTCTTCAACTTCAACTTGTACTTCATTGTTCTCTTTTTCATCAAATATCTGAGCCTTTGATTTACCTTTCTTGTGATTCAAAACTTCTTCATCACCTGCATGATTATTGATTGTTCCTACATACCAAGTACCTTTCTCATTAAATGTAACATCCCTTGATACAAGGAATTGCTTTGTGGATGGACTCCACAACCTATATCCCATCTGCTTATCATCATATCCAATGAACACATACTTTTCAGCTTTAAGTTCCAATTTATGCCTCAACTAAGAAGGCACATATGCATAAGCCAAACATCCAAACACTTTGCAATGATCTAAGGTAGGTCTCTTTCCCCACCAAGCTTCATATGGTGTCATACCCTGCAAAGCTTTACATGGTAACCTATTAACCAAATATGTAGTATTTACAGCCTCAGCCCACAAATAATTTGGTTTTTCTCCTTCATCATTGATCTTGCAAACTCAACAAGAGTTCTATTTCTCCTTTCTCCTACACCATTTTGTTGAGGAGAGTACCTGCAAGTAACTTCCCTTTTTATACATGCATTCCATACATAATCACTAAACTCATTAGAGAAATACTCTCCCCCTCCATCTGACCTTAGTCTCTTCAACTTTTGACCTGTGATTCTTTTTGCATACACATGATAATGTTTAAATGTATTGAATACCTTTGATTTATCTTTGATCACATATATAGTAATCCACCTGGTAGCATCATCAACATAAATCACATAATATCTTGAACCATTTATACTAAAATCCTTTGATGGTCCCCACACATCTGTGTGTACCAATTCAAGCTTCTCTGAATACATAAATCCATGCTTATTGTATGATTGCTTATGAGCCTTACCTAATTGACATGCCTCACATCTGTATGGCATGTGTTGACCTGCAACATTAGGCAATCCAAGCACTGAACCATTGGTAACCATATCCTTAATACCTCTTTCATTGAAATGTCCAAGCCTTTTATGCCAAAGATCTAACTTAGAGATTTTATGTCCTCCATAAGTAAACAAGGCATGACCAACATTACCTTGAATCTTCAATGTGAAGATTCTTCCTTCTTTCGTCCCTGAAACAATTTGTTTATACCTATTGCTAGGGTCTTCCACAAAAACTCCATCATTAGTGAACCTTACCTCATAACCTTTTTCAACAATTTTCCAAACACTTATCAAATTCTTTGGAATTGTAGGAACATACAAGACCTTATTTAGAAGAGTAATTCCATCCTTGGCCTTCACTAATCGAATTGACTTAACATTGTGCTTTGTATTATCACCTGTTTGAACTACATGATTAGTTACCTTATTCTCCAAATCAATCATCAAGGCTATATTACCACTCAAGTGATTGCTACATCCTCAGTCAATGTAGAAGACTCTTCGGTCTTCACTTTGTCTTTCACAAGTTGCATTCATGATTAAGGTTGAATCTTCTTTCTGATGTGAAGCATAATTGTGGTAGGTATTGTTGTAGGATTGACTTTGGAATCCTCTACTTGCATTTCTTCCAACGTAACCACTACTACCTCTACCTCTGAAATTACCTCTTTGGTTTCTACCACCTCTTCCTCTTGAATTAAAGTTCTCACTATATCCTCCATTATTCTGATTATTATGCCAACAATCATGAGCTAAATGACTTGTGTTACCAAAAATCCACCAAGCTTTGGCTCCATCTTTATTGCTTCTGCCTCTTCCTCTACCTTTGCCACCTCTTCTTCCTCTTAGGAAGTTGGCTTGGCTATGTACCTTCTTCTTCATTTAATTTTTGCTTACCTTTGCTATTCTTCTTCTTGTCCTTTCAATACATTGCTTGACATTCTTATCAACATCACCATTGACATCCTGCTCAAAAGTTAGGATATGTCCAAGCAACTGATTGAAATCAGGAATGAAATGATCTAGTGACAATTCAATAGACAAAATGAATGGCTTCCATTTCTCATCTCCTCTCAAACGTGTGAGGATTTTCCTTACCAATTTATCCTCCTCAATATCTTCATCAACTGCTCCTTATGCATCTGCAATTTCCTTCATCCTTGTTACATAATCAGAAATGGATTGAGAGGCCTTCTTCTTGAATGCGGTAAACTCTGCCCACAAAGATGCCTTCCTTGACTTTGTAGTATTTTGGAAATGCTCCTCCAAAGAATTCCATATGTCACTTGCACTTTCAAGTCCTCTAATATGAGGTAGCAAGTAATCATTGACTCCCATGTAGATAATGCTCCTTGCTTGAGCATCCTTCCTCATCCATGTCTTCAAATATGAGAGTTCATCCCTATTTGGAACACTAGGATCTCTGAATTCTGGTTTTTCTTCTTCACCTGTAATGTATCCTATCAAGTCTTTGCTCATAAGATGAGCTTCCATCCTCATTGACCAAGCTCGATAGTTTTCTCTATCCAATTTCTCTATCTGAAGAGAATCTCCTATCCTTTCTTCACCTGTGTGTTAAATTCTTCAAGCTTTATGAGGAATAAGTGTACCTTTACTTTGAATGAAGTTCCTTTTGATCTTCTTGATAGCTTCAGGCCTCCTTTTTAATGTACATATGTATACAAGTCTTCATTTCCTTAATATGCCCTATCTTCAAACTTCATTTGTTGATCTTTTCTTCATCTTTTGATCCCAAATCTTTATCTAAAACATCAATTGATGGTTGTCATGCACCAACAGTCCGTTCCAAGTCATACTACTTTTGACCTAAGGAGATTAATTCATTGCCAACTTGATTCATGTTGTTAAACATTTTCTTGAGTGGATTATTGATAAGTAATGATGAGATGGTGTAGAGTGAATGCATGGTGGTATGCAGATCAATATGAGATGCAGAGTGGAAGGGAAAGAGAAAGGGAAAAATGGATGTTGAAGTGAATGTGGTAGTGAGTGAATGTTGTAGATGGGGCCAGGGTGGAAATTGGAGTAAAAGAATGAGTTTTTGTGCAATGGTTGGAATGATGTCCATATCACTGGATGTGTTGTTAGTGTCATCAACTATGTATAGTGTAGTGGGTGTGGGTGTAGCCTTGGTAGGAGATGGGTAGATAGGTATTTCCCTCTTCACCTTCACATGCATCTCCATTCTTGTCTAAGGGTATCTCTCGCACCTTTTCTTCTTCATCCATTATGAGATTAGGCATTAGCAACTTTTAGTAATTGGATAACTACACGCTTCCATAACTCAGGTTTTAGTTTCAACTATTCTTCTAATGTGAGATGACACTCCTCTTTAGTGTTCTCTACTACCTCCGTGTTCCTAGGGAGAACTAAATCCTCATTTCTTACCTTGATGGTGGGCACTCTCATTTGAACAGACTTAATTCTCATGGGCTAGTGAAGTAAGGTAATTGTTGTAGGGAATTGGATTCAAGATCCATTCACTCACTTTGGTCTCCATATATAGATGAAACATCTTCAGGAACTTGATAATAAAGATCATTTATTTCTTGGATGGTAGGTTGACCTCCTTTTCCTAGTCTCCACTTCTCTTCTTGAATCTCTCTCAATAATCCTTGTGAATACTTGTGTATTGAAGGGGAAACTCCACTTTTGGTAGACTTGATTACTTATGACACTACTAATGAGACTTCTCTTGGCAAGATCTTGGTAGAAGGAGCCTTTTCTAGTTCTACATTATATATCTCTATCATGCCTTGAAGATGCAACTCAAGCTTAACTAGATTACTCCAGTTACGTAATTGGGTTGTTCCAAACATGGCAAGGGCTACTTCAACCATTTTCATACATAGCTTAGTTATTTCTATTTCTAGGTCTGCTCTAGGATAACTCTTGTCCATTTCTTTTGCATTGGTCCCGCCTCTTATCCTAGCTTATCAACTTGATAAGCTCTTCTTGTTTATTATTTTTTGAAGGTCTTTGCAATTCCTCCTTTAATTGTTACCTTGCTCTCTAGACTTTTCTAATATTCATGTTTTTTTTTGTTTTGAATATGTTCTCCAAATGTTTTTGGTATTTTATTGCCTTTCTACTTTGTTATTTGTTGGTGTCTGTGATTTTTCTTTAGCTAGAAATTTGAATATCTCCATGTCCACTATGTATGTCTCTAATTCTACTTCCTCCATATCATAACTCAAAAGAAACATTCTTATAGGTTTATCCCTGACTTTTAATTCTATCAGTTTTATTTCAAAATCCAAAGAATATTTGATTCCCCTCATCCACTCTTGTCCAAAAACTAGGCAAAATCACTATTTGTTTCTCATCTGCACAAACTAGGCCTCTTGTAGTGGAAATTGATCCGAGTCAATTTGATCACACAATCAATAAGACTTAGACCACCAACAACACATATATTGGAACACATAAAGATGATCAACTCAAGGTACTAGATGAGCCGACGTAGAATCTAGGACTTACGTTTGTGCAAAAAATAACTCAGTATTAGCCACAAACAACAACTCAGTATTAACTCTTCATACCATACCTCACACTCAACTACATTCTTTTCTTCCTGTATTTTCAAATCAAATTTTACTATTGACAATGAAGAAAGAATTTGTCCATTGATTACTTTAATCATTGTGTTTTTACTATATTTCTTTCCTCAATTTGATTCAACAAGTTGGAACTAATTAGGTTTATTTGAGCTCCAATATCCAACAAACCCTAATTTTTGTTCCATGATAGTGCATTTCAACTACTATCAAGTGATCTCTAACTTTTTCTTGATCTATCTCATAAGTCATCAAATGGCTTATTTTTTTTTCTTTCTAATCCTTTCCTTGGACTCCTCTTGAGCTTCTTGTTTTATTATTGTTTCTTCTTCTTTTTTTGTATAAGAGTGTTGTAATCTTCTCCATACTTCCACTATCAATGGTTCTATATATCACTTGATCCTCTATCCACTTACATAATCTAGCATAACTCCAACCAAGTTTGCGAATTGTACTCCTCCACTAGGACTAATACTATAAACGATATATGGTCCATGTACCCTTTTTCCTTACTATTTTCTTTCATTGTGTAGGCTAGAGCTAAATCTCCTTCGAAAAAGTCTTTATCGTTGATATGCAAATCATAATATGCCTTTTGTCTTCTCTTATTTGCATAAATACTCATGATAGCTTGTGATCTAGATGCTCCAAGTTATCTTAACTCCTTAGTCATGTTAGAAATTGTATATCCTATCCATTTGAATTGACTCCCTATCCTTAAGGTACGTATGTGAGATTCGAGTGGCAAGATTGCATTTAGTCCATAGACTAGATTAAATTGAGCGGTTCCTATTGATGTTTTATATGTGAATCTATATGCCCAAAGGACATTATACAGTTGTGTATCCAATATGTTGTTTTTGCATTCACTAGTTTAGATAGAATGATACACAAAACTTTGTTTTTACCTTAAGCTAATCCATTAGTTTGAGCATCATTTTTCTCAGTGGCTTTGGCTTCAATGCATTTTGTTAAATAGTATGTCGCCACTCTAACATATTTTTCATGCGAGCTTCTACCTGCTAATGGATGTATAGGTCCTAAGAAATCCAATCCCCATTAGCTAAAGACTCTAGCATACATTAGGAATTTCAAGGGTCTATCATCTTTTCTCAATCGATATTTAGTTCTCTAACAAATATCAAAACTTTTTACATATATATTTGCATCTTGGAACAATGTTGGCCACCAAAAGCTTGAGTAAAGTATTAACTTTGAGAGTCCTATCACTTAAGAAGTGTTCTCCTAATACTCTAGAGTGAGATAACTCCAACATTTTTTAATAATTTTCTTCAAGTACAAAGATTCTCAGATATCCATCCATTCCTCTATTTTACAAATGGGTATTTATCAACACAAACTCTTTACACATTTCTTTTGAATTTTTTGTGTCTGATTTCATTTGTTCTAAGTCTTCATAAGGTTCTTCTTTTAGATATTCCACTATGTGTTCACTCCATTTTGGGTTTCTTGAAACTAGAACAAACTTATTGGTTGGCAATTGTCTTTCTTCGTAAAGTTTTGAGATTGGGATACATACTTATCCACATCTTTCTCTCTCTTTAGATGCTGAACGGGACTCTATTCTTGCCAAATCATTTGTAATAACAAAGTTTTGAAGCATGTTAAACATTGATTTTAAAGATATGCTTTCTCTAAATACTTTTGTTGTCCTTCTTCAAGTACACAATATTCCAATACTCCAATTGAGTTAGAATGGTACAAATGTCCTGATAGTTGAATTAATTATCTACTTTTCAAGAGCATATGTCTAGACACAACACTCTTGTTCTTAGGTCTAAATGACAATATTGGTACCAAGTACTTGGCCGTTGTGTTATCCTCTCTATTTTGAATAGATAGGCATCACGTAGATCATCTTCTATACTTTTGGGTTTATCCCGTGTCATTATTATAGATAAATGCTATTATCTCATATGAGTTTTCTCTTGTCTCACTACTACCTCAAAATCAAATTCCATCAAAAGTAAGAACCATCTTACTATCCTTCCGGTCTGACAAGGTTTATTCACCACATATATAAAACCATGGTGTTCCACAAAGAATTGCAACTTGTTAACCAATAAATAATTTCTAAATTTTTTTATTGCATACACCATACCTAAACCTTCTCTTTTTGTTGTGGTGTAGCTTTTTTGAGCCTCATTCAACTGTCCACTTGCATATACTATTGGAAAATCTACTATACTTTGTTCTATAGGTTGTGCCAACACAAAACCTAAAGCAAAGTTGGAAGCGTACACATGAACATGAAATATCAAATCACATTGAGGTTTTTTTTTATATTGGTGTAGTGACTAAACAATTATTTAGGGTTTAAAAAGCTTTATCACATTCATCAGTCCACTCACCCTTGTAATCAATGCATACAGAGGTTTTGCAATATCAACTGTCTTGTTTACAAACTTCCTATAATATCCACAATTTCCCATGAATATTTCTAGCTCTTTCATATTTTTTGGCTTAGGTATGTTCACTATGACCTTTATTTCATCTTCATTAGTAGAGATGCAATTTTTGGATACTATATGTCCCATCATACTACCTTGCCTAACAAGAAAGACACATTTTTCTAGGTTAAGACAAACCCTATAATATCCACAATGTCCTATGAATTTTAGAAATCTTTTACATTTGTTGGCTTAGGTTCACTATGGCATTTATTTTATCTTCATCAGTAAAGATGCCATTTTTGGATACAATATGTCCTAGCATCGTACCTTGTTTGACAAAAATGACACATTTTTTTGGGTTAAGACAAACGCTGTAAGTCCTACATTTTTTTAATATGGGTCTCATGTCCTGCAAATGATCTTCACTTTTATTTGAAAAAGATAGATCATCCATATAGATTTCCATGACTTGTCGTAGAAAATCGTTAAACACATGGCACATCATCTTTTGGAATGTGGTTGGTGCATTTTTTTAAGCCAAAATTCATAACCCTAAATGCATAGACACCCCATTCTATAGCAAGGCTTGTCTTATGTTGGTTTTGTAATGCAATTGGAACCTCGTTGTATCCTAAAATGCCATCCAAAAAACTATTTACCTCCTTTCGAAGTACCCTCTCTAGGAGGTGATATGTTATTGGAAATGGATCACTCTAATAGTTGCAACATTAACTTTTTTTAGGTTTATACAAACTCTAAGTTGTCCATTCTTCTTTGAAACTATAGGTATTGGGGATATCCATTCATTGTACTCACTTTCATAAATGAAATCAATAGCCAATAATTTATCTATAATTTCTTCTTTAATATCTACAAAGTATTTAACATTGCATGTATAATGACTTTGTTTATTAGGATATATATATATATATATATATATATATATATATATATATATATATATATATATATATATATATATATATATATATATATATATATATATATATATATATATATATATATATATATATATATATAACACATATTTAAATACATACACATCACACATACATGCCTACATGCACACATATAATACATATACACGGATACACAATTATCAACACACTTTGGGTGCTCTATCTGGCCATCTACCAACTATAATTTCATTTTAGTTGGTCTTAGTGTAGGTTTTCCCCATTTTTTAACATCTGGCACTTTAGGTATTTCTATGCATGCAAATAGTAGGATCTATCCCATTGAGGTCTTTGTAACTATAGACAAATACATCTCTATATTCCCTTACCAATTTGATTAAGGCCTCTTCTTCCTCAGACAGCATATCAACTACTACTACATTATGTTTATCTTCTCCCCCCCTATTGGCTAATCACTATTCTTTTAGTCTCCTCTTTATAATCATAGGACTCTCCTCTTGTTTTCTCCCTCTCTGGTTTTAAGTTCAACAAAAATCTTTCTTCAATCTCAAATTTTTAAAAATTAGGTGGAACATCAATTTTCCTCCTTCTTCATGGGTATCCTTGTTTTCCATTTGTGACTCCTTTTTATGATTCACTTTTTTTTCCTCTTCTTTGTGTCTGACTTTGTTAGATTTCTTGGAAATTTTATCCTTGACCACATCACTTGCTCGCACCTTTTCTAGGTATGAAGTCTTGCCCATTTATTCCAAGTCTTGCTCTTTTGACTTGGATCCATTGCCATTTTCCTCCATTAATATCATTATTAATGTTATGTGAAATATATCATACACTTCCTCATTTTGAAAATTTATTCACACATCCCTCATTAGCTACATCCCATAGACAAGATGTGAGTCCATCCATAGGGTTCAAAATATTCATCATTAAATTGTTGAGGTATATACCTTTGATCCTCTATCACTCTATCATTTATACAATCGTCTCTCCTATAAAGAAATCTCTTTGGTATTTTCTTTCTTGTTGGACCATATGTCCAAAGTTGTGCTTCACTCTCACTCTCTTGGATTAGCACTTCCACAGACTCAATTGTAGTATCTCGTTAATCATGCACTTTATTCCACTCTCTTGGAGATATGTCATGATAATTCCATCTCCTATTGTTGACTCTAGTTACAGTTCCTTATTTTGGTAGGTAAAGGCAATCTTTTCCCCACCCTTGAACTATATATGATTCTCATAAAAGGTCTTCCTAAGATGATCTCATATGATGTTAGACGAGGAAATTCCACCATTGCAAATGTATGTTCTATTTCAATTCCACTATTCTTATTATTACCCTTTCCCAAATACCCAAGGGTTTCTCTATAAGTCCATCTACAATTTGCAATCTCAATCTAGTAGGTTTGAGTTTCTAAGCAGTTCCTTTATTGGTTTGCACTCACTTGTTTGTTCATACATGTCAAAAACTCCTTTCCCTGATTTATTTTGCATATTTTCTTGTAAAGTTCGCACCAACTCCTGTACTTTCTTTTCCCATTTTGATTTTTTTTTTGCTCTTATTTCTTTACATGAAGAACTCTTTTTCAAGTTTGGCTTTGCCATTTAAATTAAACTTCCTTTTCTCCATCAATGTTCATCTATTTATTTCTTGTTTGAGCTCTAATTACCACTTGTATAGGTGTCATCTCATATTCATCACTACCAAACGTTCATAGAATATGCATAGCTTTCAAAGATATTTGATTGTTTACATTTTGCCCATTTGAATTTTTTGGAGAATTTCTAATCAAGTTTTCGCTCCACACTCGTTACAAAATGCACCCTCTACTCTAAAGGTAGCTGGCTAAGGGAGATCTATAAAAAATTGGTGTCCAACACACCTTTCACAATTCACCTTCTAAATACTCTTAAATAACGGTTTTCGGTTTTGACATGTAGTTATTGCTTATATACATGAATGTGGTTGCATTCATTTCCACTCTCCCATTTGCAAAGTCTAAAGCTCATAGATAAGGTTCTTTTTTATATATAGAGCCCCAATTTTTGTCCTTCTTAGTGCTCCTCTGAATCGCTATTATAACCATACAAATAGTCTCTAGTTTGTACTAAGGAGCTTTCCAAATTTTCTTCCACTGGTGTGTATTTTACCGAGACTACATTGGTTGTATAGGTGCTTGTTTCCCTAATACAACCCTAGGCTAATCCAAAAATTGTTGGAAAGATGGATGGATGCACCAAGAGACTGAGTAGGTACTCCTAAAACCTGCTTTGTACCAACCCTCCTTTGCTTCAAAGTTGATAACTAGACCTCCGTAGCTTTCCAATGACACCATAGAATGTCCTATGTACTTTGGAAGTGATGTGTGTAATGATTGAATCAAAACAGATAACTTTGGAAGTCATAAACTCAAGAAAACGTTCTATTTATGTCTTAACACCTACTGGGTATTTTGCTCAGTATGACCAGCACAGTAAGAATTGGAAAAATTACTTTTAGGGGTATCTAATTAGCTTAGTAAGCTACCTATTCCAACTGGAATGATGTAAAATAATAAACTATGCTAAGAGAAATCAATTTAGCAAGTTAAGCTATACCCCCAACTTTTTAGGACTGTAGCAGAAAATGACCAGAGATCACCTCGACGCAGATTTCTCAAAATGGCTGAATATAATGGCTTAAAACTTTGATAGCATGTAGATTACTTTAAGTTGAATCCAACAAGCTTTGAATCGCTGAATTTGGTGACGAATTGACCGAGATATGCCCTTGACAAGTTGACAGACTTTTGAGTAGACTAACATAGAACTCAAAGATGGACAATGTGAATGTATGTATTAATGAACATTTGTATACAACTCCATTGGCATGAATATCATTTCCAAATGGTGTAGAGAGGTGTGGGATAGAGTGTAGACCTCACACACACTCCAAAATCAATAATGCTAGGCTCGAGAGTGCTCTCTCTTACCCACGACTTTTCATGTCCATTTTTATAAGAGATGGGTAAAAGTTTGAATTCAAATTCAAACTTTTGGCTCCCTATGATCAAGCTCCTAAATGCTTGGAGATATTCTTTCAATCAAATAACTAATTTTCCACGAATCCTTTTGGTAGGTGATTACAAGAGATTCCAAGTCAATTTGACTTTTACAATGAGATAAAGTGGTAATTAACCAATAGAAATGGTTCCTATGCTTCTTCATGTATGTATAAACTTCAATGCATCCTTTGAGCCAAATGTGTAGGCTTGTAATTTACACCAACATCTCCCCCTCAAGCCAAACATTTTGGCTTAAGTCTTCATCTTCAATCTTCAAGTATATCCTGCAATCCAATCATGGATTTGAACCTGCAAAGTTTGGTTCCATCCAAAGCTTTAGTCAACAAATCTGCACATTGCATGTTGGTTGAAACATAGGTTAGTTGAATGTGTTTTCTTATCAATTTCTCTCTCACATAATGGTAATGGACCTCTATATGTTTGGTCCTAGCATGATAAATAGGATTAGCTGCAAGGTGAAGAGAACTTGTATTATCTCCAAAGATAATTGGTGACCTGGTGTATAATCCCAATTTTGTATACAAAAGCTTAGTCCATATTGCTTCTTGTGTGGCATTAGCTAGTCCTCTGTACTCTGCCTCTGTAGAAGACAAAGCAACAGTAGGTTGCTTCTTTAAAGACCATGAAATTGGTTTGTCACCTGCAAAAGAAATATATCGAGAAGTGCTCCTCCTATCATCCTTGCATCCTACCCAATCTGCATCTGAATGAATTTTGATATCAATATCTGAAGTGTAAGGGAAATACAAACCATGGTTCTGTGTACCCTTGAGATACTTCAAGATTCTCTTGGCAGCCTCTAAGTGAGGTATCCTTGGCTTGTGCATAAATTGACTTAGCACACTAACTCCATATGCAATATCTATCCTTGTTAAGGTAGCATAGTTCAAACTACCCACCATACTTTGATAACCCGTAATGTCTTTGACTTCATCACCTTCATGGGCACTTAGCTTTAGGCTACCTCCATTGGAGTGCTTGCTACTTTGGCATCCTGCAAGTGAAACTTCTTCAAGATGTCCTATATATATTTTTTCTGAGTAATATATATCCCTGAATTAGTGTAGACTAATTCAAGTCCCAAAAAATACTTCAATAGACCAAGATCATTGATCTTGAACTCCTTCATCATTTGACTTTTGATATATCTGATTCCATTGACATCATTACTGTAATGATGATGTCATCAACATAAACACAAAGGTATATTACTTCTGAATTACTTCTCTTAATGAACAGAGAAGTATCTGCCTTGCTCATGACAAATCCTTGGTCTTGGAGGTATGTAGTTAACATGTAATTCCATGCCCTAGGTGCCTGCTTCAATCCATATAAAGCCTTTTTTAATTTGCAAACATATGGTACCTTCTTAGGGTCCTCATAGCCAGGAGGTTGTGACATATATACCTCCTCTGAAATCCATCCATTCAAGAAAGCATTCTTGACATCCAATTGGTACATATTCCAATTTTTTGATGCAACCACACTTACCAACACTCTGATTGTTGGCATCTTGGCCACAGGTGAGAATGTCTCCTCATAGTCAATGCCTTGGGTTTGTGCAAAACCCTTGGCTACCAATCTGGCTTTGTACCTATTAATTATGCCATCAGAATTTCTTTTAAGTTTGTAGATCCATCTGGATCCTATTACCTTCATTGAGTCCTTCTTAGGTACTAACTCCCATGTCACTCTCTTTGAGTGCTTCAATCTCCTCATCCATAGCTTCTTTCCATTCTGATTTGGTTATTGCTTCTTCATATGACCCTGGTTCTTCATTTGACAAATCTTTGGCAAGATAAATAGAAGGTTTAGTAACAAAAGATGTATCATACCCATATCTGATAGGTTTTTTGCTTTCTCTTTGTGATCTTCTAAATGGTTGAGTTGAAGATTCAGGTATGTCTTCAAGCTTCTTCATCTTCATTTTGCCTTTGGACTTCCTTTGAATTCTTCAAGGTTGATAGTATCTTCATCATCTGAACTTGAGGCTTCATTCTGAGTAGGTTCCTCCTTTGTAAGACTTGGAAATTCCTCTTCCAAATCATAGGGTAACTTGACCTTCCTGCGTTCATTCTCTTACCAAGAATCATTTTCATCAAAGATAACATCTCTGCTTACCATGAATCCCTTATTGATAGGATTATAAAACCTGTAACCTTTCTGATTTAAATCATACCCAATAAAGATGCATTTTTCAGCCTTTGGGTCTAGCTTACCTCTTATCTGAGAAGGAATGTGTACATATGCTACACATCCAAATATTTCGCGATTGTCAAGTGAGGGTCTCTTACCATGCCATGCTTCATAGGGTGTCATGCCATCAAGAGACTTAGATGGTAACCTGTTTATGAGGTAAGTGGCAGTGGAAACACTCTCTGCCCATAGATAGTTAGGTAACCTTTTCTCATTAAGCATAGATCTAGCTATCTCAACATTTAATCTATTTCTTCTCTCAGCTACCCCATTCTATTCAGGAGAATACCTTGTGGTTATCTCTCTTTTGATGCCTTTGTCCTGCAAGAAGTTTTCAAATTCATTGGAGAAGTACTCACCTCCTCCACCTGACCTTCGCCTCTTCAAATTCCTTCCTGTTTGGTTTTCAACCAATGCAAGATATTTTTTAAAGCAATTAAATAACTCATCCTTGTGCTTCATAAAGTACAATACACTCCATCTGCTATAATCATCAATGAAAGATACATAGTACCTTGAACCTGAGACTGAGGGATCTTTGCTTGGTCCCCATACATCTGTGTGGACAAGCTCTAGGTAGTCTTCATGCATGTATCCTTTCCTTGAGAAGGGTAACCTGTGAGACTTCCCAAATTGACAAGCACCACACTTATAAATCATATGTTGCTTGGATACATTAGGTATCTCAAGCACACATTGGTCCTTGCACATTTGTTTCAAGGTTCTTTCTCCTATGTGCCCTAAGCTTTTGTGCCAAATCTCAAGCTCTGAAAGTGTCTGATCTTTATAACTGTATAGTGCAATGTTCTTTGTATCTTCTAACTCAAAAGTGAAAAGTCTACCTGATTTTTCTCCTTTAGCAATCCTCTTGAACCCATGTCTTGGATCCTCCACATATGCTCCATATTGGTTGAATCTGACCCGCAAACCTTTCTCCACAATCTGACCAACACTCATCAAATTTTTTGTAATGGTTGGTACATAGAGTACCCTGCTCAACAAATTCTGATTTCCATCACAAGTCTTAATATTTCCAACTCTAACTACAGAATGCTTTGTGTCATCACCTGTTTGGACTTGATGCTTACCTTTTGGTTCCTCAAGATCAGAGAATAATGCTACATTGCCAGCCACATGATTTGAACATCCTGAGTCAATGTAGAATAGGTGGTCATCATTTGTACCTGATTTTGAAGTCATGTTCATGATTAGAAGGGAGTCATCCTACTCCTCTGTGTAGTTGTAGTAATCCTTCTTGGATTTGAGTCCTTCTTGGTAGTTGCCATTATAATTATTGTTGTAGTTGTTGTTGTAGTTATTATTGTAGCCTTGGTGATGGTTGAATCTACCTCTTGACTGTGAGTAGCCACCTCTTTGATATCCTCTTCCTCTTTGATTCTTGTAATTCCTGAAACACTCATCTATAGTATGATTTGATAGACCACAAATGTTGCATGGTGAGGAGTTATAAGATCTCCCCCTACCTTGCTTACCTCCTCTGCCCCTTCCTCTTGATGATCTACCTCTCCCTGCATAGTTGGCTTGAGAGGTTGAACCTTCTCTTCCACTTTCTTGCTTTTGCCTTTATCTTAAGACTTCTTATCAGTGTATAGGCCAGAAGAGTTATTACCTTTGGATGTATCTCCATTCTTGTTCAGCTTTGCTTCATGAGTAAACAATTGTCCCATGAGAGTTGTAAGATCTGGAGTGTGCATGTCCATGTAAAGATCTATAGCTGTGGTGAAGCTTTCCCATCTGTCATCAGCGTTGATCCCATTGATCACTTGCCTTACAATCTGTTCTTCTTCAATCTCTTCTCCTATCCTTGCTAACTAATCTGCTACATCTTTAATCTTGGTCACAAATATTGAAACACTTTGCTTAGGTTGCTTCCTTAATGTTGTGAATTCAATCCACAATTGATTTTTTCTAGCCCTTGTGTTGGAGGAAAAATATGATGACAAGGTTTCCCAAGTCTCTTGGGATGTCTTACAATTTCTAATATGTGGCAAAAGAAAGTCAGATATAGAGTTGAGTAAATAAGACCTTGCCAATGCATCCTTAGCACACCATGTGTTGAGCCTTTCATGTTCTTCCTTGGTTGGTAATCCTCTTGTTTTGAATGAGGGCAATTCCTCATCTCCTGAGATGTATCCATAGAGACTCCTTCCTTGTAAATAGGTCTTCATCCTTAGAGACCATGCTTGATAGTTGTTCCTATCCAATTTATCAATGAATGAAGGAAAACCATCTCCCATTTTACCTTAGTTAGCTCTGATACCACTGTTGGAAAGATGGATGGATGCACCAAGAGACTGAGTAGGTACTGCTAAAACCTGCTTTGTACCAGCCCTCTTTTGCTTCAAAGTTGATATCTAGACCTCTTTAGCTTTTCAATGATACCATAAAATGTCCTATGTACTTTGGAAGTGATGTTTGTAATGATTGAATCAAAACAGATAACTTTGGAAGTCATAAACTCAAGAAAACTTTCTATTTATGTCTTGACACCTGCTCGGTATTTTGCTCAGTATGACCAGCAGAGTAGGAATTGGAAAAATTCCTTTTAGGAGTATCTAATTAGCTTAGTACGATACCTACTCCAAGTAGAATGATGTAAAATAATAAACTATGCTAAGAGAAATCAATTTAGCAAGTTAAGCTATACACCCGACTTTTTAAGACTGTAGCAGAAAATGACCAAAGATCACCTCGACGCAGATTTCTCCAAAATGGCTGAATAGAATGTCTTCAAGCTTTGATAGCATATAGATTACTTGAAGCTAAATCCAACAAGCTTTGAATCACTGGATTTGGTGAAGAATTGACCGCGATATGCCCTTGACAAGTTGACAGACTTTTGAGTAGACTAACAGAGAACTCAGAGATGGACAATGTGAATGTATGTATTAATGAACATTTGTATACAACTCCATTGGCATGAATATCATTTCCAAATGGTGAAGAGAGGTGTGGGCTAGAGTGTAGACCTCACACACAATCAAAAATAAGTAATGCTAGGCTCGGGAGTGCTCTCTCTTACCCACGACTTTTCATGTCCATTTTTATAAGAGATGGGTAAAAGTTTGAATTCAAATTCAAACTTTTGGCTCCCTATGATCAAGCTCCTAAATGCGTGGAGATATTCTTTCAATCAAACAACTAATTTTCCACGAATCCTTTTGGTAGGTGATTACAAGAGATTCCAAGTCAATTCAACTTTTACAATGAGATAAAGTGGTAATTAACCAATAGCAATGGTTCCTATGCTTCTTCATGTATGTATAAACTTCAATGCATCCTTTGAGCCAAATTTGTAGGCTTGTAATTTACACCAACAAAAATTCCTTTTCTCTAAGTTGTATTGTCTAGTTTTGAAATTCCCTTTTGATCATTAGATTTTTATTATAGAAGCCCTCATCCCTTGTACGATTTGTCCATTCTTCTCTAGAGTAGAATACTTGAGTCTTCTCTTGTCTTAAAGATGGGATGGTTTTTTATGGTTACACACATAAGTAGGATCGTTTTCTCCACACGTAGAACATTTCCTTAATTGTGTTGTTTTGGAGTTGAATATATTTGATCTGATTGTAACTCCTAAAGCATTTGCTATGGCTTGAGGTAATCCTTTTCTAGGTGGTATTTTACTCTCCCGATTCACTTGTTGTTCATATATTAGAAGATCATTTCCTCTAGTACTTCTTTGATGCAAGTGTCTAGGTCTATATATCTTCTAAAATAGACCATCGCTATCAATTCAGCATTATTCAATACTTCAATGAATAATGACACCCTTTTTGGCATGGAGAGCTTTTCCTCATTTGGATATCTATCCAAGTATTTCTTAAATATTCTTATAGCTATTTGCACACTTTCCTCGGGTTTCTATTTGAATGTATGAGTCAATGTAAAAGTATTATGTTTGATGCCTGTTTTGGAAAATTCCGCTATAAATTCTTCCAAGAACCTCTCAGTGTTTCCAAACATTTCCTTAATGGTAAAAGCCATGATAAGATTGGTGCTATTAGGGCTAATCCAAAAGCTTCAAACTAAGTAGTATATTCAACTACTTCTTTCGCTCTCAAAATTTGTTCATACTTTGCTACATGGTCATGAGGATGAGTAGATCCCTCATATTGTTTTTTCACACATTTCGCTAGTTCTGATTGTCTCAATCTTCTTCTTTCATTATTCCACTCATTTCTCCTTCTAATAGGGAATTCATCTACTGCTTCCTCTTCTCTTAAAAATGGATTAGGTGAAGTTTGATACCTTCATTCCCTTTGTGGATGTACTTGTTGTCATGGACAAAGGAAACCATCCTGAACCTTAGATTCCATGTGAACCTTGTATCTCATGATTGGTTCAGAATTAGGAGAAACCAATGCTTCCATTGCATCCAGAACGTGCCAAAACCCTAAGATCGACTGTCTACTTGCCTGATTCGGATATCCAGAGCTCATGTTTCGAATCGATGACATCATCAATTCGTAACCGCCTTTCATGAACAGCCCTTGAAAACCTATATAAGGAGGGGTTGGCCACATTCATAATCAGTCTTGCCAATACCGGTCTTGGGAGCTCAAGGAGTCATGAACACCAAGTAAGTACTCTCCAAGTTCCAGTTCCTGTTCTTGTCTTGTTCCTTGTTCCAATCCTGTCTAGTCTTGTATCCAGGACATCTTGTTTTGTCCTCTTGTAATCTCATAGTACGAGATCTTGTTGAGTTCTTTCTTGTATCTAGTTCATCTCCCAGAAGGGAGTTCTTGTAATCCAGATATCTTGTCTCATACTTACGATCCCGGGTTGTGGGATCTCATGTATCATCTCTAGTCAAGTTATTCATACCTATTAGTCCCGGGTTGTGGGACATCTTGTATCAGTCACGTATTCTTGTATTATTTTCCATTCATGGGTGATCTTGTAATCAGAAGTGTATTTCGGAAATCTTGTCTACTGTAGTCAGAGAGCACAATCTAGTGCTCCCCTGACATTTTGGCAAGACTATCTTCTATCCAAGACCAGGCATCACGAAGAATGCTTATGACCAGATTGTAGCATCACTTCAGAGTCTCCAACAACAAGTCGAAGACCTAAGTCATCGACAGACACAAGTCAAGATGGGACATCCAGTGCATGTAGGTGCACTCCTCCAAGAATTACAAGAACAAATCGGGAGTCTTCAAGCAAATCAAGGTAGTATTCAAGTGAATCAACAGCCTCGTACATCATTTATGAAGGAACCCAAGATGTGCATGCCAGAAAAGTTCGATGGTGATCGCACAAAGTTCCGGGGATTCTTGCAAGAAGTCATTGTACATCCGTATGCAGCCTGATAGATACCATGATGATGCATCCAAGGTCGGTTTTATTGGAACCTTGCTCTACGGTCAAGCATTATCATGGTTCGCCCCAACCTTGGAGAAGGATATGGCCGTATTTCATGACTATGAGGGGTTTCTTAGAGAGCTCATCGCCACATTTGGAGATGCAGACGTGAGTCGAGTGGCAGAAAAAAAACTTCGGAAGCTACGTCAAGGTAACCGCCCTGCCTCTACATACGCATCAGAATTTAGGCAGTTGATATGTGATCTCACTTGGCCAAAGATTATTTCATAAGCCAATTTAGATGGGGCTTAAGGGATGACGTGAAGGACCTTCTACTCACGATGCCAAAGGTGAAGACATTGAATGAATACATCAACCAAGCCATTCAATGTGATAACCGCCTTTTTGAAAGGAAACAAGAAAAACAAGTAGAAGGAAGACCTCGCCAATGGAAACCTTTCCAGCCTACTCCTAGAGATGAGTCTATGCCCGAACCTATGCAGATAGATGTAACTAGGTTCCAGCCTCTAACACCACAAGAGAAACAAAGAAGGAGGGATAACAAGTTATGTCTATATTGTGGAAACCCTGGCCACATGGCAGTTAATTGTCCCAACAAGAGAACGAATTCCAAAGTCGCAGCCACCCTTGTAGAGCAGGGAAACGAGGAAGTCCAGTTTTAAAAGAGACCATACAGCCGGACCATGATATAAGAAAGGGTCTCCTAATTCCATCGACACCCATAGAAACATGTCTTGCCCCTCTCAAGTTAATCATGTCTAAGAAGAACCTTTCCCTTATAGCTCTGGTAGATTCAGGAGCATCCTCATGTTTCATTGATGATGGACTCGTTAAGAAACATGGAATTCCAGTACTTCGGAAGAACAGACCAATAGTAGCTGAAGTAGTAGACGGACGGTCCCTCTCATCAGAGAATATAACCATGGAAACCATACCACTAAGAGTACACCTTGGTGAGCATGATTCACACATATGTTTCAATGTAATATCGAGTCCAGTAAATATGATTATCATTGGAAACATAATCCATAAATTAATTGGGAGAATAATAAAATCACCCCTCGAGCTATCCAAAAGAACCCAACATATGTCGGAGCCAAAGCCTTCATACATGCAGTAAGGAAGGAACCGACATATATGATCTATGCCATACCAGCTCAAGAATCTAAGAAAGATGATCCACTGTAGCTACCCAATCAGTACAAAGGCTTTGAAGATGTTTTTGAAAAGAAGAGTGAATACATCCTTCCAGAGCATAGAACCTATGATTGTGCCATAGAACTTCAAGAGGGAGCACAACCGCCCTTTGGACCAATCTACAGACTATCCTTAGAGGAACTTACAGAACTACGCAAGAACATTGATGAGAATCTAGCAAAGGGGTTTATCAAACACTCAAAGTCTCCTGCAGGAGCTCCTATTTTATTCGTAAAGAAGAAGGATGGGACTCTCCAGATGTGTGTAGACTATCGTGGATTGAATAAAGTCACTATAAAGAATAAATACCCTCTACCACTCATATCCGAGCTCTTGGAACGCCTTGGAAAAGCAAAATTCTTCACGAATATAGACCTTCAAGGAGCTTACAACCTTGTTAGGATCAGAGAAGGAGACGAATGGAAGACAGAATTTCGGACAAGGTATGGCCATTTTGAATATGTAGTTATGCCATTTGGTCTCACAAATGCTCCAGCTCTCTTCCAACATATGATGAATGATATCTTTCGAGAATATTTAGATGATTTTGTTGTAATATACCTTGACGATATCTTGATATTTTCCAAAAATCTAGAGGATTATGAATGTCACGTAAAGATAGTCCAAGAGAAACTAAGAGAAAAAGGATTATATGCAAAATTGGAGAAGTGCTCTTTCCATAAGACAGAAGTGGAATTTTTAGGGTACATTGTATCAGATAAAGGAATTTTTATGGATCCTAAGAAGATTGAGACAATCCTTGATTGGCAACCACCTTCATGTGTTCGAGATATACAGTGTTTTTTGGGGTTTGCCAATTTCTACAGGATATTCATCAAAGATTACTCCAAGATAGTGACACCTCTTACCAAGAGAACTCCAAATTCTCATGGACCAAAGAAGCAGAAAAGGCCTTTCAGACCTTGAAATCAGCATTTACTAATGCTCCAATTCTAGTTCATCCTAATTCCAGTAAGCCCTTCTTCCTTGAGACAAATGCATCAGACTTTGCTCTAGGGGCCATTCTTTCCTAATATGGAGATGATGGACGCCTACATCGAGTTGCATATCATTCAAGAAAATTTTCCCCTCCAGAATTAATTATGAAATTCATGATAAAGAACTTCTTGCCATAGTAGATGCATTTGATACATGGCGTCACCATCTAGAAGGAGCAGCTCATAAAATCACTGTGTATTCAGATCACAAGAACCTAGAGTACTTTATGACTACCCAAATTCTCAATAGAAGGCAGTCTCGATGGAGTAACTTTTTATCCAGATTCGACTTTGTCATCACATACCATCCAGGACGTCAACAATGTCAGTCAGATGCCCTATCTAGAAGATTTTACCTTGCACCAAAGAAGGGTGAAGAGGCCTTTGATCAACAAGAGAGTGTATTACTCAAGCCTGAGCATCTCTAGTTAGCAGGTATCTCTTCAATCCATCATGAAGATTCAGCCTTGAATCAGTTGATCCATGAGAATCTACCACAGGATGAATTGTTTTGTAACGTTAAGCAAAAAGCTCAAGAAGGAAAATTCCAAGAAGTAAACGAATTTCAGGAAAAGGATGGGTTACTACTCTATAAGAACCTATTGTATATCCGTCCTGGAAAGCCGAGGATCCAAGTACTTCAACAATGCTATGACAACCTTCCAGCAGGACATTTTGGAGTGAATAAAACAATAGAACTCATATCAAGGGACTTTTGGTGGCCTCAGATGTGGAAGGAAGTCAAAGAATACATTCGAACCTGTGATACTTGCAATAGATCTAAGGTACCCTGACATAAACCGCATGGCCTCTTGCAACCTCTACCTATTCCAGAAAGGCCATGGGCTTCACTATCTATGGATTTCATCACAGATCTACCAAAGTCAGATAAGTATGATGCCATTCTTGTTATTGTGGATAGATTTACAAAGATGGCACACTTCATTCCAACTACCAAGGAAATCACAGGAACAGCCACTGGTAGAATTTTTCTCAGGTATATATTAAGGCTTCATGGATTGCCTGATGACATTGTCAGTGATCGAGGTTCACAGTTCATATCCAGCTTTTGGAACAGTCTTTGCAAGCTCCTTAGTGTTCAAGTTAAACTATCTACAGCAAATCATCCTCAGACTTATGGACAAACAGAACGGGTGAATCAAGTCCTGGAGCAATATCTCTGTTGCACTAGCAACTATCATCAAAATGATTGGTTTGAGCTTTTACCCTTTGCAGAGTTTGGTCCATTTACCATCTTGGCCAAGATTAATCCAGTCACCTTCAAGCTCGAGCTACCAAGTACTATGAGAATACATCCAGTTTTCCATGTATCCATGTTGGAACCATATTAGATTTCACCCTTGAGGGGGGAGAGGCCTAGTCCTTCACCACCTATCGAGATTGATGATCATGAAGAATTTGAAGTTAAGCATGTCCTAGATTGCAGAATATCCCGAGGAAGATTGGTGGTACATGAAAGGTTGTTATCGAAAGATTTGTTCGCTTAACAAGTCGATACCTTGCACCAATTGGAGGAGGACATGTACCATAGTTTGGTTTTGATGCAAGAAGTCCAGCTTTGAGAAGCAATCGTGGCATGATCCCAATCTTAAAACATTGGTATTCTTCCTTGTGGATTTCGTTTTCTTTTTTAGTTTGAAAATGAAATGTCAAGCTGGTAACTTTAAGGTATGATGGATTGATCCCTTTTGAACTCATTCTAAAGTGGGCCTACCTACATCTAAGCTAGCTACTCTTGGTAGAAAAGTCTTATGGATCATAGTCAATGGGTCTAAGCTATGATTGAATGAGGCTTTAGTGAGTAGGTATCTAACATAACAATTTCTAGAAGAAGTTAACTTACTTCCATTGTGCATATTGGAGAAACGTTTCCCCACAAATAGGAGATGGTGCTTGAATTAGACCTATATTGAATGAAAATTTAACCTCATGGAAATGTGGCATCCTCTCACTGAGAAAAAACTTGGTTCTTAATTGTAAAATTCTCCATAAACAAATTCGGACCAATGTTAAAGCTACAAAAGTCTATGGGGTTCCTTAGTGGTGTAAGAGCTTCCTTCGTGGTAGAGAATGTTAAAAAATCAAGCTTCAAAGTACAAATTCGTGGGCAAACTAATTTGTACAAGTGGACCAATGCATGAAGGCCTCAAGTCACGAGATTTCCCCAAAAGTAATCACTCAACAACTCCCCAAATCATTCCAATCAATTCCTCTAACTTAGAGAGGAGCAATTTTAGGAAAAGAGGTTCCTAGATTGTAGGAGTCTACTTGCTCTATTTAAAATAGGCTTGGATCACGACTTTTTGTGTGATTCCGTGTGTTTCTTTTGGTGTATTGGAGTGTTCTTAGAGTGCTGGAACTCGAGCAAGAAACCCCCTAGCTTAAGCAAGCCCCCTTCTTGCTTCCATCCCAAGTTTGGGTTAGGATATCTCACTGTCTATGCTAGGAGTGACTAGTCTCTATTTCTCTGCGTTGTATCCATTGGTTCTCCTATTGTATAAATGCATTTGCTGTGATTTTACTCTTGTTGGATAGCTAATATAGTCCTCTAATTCTTATTCAAAGCTCAAGATCTTTCTCTGCATATTCTCTGAGTTATTGTATCTAGAGTGAAGGTGTGTCTCTGCACAGGTCTGTGAGAGTGTTGGAAAAGTAGCCTGACTTGCAGACATTTCCATTTCATGTGTGAGCATCCATTTTAGATGAAATTTGTCTTCTTAGAAAGCTCTTTAAGTCTACTGTGCGTGGTTAAAATATCGCGGTAAATCTCTGTACCAGCTTTGAGAAATAATCCAAACACTAGAATAGTGTCCAGTTGAGTGTACCTTGGGAGGTCACATTTCGCTTCTAGTTGCATAGAGAGTTGTCAAATCTCCCAACAGTGGTATCAGAGCATTTAGAAGTGCTTGAAGGGCATCCATTACAAAGCAAAAGAGCTATTTGAGCTGGAGTTAAAAAGGTTTCTTCATCAAAGGAAGCTGGACAAAGACTTTCATCAAGGGGGAGCACTCGATCCTTGTCAAGTGAAGCATACTTGGAGTTTATCAAAGGAGATCTAATCTTGGAGGTAACATCAATTTACTTTTGCATCACTAGCACTTCAAGGAGGTATTGAAAGAGTTCCAAACCTTAGGGAAAGCAAGATATGGCTGAGTTCAACACTCAAATAGAGAAACTTGACATAGGCAACTATCAGCCTTGGAAGTTTAGGATGTCAAACTATCTCATGGGCAAGGGTCTTTGGGGTTTGATCAGTGGGACTGATCCAAGACCTAGGTTGGGGGATAATCCAACCAATGACCAGCTGAGAGCATTTAGGGAATGGAATGAGCATGACAAAAGAGTTATTTTCATTCTTTCATAACACATTAGCAATAGTATGATAGGGCACATTCAAGACCTAGACTCAAGCATGAGAGTTTGGGAAACTTTGGAGAGGCTCTACTCCACTAGTACTAAAGCAAGGAAGATTCAACTTAAAAATGAGTTAAACAATCTAAATAAGACCTCAAGGAGTAGCAACAACGACTTCATTCTCAAAGTCAAGGAACTTTCAGATGCATTGGGATCTATTGGCAACCACATAAATGATGATGATCTAGTGGCGTATACCCTCAATGGTTTGAGGGATGATGAAAAGTGGAAACCATTCACCACTTCAGTTTATGTAAGGGACACACTTCCAAATTTTGAGCAACTAGTTTCTCTCATGGTAACCGAAGAAATGAATATAAATGGAGGTTCATCAAAGGGCAAGGATGCCCAAGTGTTTTATGTAGGAAACTCAAGGGGCAAAGCACAAAGAGGCAAGCAAAGTAGGGGAAGAGGAAGATTTGGAGGAAAACAAAGCAATCAAGGACATGACCAAGAAGGCTCTTCATATAAAGGAAGAGGAAGGACAAGAGGAAGAGGAGGAAGACATCAACAATCAAGAAGCCAAGATGGTCAAGGATGCTACATATGTGGACGACATGGACATTATGCAAGGGATTGATATCAAGGGAGCAACCAAAGGAGTTACAACAAAACCTCAACATACAAAGGGCAAGGTAATTATGCATCCACTAGCTCTGAGAATGAAAAACTCCTTATGACGCATATGTATGGAAGCTCAAACAATGTAGATACTACATGGTACATCGATAGCAGTTGTAGCAACCATATGAGTTGCGACCAAACTTTGTTCACTAATCTACATGCTCCAAGTGGTAAAGGGCATGTGGAAATAGGGGATGATACAGCCCATGAGATCACACACCTAGGTGATGTGGTTTTGGATGACAAAGAGCAAGGAAGGTGTCTCAAAGATGTGCTTCATGTACCTACAATCACCAAGAACTTGGTATCTGTGGGACAAATGGTGGATAGAGGCTACCAAGTGATATTCAACAAAGGAGGATGCTTTGTGGAGAACCTAAAACAAGGCTACAAGCTGGTTGCAAGAGGAAAGAAGCAAGGAAGATTGTTTACATTAGAGGTAAAACCAAATCCTTCACATCATGTATACTTTACTTTTGGTAATAAGCAGATTGCGGAGTTGGACTTGTGGCACAAAATAATTGGCCACATCAACATTCAAAGGATGAAGGAGATGCAGCAAAAGAGGCTAGTAGAAGGTCTACCAAGTTTTCAAGGTCAAGGAATGAAGAACTTATGTGAAGCTTGTCAGATGGGTAAGCAATCAAGACTTCCCTTCAAGAAGAGTGGATACATCAGTCAACATCCACTTGAATTGGTTCACACAGATGTATGGGGACCAACCAAGGAGCCATCCCTAGGAGGGAATAGGTATTTTGTGACTTTTATAGATGATTGTACTCGCATGGTTTGGATCTATTTCATAAAGCAAAAATCAGATGTGTTTCAATGCTTTAAAATGTTCAAAGCTATGGTTGAGAAGGAGACAGGTAACTACATAAAGAAGCTAAGGTCCGATGGAGGGGGAGAGTACTTCTCAAATGAATTTTTAGATTTTCTTTGGGAGCAAGGCATCAAAAGGCAAGTAACATGCAGGTATACACCTCAACAAAATGGGGTTGCAGAAAGGAAGAACAGGTACATTGCAGAGATAGCTAGGACAATGTTGAATGAAATGAATATGCCCAATCATTTTTGGAGTGATGCAGCCAATACAGCCATATACCTCATGAATAGGGCTCCAACTTCAGGAATACACACCTCAACACCTTATCAAGCTTGGTATGGTAAGAAGCCAAACCTCTCCCACCTCAACATATTTGGTTGTACATGCTATGTTCATGTTCCTAGTGAGCTAAGGCATAAGTTGCAAGCAAAGTCAGAAAAGTGTGTCTTCATTGGCTATGCAAATGATCAAAAGGGTTTTAGGTGCTTCAATCCAAATACAAAGGAGCTCAAAGTATCAAGAGATGTAGCTTTTGATGAGCTACTTCCATGGTACAAGAAGGTAGAATATTTGCAGGAACATGAAGATGATGGATCTAGGCATGAAGAAGCTCAAAGACAAACAAGTATTGAACTAAGTGGTCATCAAAGCTCAAGTTTAGAGGATGAAGATCAGATTTCATCACCTTGGAAAGGGGGAGCAAGAGGAAATTCAGCATCAAGTCATTCAACAAAAGGGAGAGCAAAGCTTGTGGAGCTAGACGATGATGGAGTTGAAGTGAGCGGTGAAGACCATGGAGAATCTTCACATGTACCAAAGCATAAACGAAGAAATAGAAGGTTCATACCTCCAAAAGGTGAAGAGAGGAAGTCCTTAAGGCCAAGGTATCCAGTAGATAGGCTCATATATGATTCATTTATGGAAACTCATTATGCTTATATGAATAAAGTTGTAGAAGATCGTGAACCTACATGTTTTGAAGAAGCAAATAAATATAAAGAATGGAAGGAAGCTATGAAGGTAGAGATTGAAGCTCTACCTTCATAGCTTCCACATATATGATTCATTTATGGCAACTCATTATGCTTATATGAATAAAGTTGTAGAAGATCGTGAACCCACATGCAAACTATGGAATACATCAAGCAAATCTAGGGTAACGGTCAAAGCTGGTCAAATTTTGGAAATTAGGGCAAAAATTTCAATGTCTCCAAATCACAGGAAAATTCATATACTTGTAAATCCTATCAAAGGTAGTCTATAGCTTGAATTTCACATGTAAATGGATTTTGTAGCACATTGATATGCCATGTGCATTTTGTAAAAAATGTAATTTTTCCACTTAGACCCTGCAAAATCGTGTATAGGAATTTTTGTTACCCATATGGTTTGACATCTATAAAGATCATATGTGGCTACATATTTGTACAAATTTTCAAGGATATCAGAGCTTCCTAGTCACCTTAATGCCACCTTGCAAACTTCCAAATGTAGTCAAACTTGTATAAGGGAGTTTCAGAACTCCCCCTCCAAACTCATAGAGCATCAGTATTAGGTATCGATAGGGCCCTTGCTAGCCATGGTTTCCTTGAGATGATCACCCTCAGTTGAGTGTGTGAGGATCCAAGGTGGGCTAGTAAGAGCATAGTTCCTAGAATCAATTTTAATTTAGACTTCCAATCTAGGATAGGCTCATAAAACCAATGGTTTCTCTTTATTTGCTCACCCTCACTAGATTATGTGAGTGAGTTAGAGTTGGTTTTATGAGTCTTATACCTCTTTAGATATACATTACGATCCTAGAAAGATATAGGGTGAATGAAGTGGAACCTATCCTCTTATGTGTGACATTCGGTTGAACTATGTGTTGAGATATCAAGCTCAACATGTGATGATCTAGGATGACACATACCAATTTTTCGTTTCTCTAACATGTATAGTGGTCATGCCGGTATATGTCAGGGACGCTTCATTGAGCTTTATTAGATTTATCTACCGAGAGTGATGGCACATTTGTTCGTTGCCAGCTCACTCATTCGCGGACATTAGGTTTTTCCTTATGTATTGATCTTTATATATTACACTTGTTATATTCTTGTTTTTAGGTCATTCTTGTACATTCCTTTTTATGTAATAGAAGAAGAAGATCATCATTGTTCCTTTGCCTCAATGTGTGTGTGTGTGTGTGCTTCTCCTTGAGAGTGAGAGTCTGTGTGTGTGAGCTCTCTTCCTTATCTCCTTCCTCATGACATGGTATCAGAGCCAGCCTCGCTGTAGACAGCTCGTGGAGAAGGCGATGGTGAAGAGAACGCAGCAAGACATGGAGAAAATATGATTCACAAACGACCTCCATTTGCTACAAAAATCGGCGTGAAGGTAGAAGACCTCAAAATATTTTCGGGACTTAGCCCTTTAGGGTCACTTGTTTTTGTCATATCGAAGTTTCGGAGCCATTTGGACCTCCGTTTCGAGCTCGCAAGGTAGGGCCCATAGAAAAACCAAGTCAATTTCAGAAACTGTAACTTGCGTTGTGTTCGGAAACATTCATATATTCCAGATTCAGAATTTCAAGCGATTCCGTGTACTGTTGATACATGAAAACTGTGTTTTTCAGAGATCGAACTATCAGGTCCTAGTGCGACAGTGTTCAAGCAGAAGTGCTGCTTGTAGTGTTTTGCAATGTTGTGAATTGCTGCAGAAATGGCAAACACAGATGGAATGAGTCAGCTTATGAGTGATAAGTTGGACAAGCACAACTTCCATGCTTGGAGATTGAGAATGATGAATTTCCTGATGGGAAAAGGCTATTGGAAGTACATTGAAGGAGAGAACGAAAAAGCTCCGCAGTTACCTGAGAGGAATCGGAGTGCAGAACAAATAAGAGCATATGAGAAATAGAATCAAGGAGCATGAAAGGTAATGTACTGGCTATCTCTTAGCATACAGGATAGCATGATTGGGCACATACAGGATGCCAAGACTCCAAAAGAGTCTTGGAACAGTTTGGTCACATTGTACGAGACCAATACAACGGCACGGAAATTGCAACTCAAGAACGAGCTGCATACATTGGAGAAAAAGAGCATGTTGGTAAGTGACTACACTTTGAAAATCAAAAGCATATGTGAGTCACTTGCATCTATTGGCGTGAATGTAGATGATGATGATGATAAGGTGGAAGTGTGCCTTCATGGTTTAGGAGCTGCATATAAGCAGTTCAAAACTTCTATACAGACTAGGGAAAATATTCCGAATTTTGCTGATTTGATATCCATGCTGATTTGGTATCCATGCTGATTATTGAAGAAAAGAATCTTGATGAGGATTCAAACTCCCAAGGAAAGCCCAGTTCTGATCAAGTATTCTACTTCGGTAGAGGAAGAGGTAGAGGAAGAGGTTTTGGAAATGGAAAAGGAAATAGTAACCAAGACCAAGGTCAACAACAAAATCATGCAGGAGGAAGAGGACAGTTTCGAGGCAGGGGGAGCCAAAGAGTTTGTAGAAATTTCCAAAGAAATGATTCAGGTAATGATATTAAAGGATGCTAGAATTACGGTATACTTGGACACTTTGAACATGATTGCAGGTTGAAGAATCAAAATAGCAGGAGGCAGCAAAACAACTATGCATCCACAAGTACAGATGATTCTGAGAAGCTATTCATGGTTCAACATCACATGATGAATACGATGTCCACTGGTGTTTCAAAATCAAATAATAATGTCTGGTATGTTGATTCAGGTGCTTCAAATCACATGACCAGTCATGCAGAATGGTTTAGTACTTTGCAGAAATTGCCAGTTCTTGGATATGTTGAAACAGGTGATGACACACCACATCCTATTGAGCATACAGGAAACATAGCACTATCGATGGAGGATAGAAAGGTAAAACATCTTGGTGATGTGCTGCATGTTCCAAATATAACAAAGAATCTGGTTTATGTTGGAAAAATGGTTGACCAAGGATTACAAGTCAGGTTCAATGTTGATGGATTATATGTAGAAGAGTACAAGCAGGATGGACGATTGGTTGCCAAAGGAAACAAAGTGGGTAGGATGTTCACCTTAAATGTGAAGATTCCTGAAATGAATGTAGCCATGTTTGCAAAAGGTGTAGGAGTTATTGCAGATATAGAGATGTGGCACAAACGGATTGGACATGCAAGCTTGCAAAGGCTGAAATCGATGCAGTCAAAAGAGATTTCCATGGACTGCCAAATTTCAAAGTTGCAGAAATGCAAAAGGTATGTGCAACATGTCAATTTGGTAAATAGTCAAGAGCATCATTTCCACATGACAAGCATGTTAGTGAGAATGTACTAGAAGTAGTACATACAGATGTTTGGGATCCAGCAAAGACCACATCTATGGACGGTTGCAGGTTTTATGTTACTTTCATTGATGACCATGCACGCAAAGTATGGGTATATTTCATGAAAGAGAAGACTGAGGTGTTCACTCACTTCCAGAATTTTAAAGCTACGGTGGAAAAGCAGACATGGAAGTACATTCAAACATTAAGATCTGATGGAGGAGGTGAATACATGTCAAATGATTTCAATAGTTTTCTAAAAAATCATGGAATTAGGCATCAATTTTCATGTAGGTACACACCACAACAGAATGGCATTCCTGAATGCAAAAATAGACATATTGCAGAAATAGCAAGAGCCTTGATGGCTGAGAAGAATATGCCTTATTGTTATTGGGTAGAAGCTATGCATACTGTTGTATACATCATGAACACAACTCCGACTGCTGTTGTGCATCAAGTTACACCTAAAGAGAAGTTTACAGGTAAAAATCCAAACTTATCACATCTGAAAGTTTTTGGTTGTATTGCGTACATGTTCCAAATGAGTTGAGGATGAAGCTTGATCCGAAAGCAGAAAAATGTGTCTTCATTGGATACTCCCTTGAGCAAAAAGGGTACAAATGTTATAACACACTCACACGACAGGTGAAGGTGAGCAGAGATGTGGTATTTGATGAAATTTCAAGCTTCTATGCAGATGCCAAAGAAGGAATGAATCTTGAACCAAATGACAAAGAAAATGCTACAAAATCAAGTGCAAAATCTCAAGTTTTGAGTGGACCGGATGCATCACCAAGCAATAGTTCCAACTCAAATCCATGGAGTGGAAGATTGCGTGGAAATTTCAGTCCAGCAAATTCATCAAATACATCCAAGAAAGGTAAAGAAAAGCTTTCTACAGGTAGTAAAACATGTGCAGGTTTTGAAGATGTTGATGGAGATTCAAGTGGTTAAGAAAAGAGTCTTGATGAGCAACTTGGATTGCCATCTGTGAAGACTCCAAGTGTAAGAAGGGCACATGCAGATGATACAAGAAGAAGTGACCCAGGACCAAGAAGATATGAGAGGATGCATAATTCAGTGCAACAATTGACATATGATAGTTACATGGCTCGCCATTGTGCCTACATGACAAAGGTAATACATAATGCTGAACCTTCTTGTTTTGAAGATGCAATTGGTAATGCAGATTGGGAAAAAGCTATGGATGAGGAGATGGCTGCACTTTATGGTAATGATACATGGAAGCTGGTTCCATCGCCACAAGGAAGCATAATGCTGATGGTAGCATAAGCAGGTACAAAGCACGATTGGTAGCTAAAGGTATGCACAGACATATGGCATTGATTATGAGGAAACATTCAGCCCTGTAGCTAAAATGTCTACTGTGAGAACACTTGTTGCATTAGCTACAGCAAAAGGATGGACCTTGCATCAGATGGATGTGAAGAATGCTTTCCTACATGATGAGGTATAGGAAGAAGTATATATGGACCAGCCACAAGGATATGAAGATTCAGAGCATCCAGAATATGTTTGCAAGTTGCAAAAGGCTTTGTATGGGCTAAAGCAAGCCCCTCGTGCATGGCATGCAAGGATTGTTGATTACTTGACCAGCATCGGGTTTTCTATGTGTGATGCAGATCACTCACTATATGCAAGGAAGGCTGATGATGGCATCACTATTGTGGCTATTTATGTTGATGACCTGATTGTAGTTGGTGATAATGAAGGAAGCATCAAAGAGGTAGAGCAACTTCTTATGGAGGAATTTGACATGAAAGATCTTGGTGCGCTGTGCTATTTCTTGGGCATTGAGTTTGTATATACAGAAATAGGTATATGGATTTCGCAAAGGCAATATGCCTTGAATATGCTGCAAAAGTATGGTATGGCTGATTGTAAGCCAATTTCTATGCCATTAGATCAGAATTTGAAATTGGATACTACATCAGGTGAAGCATTGGAAAATGCTACTATGTACAGGAAAATTGTGGGAAGTCTTATATATCTCACAATTACAAGGCCTGATCTAAGATATACTGTTGGACTTGAAAGTGAGTTTATGCAGGTTCCCAAGAAGCCACATTTGGATGCTCTGAGGCGCACTCTATGCTATGTGAGTGCTACTTTGGATTATACATTGTTTTATGAGGCTAGTGTAGATTTGCAGGTTTATGGATACACCGATGCAGATTGGGCTCGTAGCATTCCAGATAGAAGATCTACTAGTGGTTTTCTATTCTCACTTGGGAGTGCAGCTGTTCACTCATAGGAGCATGTGCAAATATTCCTCTAATGATAGGTGGAATCCCTGAGACATTTCAATTTTTCATTCAAGATAATTGCTCCTATGATATTATCTTAGGTCAGCCATTTATATGCGAAGCCAGAATGGAAACTAAAGTTATGGATGATGGCTCTCCATACCTGAGAATTATATCTAAGGATGATTCGCAATCACTCCAAGTAATGATAGTAAGCCCTAATCACATACAAAATGGAGAAAAAATTAGAAAGACTCCTATCCGTTCTCATGAGAAGGTACACGATGATCATATGCCTCTTCGTGAGTTCGGAACTTATTATGATCAAAATTTTGCCTAGATGCCACTATTAAGCGAGATAACGATGGTTCTTGGATTGATGTCTTGCACCCATTTGTAAATACTTTAGATAGTTTTTCATTATATTTCCCATCATCTTATTTGCAATTCATTCATTATAAAGAAATCCCTAAAAAATTATAAAACATTATGAAAAATTATACAAAGGAAAAGGTAACATTTCATTTGATGAACATACTAAACATGTAATTGAAACTTCATCCACATTCTCATTATTTGAAGAGCTTCAAAATATTTTGCATGAAAAAGAAACTTTTAGATTTGTGCTTTTAAACTCAATTGATGAATATGAACATATTGCTAACTTTGTTATGAATTATGTTAGAAATGAAGCTAAAGTTGACACGAAATATAAAACTCTTGATAGAAAACTTAAACCTAATACCCAACCTTTACCAAAAGGGAGTGAAGAGAAATTTAAACAGGTCTCAAAGGATCCTTATTTACGAGAGCATACAAATATAGGTCATACATTCACATATGAAACTTTGAAATTAATCAAAATAGGAAATGATGATAAATTTTTGTTACTCGCTAAACGTGATATTCCAAAGAGTGATTAAAAATCATGGAAAGGTTTTTTCATTACATTCCCATGAGATAGGTTGTGTAGACCCACAAATTGTACCTCCAATGATTATCTTTACTGTGCCTCATATCCCATGGATCTACATCCTATACCTATCCCAAAAGCTCATGTACATGAGCTAATGAGGCTACTTAAGGAAAAGATTCACATGAGGATTCTTGAGCCATCGTCTACACCCTACTCTAATACATGGTTTACAGTACCCAAGAAAAATGGAAAATTACGATTTATACAAGACTTACAACCTATAAACAAAGTTACGATTAGGAATCACTATGCACATGTTGCTAACTATTTATATGCATTGCTAAGAAAGAATCGAAAGCTTCTATGGACAGAAGAGCACTCAAAAGCTATGAGGAAATTAAAGAAATTGGTTCTTAATGCTCCAATTTTAAAATGTGTAGATTATTATGATCAAAAGCCCGTTATTTTGACTGTCGATACGAGTCCCATAGGCATAGGATGGGTTATTGGTCAAGATGACAAAGAGGGAAAAAGATATGCTAGGACATTTGGAGCTAAAATATTACATGAAACTCAAAGAAATTATCCGCAAATTAAATGAGAACTCTAGGGTTTAGTCACTGCATTAAAGAGTGATAAAGAATATTTTATAGGAGCAAATGTTATTGTAGAGACAGACTATTTACCAGTGATAGGAATGATAATAAATTGTTCATCACCCAATATTGCCATTGATGATTGAGTTTTAATTTATGATAGTGCATTTGATTCGCAATATGATGCACGTAGGAAATTAAAACATCATTGGTTTGGACCTTATATGGTCCTCAAGGTTTATGATAATGGAACATATGCTTTATAGGAATTGGATGGAACACCTCTCAAGAACTTAATTGCGGGCAAAAGGAGTAAGTTGTTTAAACAAAGAAATGATGAAAATTATGAAGTAATGTATGATGAAGATAATGAATGATTTGTGAATGTTTTTTCCTTAAATGTGGTTTTCTTTTGCAGGATAAAGATAAATGTACGGTTATGAAACTAATTCAACTTGTGTGTCTAGATGTTGATATTTTGTTTTAGCAGGACTTTGAAGATGATCAAATTATAGGTTTATGATGAATTTAAAATGAAGTTGAAGAAGATTGAAGATGAAGTTAATTTCAGGTTGTATTTATCTATGTTTTAAATTCTTTATGTTTTTAGTCTATGCATATCACTTGCATTCATACTAAATATAATCATAAAATCTGGAATGAGGATTATCAAATTATGAAGAGAATCTATGTAGCCATAGTAGGAATACAAGTATGATTTATGTTTCTAAGTTTATAGATTGAGTGGGGATTTGATATGGACAAAAGCATTTGTAGTTCATTGCAAATAATGGAAGGAATTGTATATATATAGGAGCATATAGATGCATGATATTTGTTTGTGAGATCCTAGGTCTTTCTTACACATGCATCTAGAACCTCTAGGATTAAGGGGTTAAGCCTTTACCCTTAAAAAAAAAAGTTGTGAATGTAAAAACAAAAGAAAAATAGAAAGAAAAGGGAAAAAATGAAAAACATATGATGCACGGAAGTTATACCTTCTTTCACCCCAAAAAGGTATTTATGATCATTATCTACATGAAGATTTTACCTCATACTTGTATGAAGCCGAAGATGAAGAAAGCTAGTTGTGGAAAACACATCTAGTGAATAAAATTGGGCAAACAAGGTGGATGTCTGTATGAGTAGATTTAGTTGATTTCTTTGACATGTTTGATTGCTCATATGTAAATGCATGTATATGAACAAACCTGCATTTGAGTGAATGAAGATGAATTCTGTTTCATACTCATCTTTGCAAAGTTTATAAATGGATGAAAATTAGATTTTTGTTTTGTTGACTGAACCGATTGATAGTTTAACTTTGTAATTTGATATGTATTCATTATCACATTGAAATAAACTCCATAAGCATGTTGCATAAAAGATTGAAATATTTGATAAATTAAAAAATTATTTATAAAAGGATTGATGATGTTATATGGTTGACTTTTTGGATGCTGCTTCCCTCGATCTGCAAGTTGGCCCATCGGGACAATGTGCACGTTTGGTGGGGACGGATGTTAGAAAGATTTTCACCTTCCAGTTGACGTTCAGGAAAATTAAAATAGTTTTATCCGTTAACTCTAACCCCTCTATAACATTAAGGTCTCCGAAAAATCAGAGCAGTGTTGAGATACGAGGAAGAAATACAAAGGAACAACTTGCAAATCTTCCTCAAGGAGTGGTGGGCTGGCAAAGCCGACAAACCCACCAAAGAGATGTGCCGTATCCTTAAAAGGAAACACAACAGAGAATCGATCCCCCTACTGCTAGATCCACATGGCAATGTATGCAATTCGGAAGAAGATAATTTTGGCATCATCGAAGGGCACTTCACGAGACTCCTGGGAATCTCGAACCCCCTCTCCCACCATAGAAGGGACTGTATGGCTGCCATTTCTAGGGTTTCCCCCCGGAGAATACCACCCAACCTCCACTCCCTGCTTCATGCCCCTATCTCTGAATCAGAAATCATTGAGGTCATTGATGCCCTCCCTCTCGGTAAAAGCCCGGGACCCGACGGACTCACTAACGAGTTCTTTAAATCCTTCAAGCTGGTGGTTGCCACCCCTCTTCGGATGGTTTGGCAAGAAGCGCTAAAGTTTGGTGCTCTTCCTTCTTGTCTAAATAATGGAATTATCAAGTTGATACACAAGAAGGGGGAAAAGAACAGAATCGAGAACTGGCGGCCTATTACGATGCTCCAAACAGGATACAAGATCATCGCCAAAGTCATCGCCAACAGACTCTCGTGCCACCTGAGATCTTGGCTTAGTGAGGACCAAAAAGGTTTCATCAAAGGCAGGTCTATCCTGGAAACCATTATGGATATTTGGGAAGGTATTCAATTTGCAAATGAGTCTAATCAAGATGTGGTTTTCCTCAAGATCGACTTTGACAAAGCCTACGACAGGCTAGAATGGGACTATATTTTGCAGTCGCTCCAAGATCTCGGATGTAGCCAGAAATTCACCAAGATGATCGCGACCCTTCTCGGAAACGCAACGACCCAAATTAACGTTAACGGCAAACTTTCGAAGGCGATCCATCTTAAAAGATCTATTAGACAAGGGTGCCCTCTGGCCCCCCTTCTTTTTGCCATCGCCACTGAGGGGCTGAGCAGACTTGTGGCACATCATGTGGAGGCTGGCAATATCAAAGGCCTCCGGCTACCTCACGACCACAGTCAAATCATCATGAGACTTTTTGCCGATGATATGAACGCGTTCGTTCACAATGATAATACCAGCCTGGAGACTTTCTGGAGGTGTCTTGCTACCTTTTGTGATGCCTCTGGATCCAAAATCAACCACTCTAAGACCGCCTTTAGGGCTATTGTGGGACATCATCCTGGCCTTCTCATTGATCATGGCTGTCAAATCATTCCGCAGGGCCAAATCTTTCGACTTCTTGGAATCCCCTTGGGGTTTGGCGTCTCTATGGAGCAGCGATGGAACTGGGTGCTGGCCAAACTCGAAAACAAGCTTAACTATTGGAGAGGTATGCAAATCAATCTCGCTGGACGTGCGATGGTTATCAACACGTTCCTCCTCTCTTCTACCATCTATTTCCTTTCTTGTTGGAGACCGAATGAGCAAGGCCTGTCCAAACTGAATAGTATTTGTAGAAACTTTCTTTGGACGGGTGATCATAACAGAAGGGGGGTGCCTAAAATCAAATGGGCCATCTGCACTAGCCCTAGAGATAGCGGGGGGCTTGGTATCCTGGACATTGGGTGTATGGCTAACAAACTGGCAGCCAAATGGATGATTAAGGCTTGGTGCAATAGGGAGGCCTCGTGGGCCAAGCTGATCTTCAGAAACAAGAATGAGTTGGCCCTCATGGGGTTCCCGAACTGGAAGAATCTTGACATCATGACCCTGCTATTCTCCCCGATCCTCGTCTTCCCGAAAGGCTCCAATCTCGTGTGCTCCCTTTGGAAGGTCTGGAATAAAGTCAAAAGCTTCACAAGAATTAGTGAGGACTGGAAGTGGGCGGCCGAAATCAGACAAAATGACTCTATCTGGTTTCCGATACATGGCATCCGGAGTGTGGAGTCGTGGAACATTCAAAATGCCAAGAAGTTATGGAACAAAGGATTCAAAAAATGGAAACACCTCTGGAAACATGACACCAACAGCTGGATCAACTTCGAGGATATTGACCCTCGCATAAACATCTCCTACGAAGAATGGAACACTTTGCAAAGCAGATGCCTTGCTTGGGATCGTCACAAGACTCGCCTTCTCATGGGACACGACACACCGAACTCGCTTGGTCTCAAATGGCACAATGGAAATAGCCTACTCAAAATCCCGAACATCAAAGAAACGGCTGACCTCTAGATCAGCCTCAACAAGAAGTGGTGCCTGTCTTGGACGCGGCTTCGGTGGGACATGAAATTCATGGGTATCTGGCACCCCCTTATAGAGATTAAGAAGTCTGTCCTCTTATGGCAAATTCTTCATCGAGGAATTTGGACCAACCATAAGGCTAGCAAACTTTGTGGGATCCCTCCTTGGTGCAAACGCTGCCACCGTGCTATCGAAGATATCCCACACATCTTCCTTACTTGCCCCAACTCCTACAGAATCTGGCAGACGGTTGGAATGAAAATCAGACTTCAAAAATAGCTTAGTTGGAAACAAGTCCTTTTGGGAGAAGCGATCGGCTGCTCTGCGACACTCTGGAACGCCATCAGAGGGGAAGTCCTGTGGAAAATTTGGCAGGAGAGGTGTGCTCTCAACTTCGGCGATCCCCCCAGGGAGTGGTCGATTGAGAAATCACTATTCCTCCTTGGCAAAAGGATTGTTAACAGTAAGAAATCCCCCCCCTTCAGGCACCATCAAGTCCTCCTTTTGATCAACAACAAGCTCAAACCCAAGTGGGCCCCGCATGAGGGCGATGAGAGGGTGATTAACCTTCTCTGTAATGCAACCTAGGATTCAATCAAGCTTCCCCTGCTTTGTGGAATTTGGGGGGTCCCGTGGGCACTAGTTCCCTTCTATTGTACCTTTGTTTCTTAATTTAATTCAAGTCCGGGAGAGTAGGCTATTGCCGAACTTCCTTTATATTAAAAAAAAAACATTATTGATCGATTTTTTTGTTTGGAACTAATCACTCTATGAATACTTCGAGGTACAAATTAATGAAGCTTAATATAGCCACATTAGGGTTTACCCTAACTGCACCTTCAATTGAGTATTTATACCCATTTAAGCATGGGGTATGGGTATAAAACTCTAGGATTACATATGTTTACGAGTTTTTATGTTGTGCTTATATGTTAGTGGTAGATGGATAAATATGAGGATTCTAAAGGGTTCTTAAGTGTGTTTGTGTCTGTACGTATGAGTGTGTGTGAACATTAACATTAATCTAATGTGTTAAAACCTTTGAATTAACAAATGTATGTTTATAGTTAATTAAATTATCTTACATTTTATACATTTATTTAATATAAATTAAATTAAAGCTTAATTAACTATCTTCTTAAAAGTGTGTGTAAATGTGAACATTAAGGTATTTAATTATATTAAATCCATAGTGTAAACTTAAATGAAATGTATTAATGAATTATTAAAATTATGAGCAATTAAATTAAAATGATAAATAAATTGGATAAATAATGAGTGGTGTGTGTGATTATGTATTTAAAGAATGGTGCATAAAAGATGTGTATCTAAAGTGATTCAAAGAGTGGTATGAGTGAATGATGCACTTAAGTGGATAAAAGTGAAACTTAAATGAGAGGTATGTGTGAAAGTGGATTAAAGAATGGAGTAAGTGCATTGTGTGGTTAAAGCTAAATAAAAGTGAGGTGAATAAGTGTGGGAAAAAGTGTGGATGAGGGAATAAAGCAAAATCTAAAAGAGTGGTAGGCTCATGTCACTTTTTGTATACATGTATATATGTGTATGTTGTGCTAGTTCTCTCCTAATGTTTTTTGCAGGTATTTTCCTAATCCCTTCTCTTTCTTCTTGAGCATAGAGAGTGATTGCTTCTTTTTTGTTCTTTCCAACTCTTATGATTAGAGAGAGATTGTGTGTTTTTTCCTCCCCTCCTTTGTAGAGAGATATGCCATCCTCCTGAATTCTGCTCCACGTATGCATAGATAGAGCAAGATTAGCTTTTCTCCCGATGCATATTTTAGAGAGGGAGAGGGAGAGAAACAAGATATTTCATGGCTAAATTCTTTCGGCTGTAGGTCTTAATGTGCACTCTCTGCAGGAGGCTAGAGATGTAGATTTTTGTTTTGTTTAATGCCCATTTAGGTGATGTACGAAAAGATGAGCTGGCTTCTGGCTACTGTCATCACACGACAATAGAGGGGAGAGAGTGAGGAAAAGAAAGTCTCTTCCCCCCATGGCTGGTAGACGTGTAGTGCGCGGAGAGAGAGAGAGAAATTATTCCCTCCACCTAATGACTGTCACACACACAAGTAGAATTAGGGAGAGAACTAGATGGTGGGCACTATAGAAATTAGCAAAGAAACATGGGGAGAGAGAAGATTCTCTAGCTACTTCCACTGTAGAGAGAGAAGGTCAACTACAACTGGTGACTGCATCGACGGTCAACAAGAGAGAGAAGAGAAACCTTCTACCGACAGTGTTTTCGCAGAGAGATATAGCGAGAGAGAGAGAGAGAGAGAGCGAGAGAGAAAGAGAGAGAGATAGAGATAGAAAGAAATTCTCCTCCTCCCATGGCTAGCGGATGTGCAGCGTGCGTAGGAGGGAGAGAGAGAGAGAGAGAGAAAAGAACTCCCCCCCACGGCTGGCAGACGTGGAGCATGCAAAGAGAGAGAGAGAGAAAGAGAAAGAGAAAGAGAGAGAGGGAGAGAGAGAGAGAGAGAAAGAAAGAAATATTTGGATTAATGTTTAATAGAGAAATCATAGAAGTAAAGGTTAAATTAATCAATTAAGTTAAGACAGTTTCATTCTATAAGTTAAGTACTTAATTAAATTAATAATTGAGTTAATTTTAACTTAGTTTAAAGATGGCATTAGTCTATATGTATGAGCATGTAAAAGAATATAAATGCATGTGCAAAGATGCGTGTGAATGGGTATACATGTGTGCATGCAAATGCATATGTGTGAGCCTGAGAGTGGATGCATATGCATATTAGAAGCATGTATGCATGATATTAGATATATGTGCATGATTATATGCATTTAGAAGTGACTGTGATGTTACCCAACATGTATGTGTGTGTGGATGCATGTGCATGGGTGCATTTAAGTGTTCATGTACGTGCTAAGATGTATGTATACATAAATGCATATATGCTTGTAGGATAGCATAAACATGTGACTATGTTAGTATGAAGAGTGTGAATGTTTAAGTATGTTAGATGCATGTTTGTGAGGATGTTTGAAGTAGAGATGTACATATGCTTATCAATTGATATGTGGATATGTACATGCATATTTTTAATTGATGTGCGCATATTCATGATACATTAAGATGCATGTATAAGTGAGGGTATGTTATGAGCATATATGAGAATGAATATGTAGAAGGAAGTTAGTAAGTGTTTGCAAGTATAAGTAAGTGTTAGCATGTGAATATACATAAGCATGAACATAAAGAGTGTATGTACGATGTGAGTGCATGTATGTATGAAGCATGTGCATTCATGAGAGAGTGTGTAGGCATGGTAGTGAATGCATTAGAAAATGTGTGAATGTATGCATTGTTATGCATGATAACTTGTTAGTAGGTGTGTGTGTGTGTGTGTGTGTGTATATATATATATATATATATATATGTGTGTGATAAGCATAAGTATGTGATTATGATAAGCATGTGAATGAAAATTAGCATAAGCATAAAGAGTGTATGTGTGTGAGCATATGCATATTAGATATGTATATGCATGTGGAATGTTAGTTTACATGAAAGAGTGTATGAGCATGTGTGTGAGCGTATGCATATTAGATGTTTAGATGCATGAATATGCATAAGCATGTGATAGATGAGTGTAAGTGAACATGTATGCATGTGAATGTATGCATGAATGTGATACATGAATGCATAAACCTAGTGTGTATGCATGAAACATGTATGTGTGTATGAGCAATGTGTAGCATATGTATGAATTTAGTTCTACCATAGGTTAGCATACATGTGTGAATAAAAATCATGAGAATGTTTTATACTTTATAAAACGTACTTATGTTCTGCTAATGTTTTTTGCAGACATTGAAAAGAAGAAGTGTCCAAAGAGCATTGCCAAAGAGTGAAGACTTTGACAAATTGAAGATTGAGTTGTTTCAATAGTGCTCCATCTATCTTATCAAAACTAATTAAACCTTACTTTTGATCTAGCTATATACGCCATTATCTTTGTATAGGTTTCATTAGAACTCTACATCATTTTAGCGAAGTTTATCTCTTAGAAAAGTTCAGCATTAGGAGTACTATTGTTGATAGCTACTCTTATCACATTCATTATTCATTTACTATTTTCCATTGATCTACATTTCCGATGTCTACAGAGCATTTAGTTGTGTTTGAAAGTATTGAAGCAAGAATTGAGTCTGAACAGGTAGAAGTAGAAGAAGTCATTAAATATCAAAATTTTACCAAAGAATCTTTAATTTCCATATCATATGATCATTATTTAACAAAGTTTTTAACTTTATTTTCCATTGCATCTCTTGAACTAGAGAAGAGTGAAAATTTATTTCCACCACCTCTAATTAGATGTACTCACCCAAAGCCAACTGAAAACGAAGTAGATGAGATTATTAAAGAGCATATAACCAAAGAATCATTAATTTTACAATCATATCAAGATGTTATTTCTAGGTATAGAGCAGCTCAACCATACATTCATTAAATGCATAGACTGTTAGGCATTCCTCATTAGCTATTTTGAGATATTTATTACTTCTTTCATAACTAAAGTAATTAGAGCTATTTCAACTCCATTTATCCTATCCTTCAAGTACGATTAAACCACCTGAGCTTTCTTCAAACACCTTGCGTGTGCCAATCGATTTGGTGGATGACTTGATCCATCATCCGAGCATCTACACGACCCGACAGCGTATGAGAACTGTAGATAATGGTGTAGGTACCCTGTATGGAGCTTGTGCTAGTGTGCCCATATCCATAGGAGGAATCACAGAAGAATTTCACTTTTTTATTCAAGATAATTGCTCTTATAAAGTTCTCTTAGGTCATCCCTTTATTTGTGAGAGTTTTATGGAAACTAAAGCCATGGATGATGGGTCTACCTATTCTAGAATCAATTCTACGGATGGAATGCAATCACTTCAAGTCATGACGGTAGGAGTGAATCATCCGAGGAATCAATTTTCAATTAGAAAGAAACCTATTGTTACGCAGGATCATGAGCATGCTTGTAGTGATTGTGCACCTTGATTCATGTTTGGAGCTACATATGATCAAAATTTCGTATAGAATCCATTGTTGAGCAGGACAACGGTGGACATTGGTTTGACATCTCGCAACCAAGCCACCTGTACAATAGTTTGTCACTTTGTTTTCCACATTCTAGAATAGATTTTCTTCATAAGAGTCAATTATCCAAGTCTTTTATCCAAAAATCTCAAAATAAATTATAAAACCAATAAAATCATGGAACATAATGAGCACATTGAGCTTGTGATTACGACATCTCATTGTTTCTCTACTGTCAAGGAGTTACAGTTATGTCTTCAGAAAAAATCTAATTCCTATATTATTCTTCTTTCTTTCCTTGATGAGTATGCTATAATCCAAGAGTATGCTCTCAACATTGACAAGTGCTTAAAGTTTAACCAAACAAATGATGCCTTAGTTGAAACAAAGTACAAAACTGTAGACAAAAAAATCAAACTCATCGCTCAACCATTACCCCAAGGAAGTAATGAAAAAAATATTAATGTGAAAAACGATCCAATTCTTCAGGATAAGAAAAACATAGGACATACATTCATAGATGAGACAATCAAACAGGTGAAAATTGATAGAGATGATGACTTTCTTTTGCCAATAGAGAGAGATAAATTTGAGAGAGTCATATGTAGCCATGGAAAAGCCTTTACTATGTATCCTCATGAGATTGGCTGCATTTATCCTAAGCTAGTTGCACCCATGATAACCTTTACTATTCCACATATTCCATGGAATATTTGCCCTATACCAGTTCCAAAGGCTCACTTACCTAAGCTAATGAAACTACTTAAGGAGAAGATAAACATGAGAATTTTAGAGCCATCTTTTGCACTTTACTCAAATAGATGGTTCAGTGTGCCTAAAAAGAAGGGGAAACTACATTTTATTCAAGATCTCCAACCCGTCAATAAAGTCACCATAAGGAATGTGGGAACAGGACCCATTGTAGATGAGTGTTTTGAATCATTTTCATGACATTCTATCTATTCAATGGGTGATTTATATTCTAGGTATGACCAATTCCAATTAGCAATTGATAGTCATGACATAACCACAATGAAAACTCCTTTAGGCTTAGTGCGAATGTGTACTTTACCTCAAGAAGAGATGAGTGCTATGAATATGGTCTTACATGATTTTATCCCTCATATAACCATGCCATTCATTCATGATACTCCAATTAAAGGGAGTGAGGAATGTGAATGGGACACTACTTTAGATTCATCTGGATGTTGTAAATTTGTTCTTGATCATATCTCTGATTGTGAATTAATATTTCAACGATTTGAAGAGGTAGGTCTCTAATTTTCCATAGAAAAATCTCTTTTTTTTGCCAATGCCATTCGAACATTTATGTGGTCATTATGGTCGAAAGCCATACCCACAAAAATTTGATGCCTTTAGCAAGATTTCTGAAAATGTGTAACAACTTGAGTGAGGTACGCAGATTTCTTGGTGCTTGCATCTTTTATGTTATTTGGATCCCACACTTTTCTCATGTTGATGATTGTCTCTATGACTTGTTGAGGAAGAAATGAAAATCTATTTGGACTCACAAACACACTCAAGCTATGCGTAAAGTGAAGAAATTGTTGCTTGAAGCTCCTATCCTTAAGCATGTAGACTATTTGCTTAATAAACCTATTATATTGATTGTTGATACTAGTCCTATTGGTATAGTTTGGATCATAAGTCAAGACGATAGTGAAGGGAATAGATATGCAATTAGGTTTGGGGCTAAAATTTTACATGAAACACAATGAAAGTATCCACAGACATCAAATTAGAATTATGGGGCATGATAATAGCTTTGAAAATAAACAAAGAATTTTTCATAGGTGCAAATGTCAAAGTTGAGACTGATTGTTTGCCTCTCATTGGAATGATAGCCAATTGTTTATCTCCTGATACAGCCATGCTTAGATGGATCTCATATATTAAGTTCATAAACCTTGAGTTATTTCATATTTCAGGTAAGTCAACTTGAGTTGCTAATATGCTATCGAGAGCTAGATTTAATGATTATCTTGAAAGTGATCTAATAAAGAATGTGAACTTCGTTGAGTATGTTCCACATATATATGAATATGAGCAATTACATGAGTCTGAGTACGAAGATGAATGGATAGGAAAGTATTTGAGTACACTACAACCATTATCTAGTCGGACTATGAATAGATTCTGTAACATTAGGAAACGACCTTATAATTTTTTCCTACGTAACAATTATCTTGGAAGACATGCTAAGGGTAAGGTTAAGAATTCACAATGATTTCCAGGAAAGCGAGGTCTTCAAGTGCAAGTAATGAAGGAAATGCATGAGACATTATGGGCAAGTCATAAAGGATTTTTTGGAACATATGAAAAACTTAGAAATAGCTATTATTGTCCTAAAATGTATGTTAACATTAGTATCTATGTTTCTACATGTTCTACTTGTCAACTTGATTCATCAGTCAAACATAGAGATCTGTTGCATCCTATTTATCCATCGTGTATTCACAACAAGTGGGTAGTAGATCTTGTAACTATGCCTAAATGCATTGACAAAATGCATTACATTGTACTTGCAAGAGAAGACTTAGCTAATCATGTAGCGGACATGCACTATGATCTAAGACCACTTACAATGTTTCCAAATTCTTGCTTGAAGATGGCTATAAGTCGCTTTGTGTACATAGAGAAAGTAGTTGCCAATCGTGGAGAGTTGAATGCGAGAGAAGATAAAGAGTTCTTTGAACATCACCGTATTCGTTTGTCTCTCACTACTTCACATAATCTAGAGGCCAGTGGTAAAATATAGAGAACACATCCACCTATTGTGAAAGCCATATCTAAAGCATGTACTGGTGACATTCACTACAAGGAATACGGGCGCATAGCGACAGTTAAGGCGACACAATTTTGTTGCTATAAAATTGCAAAATGCATCGCAATGAGCATCCCATCCGAACCATCGGTTAAACGATGAATAAAACAATGTTTTATTTGATGTATTGCATGACGGGGTGTGCGACGCTCACATAGAGCATCGCTAAGGCGACGGTTTCAAAAAGCATCGCATAAGCGATGCTTTTACGTCGCATAAGTGGTGCTTTTGTGTCGCATAAGCGACACTAAAAAGTGTCGCATAAGCGATGCTAAATAATGTCGCTTATGCGATGCCAATTCCAGTGGTTTTACGACGTGTTACCATCGCTTATACGATGGTCTATTAATGAAAAAAATTAAAATGTTCGAGGCTCTTTGATCGGCATTTTCACGCATCTGATCGAAGAGATCTCCAACATTCGCAATTGCGCTACGCTTACGAGCTGAAACAAGTATATGAAATATTGTTGTTTTGCCTAAGCTCTCTCTTATTGTCTCTCTCTGTCTCTGTTTCTCTCTTTCTACATCTTTCTCTCTTTGAATTCTCTCTCTCTCTCTCTCTGTCTCTCTCTCTCTCTCTCTCTCTCTCTCTCTCTCTCTCTCTCTCTTCTTTCTCTCTTTATTGCAGGTTATTCAAGAAGCTAACCAAACAAAACGTATGGCTAACTATACCACTTCTATTCTTTGTATATCATTTGAATTGTGTTATTTTCATTAGATAGCATACTCACACTTATTGATATGCACTTATACACATACATGATGAAGATGCACTTTCACACATATACACATGCACATACACACACATATATACACATAGATACATGTGCACATACACTTAGACATACACATGCATATGCACAAACATTTCTACAACCACATAAGGAGAATTACATGCATGTATTATTGCATATATATATATATATATATATATATATATATATATATATATATATATATATATATATATATATATATATATATATATATATATATATATATATATATATATATATATATATATATACACACACACACATACACACATTAACATATACGTAAATACATGTATATGCACATCCACATGCATGCACATGGATGCAAATGGAAATGCATCCACATACACATGCATGTTTCATACATATACACATGGCATATACATACATTATACACATATATACACATATATATGCACATACGTACACACACATATACACATGCACATACATATATATACACATATACATGCACATACACACATATACACATAGAGTTACACATATACATGCACATACATATACACACACATACACATGCACATGCACATACTCATACACACATATACACTTACACATGCACATGCACATACATACATATACACACATATACACATGCACATACATACATATACACTTACATACACACATATGAATGAACTATATAATTAAAGTATTAAAACACATGCTTAATATAAACAATAATAACAATCAATAGAACAAAACTCTTCATTACTTAATACCATACACACAATTCAAAACATAACTGAAATGAAATATATATATATATATATATATATATATATATATATATATATATATATATATATATATATATATATATATATATATATATATATATATATATATATATATATATATATATATATATATATATATATATATATATATATATATATATATCAATGTAAATACATATAATCCAGTGTCATAATCAACTACAATCCTAATCATCATCATCATCATGATCATCATCAGCAGCAGCATCAGCATCATGATCATCCTAATCATCCTCATCCTCATCATCATGATCACCCTGTGACGATCGAGATCATCCCTCCTGTGTCTGTCTCTCCACCTCATCCATATTTGCCTCTCCATAATACTCCTGTATTACATATAACAAACATAAATAAGTAAAACAATTAAATCATTCATAAAAATAAAATAATTATAGAAATTTAATAATACTCACAAAGGCATCCAGATGATCTCGCATATACTCGCTCAAATGTCGATATCCAAAATGTGTAGCATACTCGATCTCATGTTTCGTAGGATATCGGCCATAATCCTTTCGCTGCACTGAAACAAATAAAAAAGATTAGTTGCTTGCATTTTAACTAAAATAAAAAATATACTCACAATAACACATATACTTACAAATGCAGCTACAAAACCATTATGGTCCATTTGGCCTAGGTGCAATGTGTGGTCTGACTCCACTCTCTTCTTTGCAGCAGCCTGTTTATTTAAGAAAAAAGAAATAGATAAATTAAATATAGAAAATTACTAAAATATATGAAAATTATAAATATAAACTATTAATTTGTGTACCTTCTACTGAGGAAATGACTCCTGAAGACGTAGCTATCTACGAAAAAACTGCCACGTCTCAGGTGGTATGTTAGGTCGCCTCTTATTGTTTTCCACCATACAATATCTCCTATTAATTTAATCTCAAACAAAAAAAAAAATCAGAATACATACACATATATACACACACATACACATACACATACCCACATACACATATACATGCAAATATATACGCATACATATATGTATACATATACATACATATAACATAAACACATATACATATCCACAAATATACGTACACACACATGCATGCATATACACTCATTCATACAAAGTACATGCATTTATCCCACAATAATGTGTATTTGTGTATATGTGAATATGTGTGTATGTGTGTATGTGTGAATGTGTATATGTGAATGTGTATATGTGAATATGTATGTATGTGTAAATATGTATATGTGAATTTTTTGTGTATGTAAATAATCAGATTATTAATATCAAATACCATTATTTGTAGATTCTGATCAATCATATGGAACTCCACCACCGTCTCCTCATCGTGTAATGACTATATACTATAAGTATATCAAACATTTAATTTTAAATATATTTGATGGATAAATAACTTATATCTTTTTTTGTTTCTTATTATAATCAGATTCTGATCAATCAGAGGGTACTCCACCCCCTCCTACCCATGCAACGACTTCACATGTCTCCTCCGATAAGAATTATGATGAATTTTACTATCAAGAGCATATTATAGGTTGGTGTAACTCTTGTTATAGCACGTATCGAAGACCACGATTGGAATGTATTAAACATGAGGTAGAGTATGGTACTTTTGAGCATGCACCATCACATGGTCAATGTGATAATGCTTGGGTCTGTATTTTTTATATAAATTAATGTCATTATTTTATTTAAAAACCATATACAAAATCAAATTATTGTTTATATACAGGAATACTTGCTCGATGATGATGATGATGATAATTTTTCTCATAATGTTAATATACCTCATACACATCATGGACTTGTTGTTCATCAATTACAAGCAAAGGTTTCTAGAAATCCTCTACCTCCTGTTTTAGACACTGAAACGGCTGGAGATTATCCATTGCCAGCTCGTGATGGTTCTTTAGTAAAAACATATGATAGAAGAAGATATGGAGGATGGAATAGAGGACCACTTCCTTTAGATGGAGAGGTTTCCAACTTTTGGGATAATCGCTATATGATTGCTCCATCCACTATTACTAATGGTTGTTGTGGTCTCTTTATTGTAAAGGATTTGTATGTGCCTCCAAACTCTGAAGTCACTCTTATGTCATTTTGTGGTCCTATATATGGATGGCGATATTGGCATCAACTTTCACGTTATGTTCAAAGCATGAGTACTTATGAAATATGCTTGAACGCAGCATCCCTTACTAGTAGAAGGATTTTACATGCAGAAAATGAAAGATTATATATTGATGGAAGACCTTACACACATGGAAATATAGCAGGTTTAATAAATAGTAGTCAAGGGTTACATAATAGTTCAAGGACTAATTGCACATTTGAGGAGCATGAAAATAGTCATGAATCACCATACATGAGTAGAGATGTATCAAGATACGTAGTTGTCAATGCTATTACTACATTACATGCCGGTGATGAACTATTAGTGAGTTATGGATGGCGTAGACTTCCAAGAGCACCTTTTAGCTAGAGAGAATAAAAAATTTCTATCCATATTTAATAACTTATATACTTAAGTTTATATTTAAAGTTTACTTTTTATTCATTTACGGAATACTAATGAATTTTATTTATATGTGTAGATTCCAACGTATGACGTTGATGATATTCCTCCACACCATTCAAAATTGCTAGTAAGACCTCATTTATCAGAAGCTTGTATGAGGAGGCTACGCAAAAGTAATCCTGTGGAATATGCAAGGTTGAAAAATCTATATTCAAAAGACGATAAAGTACAAGATTTGTGTGCCAATGATGAAGATGGTGGCATTGCATATTTTATTGAGGATTGATATCAAAATGACAGTGAGAGCATTGATATTTCTAAAAATGAGAAATATCTTTGAAAGGAATGTCTAAAGCATGTATATGAAGGAAGTCATTTGACACGACTAAGTGTGTCGAGCTTACTTATTCTCAATCTTCAAAATCATTTTGGATGGAGTAATGTATATGTTTCGACACTATTAAGGTATAATTTTTAATTTTCTATCTATTTATATATATGTGCATATATATATATATATATATATATATATATATATATATATATATATATATATATATATATATATATATATATATACATGCATATATAAACATACACATAGTATACATGAATGCATACACACATATAAACATACACACATATATAAACATACACACACATATAAACATACACACACATATACACACATACACATGTTATGAGAGTAAGGTCAAATTATACATACCTGTATCCAATGAAGATGTTTTGTCCATCTAGCCTTTAGAATTGTCCACCCAACCTTTAGAATCTTCTTGACACATATGTTTCTCCTATTTTAGTCGACCTTATACCTGTGCTGCTAATTATACAAATATTAAATAGTAGTTACCAAGGAAGGTATTAAGCCACATGTAAAATGGGAGGAGCAAATTTATCTTTAAGATTTTGAAGGATGGAAAAAATAATTTTAAAGGATGGGCGAACAAAAAGTATCCATTCAATGTAGGTTTTTATTCTTACTTTAGATAAGGTAAGAACAAGAACTTGAACTGAATGGACACTTTTTGTCTGCCCATCTTTTAAAACTATTAATGCATCTTTCAAAATATTTGCGAAAAATTTGATCCTCCCATTTTACATATGACTAAATACCTTCCTTGGTAATCGCTATTTAATATATGTAAACAGCTTAGCAAGACAGGTAATAGATTGACTATAAAATGGGAAACTGCTAGACGATTCAATCGTCTAGATATGAAAATTTGCAAACCACAAAACAATTAAAAACGAAATCAAATATACACAGCTACACATGCATACATACATATACATACATATATACACATTCATACATACACATACATACATACATACACATGTATACACACATACATATACATATATGCATACATATACGCATACGTATATATACATACATATACACCTATAAAACACATATACATACATATATACATATACACATACACATACGTATATGCATGCACATGCATATTCACATCCACATACACATACACATAAGCATACACATATATAAAATTATATGCATATATATATATATATATATATATATATATGTGTGTGTGTGTGTGTGTGTATTTTTTTATTTACTTTTTTTAATATTTCTTTTTTTTATGAACTTACAGGTTATTATCTGAAAAGGTTTTTACCAAGTCAGAATATTCTTCCTACCTCACATGATGAAATGAAGAAGATAATCAACAATCTTGGTATAGATTATCAATGTATACATGCATGTCCTAACGATTGTATTTTATATAGAGGTGAATATGTAGACTCTTTGACATGTCCCAAATGTCAATCTTCTCGATATAAGGACGAAGAAGGTAAAATCACAAAAAAGGTATTGAGACATTTTCCATTGGCTCCACGGATTAGACATATGTTTTAAAGCCCTGAATTATCAAAGCTTTTGACTTGGGGACATTATCCTAAAATTACTGATGGAATAATCAGAATTCCTCATGATAGTGTTGCTTTTAAGCATATTGATTCTACATGGCTTGAATTTGCACAAAATCCATAGAATCTAAAGTTAGAAGTTGCATTAGATGGGATTAATCCATTCTCCATGAAATCCAGTAAATGGTCAACATGGCCAGTGGTAGTCATAAAATACAATCTTCCACCATATCTTAGCATTAAAAAGGAACATTTAATGCTTTCACTTTTAATCCCTGGCAAACGACAAGTTAAAGATATGAATATATATCTTGCTCCTCTCATTGACGATCTCCAAGAGTTATGGAGAGGTATTAATGTCATTGATGTATCGAAAAGCATCAATGAAAGACATATTACGGTTCCTAGTATTGTGGCTTGCACTATTCACAATTTCCTAGGATATGGTGTTTGTTCAAGTATTGATGTAATTTTTTTATTCAATATGCATGTAAATAAATATGATTTAATCTAATTATATTTTTATCATTTTTATGATGTAGGAATATCTACTAAGGGTTATAAAGATTGTCCATATTGTGGTGATTGGTTGAGATCAATCTATAGTAAGAATCTCAACAAAAATATTTATCTTCAACATCGACGATTCTTGCCTGATGATCATCCATTAAGATCTAAAAGAGAAGCGATACATTTTAATGGAAAGATTGAAACAGATCAGTGTCCAAAACCTATGGCGCCTATGGATTGTTATAAAAAATGGACAGATGGACCTTTGATAGATCCAGAATTAGAAATCTTCAGTGATGATTCAGATAATGAGTATGTGAAGAGAGGTAAAGGAAAATTGGCACTCACAGAGAACATATCAATATGGTATTCTTTGGAGTATTGGAAAGAGTTAAAAGTATGTCATCTTCTTGATCCTATGCATATATTAAAAAATATTGGTTATTCACTATGGCAGCATCTTCTTGGACTAAAAGATACCATAGCATCAAGGAATGCTTTGAAAGATCAAAAATCAAAACCAAAGTTATGGCCAGTTTTTGATAGACATGGACAAGAAACGACTTATGCAACTGCTCCTTGGGTACTTACAACAAAAGAGATGCAGACTATCAACAATAGAATTCAATTGATTAAGACTCCTACAGGATATGGAGCATCTTTTCAAAACATGTTTACTATGGATGATAAGAGCTTATCTAGGTTAAAGACCCATGACTAGCATAACTTTTTGAAACATATGTTACCTTTGGTTATCGATGGATGTACAATGAAAGGAGTACGAGATGTGATCTATCGTCTTGGATCACTTATAAGGTAATTATGATACTTTCATATTTAATATGTATGAATATTGGATATCTTTTATTTTTGAATTAACTTCTTTATAATTATTTTTATGATATGTATAGGTGGATTACATCCAAAGAGATTGACAAAACTCGATCCCACAAAAAAAATGTGAATGCAAAGAGCTACTATGTTTGATGGAGAAAGAACTTCCTACTTCATTTTTTGATATTGAGGTTCATTTATTAGTCCATCTTGTAGATGAAATAGAGATTGCAGGTGTTGTCAACACTTGATGGATGTTTTGGGTCGAGCGATTAATGGGAATATCAAAAGATTATATGCGACAAAGAGGGAAACCAGAAGGATCCATGGCAAAGGGTTGGATGCTTGAAGAGTCCATGTATTACGTTAGTGAGTACCTTGAAAGAGTTCATGAAGAAGCTCCACGTGCATGGACCAACGAGTCTTCTTAAAAAATAATAGATGAGGTATTATCAGGTAAGGGAGTTCCATTCTTATTTACATTTCAAGAAAAAAATGATGTTTCTACTTTTGTAGCATATAATAGCGAATGCATGCAAGCATTCCTTAGCAAGTACGAACAGGAACTTCTAAATATCCGAAGTAAAAGGCGAAAAAACAAAAGACATAGATGTAATCTCGATAATAATGAGATTACATATATATCTTCTTTCACGGATTGGCTATATAGTCGTTTGCAATGCGCCAATGCAAATAATGAAGAAATCTCAGATGAGCAGAGAGAGTTAATGATAGGTTGTGAACGAAATGTAATTTTATTTTAATAATATTTTATTTTTTTCATATATGTATATTAGTTTCTATTTACTAATTCAATTTCTTTTGCACGCTCGAATGTTCACTAATATGTGGGCTTTTGGACAGCATATTAGAATCAAAGCCATTGATTCTTTACGTAAAACAGAGGATTCTAGTATTGTTTCTTCTTTCAAGAAACTATCATGTGCTAGCTCAAAAGACACGAACCTTATAGATGGCGAACTTGGTTACATAGGAACTATTGTTGGTATCTACGAAATTTCATTTCGCACATTCAAATAGGTAGAAACAAGTTTATATTTTTTATGATAGAGTTAGTTATTTTTTTAAGCACCTAATAATGGGTTTTTGTTTTTATATATTTTGATAGGTCATTTCGAAGGTTGACTAGTTTCGAGCTGAGTATAAAGGTAGTAATTCCACATTAAGAAAGGAATTATCTGGGTTTTGGGCAATTGATTCTTCCAAGGCAATGCGATCTACTAAAGAACCATATATTCTTCATAGGCATATTGAACAAGCATTTTATTTATAAAAACCCAGGTGCTCACCCTTGGTGGCAAGTCATTCAGGTCATTGTTTGAACAGTTTATTGTTAGAGAGATCGAAGAAAGTCCTCTTAATGATTCAGCATCAGATACTGATACATCAACATTTGAAAGAGAAATTAGAATCACTATACGTGATAATGGTACTAATCTTTTTTATGAAGAGGATAATTCTCTACATGTTGATTCTACTGATGAGGAAGAGGAATTACCAAAAATAGATATTAATCCATGAATAGATGATGTGACTCATGAGAACATAGATTTAACAATAGAAGAGATAAATGAAATCAATAAGGATAATGAAGATGAGTTTATATTGATGTCTTACCAAAATGATGGCAATAATGAAAACATATGAGCATATTAGATAATAAATTCTACTCTAGTTATCGATCAATAACTTGAAGCTTATGAATGGATATCAGATAATAGATTTTTTATTAACTTGAATAACGATGAATCCTACTAGAGATATGAAATCATGTTCTTTTAAGTTAGAACATGAAGCTCGGGGGTATGCCTAAATATTTTATATATAGCTTTATCTTCGAGGAGCAAAGTTTTATCATGTATGTATGCATATGTGTGTGTATTCATGTGTATTATATGTATACATATGTTAGTATGCATATATATGTATTTCATGTATATGTATGTGTGTGCATGTGTGTGATATATGTATACATGTGTTAGTATGCATATGTGTATATATGCATATGCATTTATGTAAAATATTCATGTATTCATGTAATATATGCAAGTGTTTATAATTATGTACATGTATATATGTATATGTGTCTATGTGTAAATATGTACATGTAAATATGTATGTATGTATATATATATTTATGTGTGCATGTAGGCATGTATGTGTGATGTGTACATGTATATATGTATATGTGTCTATGTGTAAATGTGTACATGTAAATATGTATGCATGTATATATATATATTTATGTGTGCATTTAGGCATGTATGTGTGATGCATAATATATCTACTCCATTTTATATTTATGTATGTGTATCTACATGATGTGTATATATCTTTATATATATTATGATCCTCGTTGATTCCAGTAGCTATATATAGAGGCATAAGGTTGGGAGGAGAGACATCTCTCTAGTAGGACATCGGAGGAATAGATGCAATGTGTACATATACTTCAATCATATGGCTAAAAGGTTGAATTAGAGTTTTTAAATTAAGGGTTTTAAAACCCTAATATTGAAATTAGTGTTTTCAAATTAGGATTTTGAAATAGGATTTATTTATTTGTTTGTTTATTTATTTATTTATTTATTTATGTGTATGCATGTGTTGTGTATGTATGTGTATCTATATGTGCATATGCATGTGTTGTGTGTGTGTATATATGCTTGTATATGTATATATGCATGTAAATATGATTTTATGATTCTATGTGTGTGTACATATGAATATGGATGTGTATGTGTATGTGAGTATGTGTATGTGTATGTGAGTATGTGTATGTGTCTATGTGTATTCATTATATGTGTGTAACTGCATGCATGTGTATGTGTGTGTAAAAATGTGCATGTATGTGTGTGTATGTATAAATGTGCATGTATGTGTATATGTGTGTAAATGTGCATGTATGATGTATATGTGTGTGTATGCATGTATTTGTACCTCTAGTCTCACTCTTTTCTCTCTCTCTCTCATATACATACATACATACATAAACACACATACTCATATCCACATATATATACATAAAAGCAGTGCATACCGTGCATTATCGCGATGATGAGCCATAAGTGTCTGCATCTCTTTTAGACACCACTTGTACGACCATCCTATCCCAAACTCTATCTCCAGTGAACTAAGTACGTATTTTTTTATCCCTCTCATCATGCGCACTACAAAAATAAAAAAAAATCATGTAAATAAAACATAAGATATTTATTTCAATTTATATGTAAAATTTATACTTACTTCCACGGTAAGTGGACAAGGCGCAGGTACGACTCGCATAATGCCTACATTCTTCTCTTGAACTCCCATCCATTCCCTATGTACACAATGTTCCCCTCTGGCTCTATATCTTACTCTAGTCCTAAGGTGCCTATGCATGTCCTCATAGGCAACTCTGCTCTGTTATCATGATTTGGAGGTGGTATAGGTGTCCTGAAAATAGATAGATAAAAATAAATAAAAATATGTGTCATAATATCATTAAAAAAGTTTATTAAAAAAGAAAACATACCTATGAGCAGATGCATGTCTTCCTGCATGTGGAGCCGAAGAAGAGCCCTCCTCTAATTGTTGGGTAAGCATCTAGATTCTATAATCCAGCTCATCATCAGACATCTCTGAGTAATCATGCATGATGGCCCCTAGAGTATCAGACGGAACTCTTGCTCTCATAAGACTTTTTATGAGAGTGAGTTTTGCCTTTCTCTCTCTACTAGGATCCATAATACGTAACATATAAAACAAAATGGGCTAGAAATCAATATATATACGTGTACATATGTATGTGTGTATGCATTAAGTATGTGTATGTATGCATGTGCATTATGTATGCATATGTGTGTGTATGCATGTAAGTATGTATGTATGCATATGCATATGCATTATGCATGCATATGTATGCATATATGTGTATGTGTGTGTATGTCTCTCTATGTGTGTGTATGCATGTATGTGTGTGTATGTGTATATGTGTGTGTATGTGTGTGCGTCTATGTGTGTGTATATCTGTGTATGCATGTGTATGTGCGTGTATACATCATTATGTGTGTATGTGTCTATGTGTGTATGTGTGTGTGTTTATATGTGTGTGTGTGTTTATATGTGTGTGTGTGTTTATATGTGTGTGTGTGTATGTGTGTGTGTCTATGTGTATGTGTGTGTGTCTATGAGTGTGTATGTGTTTATGCATGTGTATGTGTCTATGTGTGTGTATTTGTCTATGTGTGTATGTGTATGCATGTATGTATGCATATGCATGTGGATTATGTATGCATATGCATGTACATTATGTATGCATATGTGTGTGTATATGTGTGTATGCATTATATATGCATATGTGTGTACGCATTAAGTATGTGTATGTATGCATGTGCATTATGTATGCATATGTGTGCGTATCCATGTAAGTATGTATGTATGTATGCATATGCATACATATGTATGTATGCATGTGCATTATGTATGCATATGTTTGTGTATGCATGTAAGTATGTATGTATGCATATGCATATGCATTATCTATGCATATCTATGCATGTATGTGTATGTGTGTGTATGCCTCTCTGTGTGTGTATGCATATATGTGTGTGTATGTGTGTGTATGTGTGTGTGTATGTGTGTATGCATGTGTATGTGTGTATATGCATCATTATGTGTGTATGTGTCTATGTGTGTATGTGTGTATGTGTGTATGTGTGTATGTGTGTGTGTGTGTCTATGTGTATGTGTGTGCGTCTATGAGTGTGTATGTGTTTATGCCTGTGTATGTGTCTGTGTGTGTATGTGTGTATGTGTGTATGTGTGTATGTGTGTATGTGTGTATGTGTGTATGTGTGTATGTGTATGCATGTATGTATGAATATGCATGTGCATTATGTATGCATATGTGTGTGTATGCATTATGTATGCATATGTGTGTGTATGCATTAAGTATGTGTATGTATGCATGTGCATTATGTATGCATGTGCATTATGTATGCATGTGCATTATGTATGCATATGTGTGTGTATGCATGTAAGTATGTATGTATGCATATGCATATGCATTATGTATGCATATATATGCATGTATGTGTATGTGTGTGTATGTCTCTCTATGTGTGTGTATGCATATATGTGTGTGTATTTGTGTATGTGTGTGTGTATGTGTGTGTGTGTATGTATGTGTGTATGTGTGTGCGTGTATGTGTGTGTGTATGTGTGTATGCATGTGTATGAGTGTGTATGCATCATTATGTGTGTATGTGTCTATGTTTGTATGTGTGTGTGTATATGTCTGTGTGTATGTGTGTGTCTATGTGTATGTGTGTGCATCTATGAGTTTGTATGTGTTTATGTGTGTGTATGTGTCTATGTGTGTCTATGTGTCTATGTGTCTATGTGTGTATGTGTATGCATGTATGTATGCATATGCAATAGCATTATGTATGCATATGTGTGTGTATGCATTATGTATGCATATGTGTGTGTATGCATTAAGTATGTGTATGTATGCATGTGCATTATGTATGCATATGTGTGTGTATGCATGTACGTATGTATGTATGCATATGCATATGCATTATGTATGCATATGTATGTGTGTATGTGTATGTGTGTGTATGTCTCTCTATGTGTGTGTATGCATATATGTGTGTGTATGCGTATATGTGTGTGTATGTGTGTATGTGTGTATGTGTGTATGTGTGTATGTGTGTATGTGTGTGTGTGTGTATGTGTGTGTGTATGTGTGTATGCATGTGTATGTGTGTGTATGCATCATTATGTGTGTATGTGTCTATGTGTGTATGCATGTGTGTGTATATGTGTGTGTGTATGTGTGTGTGTCTATGTGTATGTGTGTGCATCTATGAGTGTGTATGTGTTTATGTGTGTGTATGTGTCTATGTGTGTGTATGTGTCTATGTGTGTATGTGTATGCATGTATGTATGCATATGTGTGTGTATGTGTGTGTATGCATTATGTATGCATATGTGTGTATGTATGCATATGTGTGTATGTATGCATATGCATATGCATTATGTATGCATATGTATGCATGTATGTGTATGTGTGTGTATGTCTTTCTATGTGTGTGTATGCATATATGTGTGTATATGTGTGTATGTGTGTGTATGTGTGTGTGTGTGTATGTGTGTGTATGTGTGTGTGTATGTGTGTGTGTATGTGTGTGTATATGTCTGTGTGTATGTGTGTATGCATGTGTATGTGTGTGTATGCATCATTATGTGTGTATGTGTCTATGACTGTATGTGTGTGTGTATGTGTGTGTGTATATGTGTATGTGTGTGTTTCTATGAGTGTGTATGTGTTTATGTGTGTGTATGTGTCTATGTGTGTGTATGTGTCTATGTGTGTGTATGTGTCTATGTGTGTATGTGTATCCATGTATGTATGCATATGTGTGTGTATGTGTGTGTATGTGTGTGTATGCATTATGTATGCATATGTGTGTATGCATTATGTATGTGTATGTATGCATGTGCATTATGTATGCATCTGTGTGTGTATGCATGTAAGTATGTATGTATGCATATGCATATGCATTATGTATGCATGTATGTGTATGTGTGTGCATGTCTCTCTATGTGTGTGTATGCATATATGTGTGTGTTGGTGATCTTGCTAGGGAATCAAAGAAGCGGGTGTATTTGTGCATATCTATGAGCCAAGGGTAGAGAAGTGTGCCAAAATATGAGAATTTAGGCAAATTTAGTTGCGAACAAACACTTTTCTTTGGCTTCATAGATTATTTTAGTTGGGTTTTTTGAAAGCCCAAAAAGTTGCACTCCCTTAGGTTGATGCTTTACAAACAATTGGTAAACATCTATAAAAATCAATTATGATTCTAACAATGGATTGATGTTATTGCATGCCGCAATTGTGGATAACAAAGCAGACATTGCAATGTAGTTTATGGTCACTTATGGTGGCTATAGTGATAATACTCAACATCTTGAACATCTTGAAGAGTGTCCTGGAGCTTTAACAATTTTTCAATCAATCTTACATATGGAGCAACCTTTATCAGTTATTATTCTAGATTAGATTGAAGGTTCATTAGTCCACATCCTATAGGTGGGTTGGTTAAGCACTAGCCTCTTGAGGAAGAGGTCTTGTGTTCAACCCTCGGGCTAGACATATAATGGCTTTGGCCAGTCTAAACTAGTTGTAACAGGTTGTGACCTTGTCTAACCCCTTCTTTGAGGGATAAGGGGGGTCCCACGAGTACTATGCACATTCATCTATACACTTGTTCTTTCAAAATTACAGCTTGAGGGAGTAGCGCTTGCTGAGCCTCCCTTTAAAAAAAAAGGAATTGTTGAGAAACATTCCGCTTTGGCATTGTGGCAAAACCGATTTCATCTTGAAGAAGAAGAAATGGATTTAGAAACTGTGGAAGAAATTCAAGCATAAGGGTCCGTGGGTCCAACACAAGGGACTCATAAATGAGCTCTTCCCAACCGGTTTGTGCCATGTGTTGGAGGAGGGGTTGGGGGGATGCTAGTTATAAACATTAAGCAGTATATTAAATAGAAATCTTTTATAAAATAAGGGTGGAGATATCAAGGGGCGTAAGAACCTTATGAGAAAATACCGAGGGCAGTATGCTCTTATATGGAGCATGAAGAAACCCGGATGCACTCATGCAAGTTATTTTTTCAATACATACTTTATTTTTTAATACATACTTATGGTTTCTTACTACTTACTTTGTCTCTCAATTGGATTGCACTACTCTTTTGGTGTTGTTTCTCATCAAATTATGTTGCAAAGTAGAAATTTCAGTTTTGATCAAAGCATGAAGTAAGAAAACTTTCTTATTTCATTTAGGACTTATGTTTAGAGAAATTCAATTTCCTTCCGTTTAATGTTCCTTCAAGTTTGGAATGTATCTTTTTACGATTTTCATCATGATATGCAAAGGTCAAGAATTGAGCATCAAGCCATAAATCAAGATAACTATAAAAATCTTCTAAGTGGAGTGGCTTTGTCAAAGTCTCATGGGTTGTCTTGTCTGGCTGAGTTTTTCCATTTATGTATCTTTCATGTATCTAGAAAGTAAACTTGATGGAGATTCATTGAATTTAATGCATATTTTGTGCTTAATTTCAAGTGATTTTCACATGCATCCATCATACTGTTGGATGGAATGAAGTGAGAAAAAGAAAATCAAAGTAGTGCTTTCCAAGTTTGTATACTTGAAGTAAGTTGGTGGTGGGTTATATGTGCTTTCCAAGTTTGTATACTTGAGATGCAGTTCCATTCTAATAGGAAACGAGATACCATTCTTCCCCTTTTAATGCACCACTTTCCTCATTTCTTTTAGATAAAAGGAAACATTCAATGCCCTAGCGTTCTTAAAAGACCCAATGTTTTTGGTCTTTTAATCAAATTAAAGTAAGCCCTCCTAATTACTTATAATTATATTTACTTCATATACCCAAAAAAAAGTGCATGCATAGCATCTATCCAACTATATTCACGAAAGGTAGCTAGTTGTGCATATACTTCAAAGAAACATTCTTCATGGTTTTGCAATCAAGAGTGATGGCCATAAGGCATATTGCTCTTGAATCTAGCTCACACATTGTTATTCATGCCCCCGACTCCCATTTATGTTGACAAAAGCCTTTTGGGTTGCTTTGTATATACATAGAAGATGGTGGGTACAAACAAAATGGGGAGCAAGATGGGCTCAAGGTTTTTGTGCAACAAAATTCGATGTCTATAGATGAGGGGGAATTATCCCACATATTCTTAGCAAGTAGAGAAGAACATGGTAGCCAAAGTAGCTCAAAGCTACACAAATGGTCCAAAACATGGGCACCCTATCTTGCACGTGCCAGAATGAGGTGTGGATACAACCTTCTTTTTTGGAATATAGAACATCTGAGATGGAGAACGTGGATGCACAAAACTTGTATGAGCTTCATTTTGGGTCCAAAAAAAGACCATATGCAAGGCAAGGATGAACCAATTTTGGGTATATAAATCATGTGAAAGGCCAAATGGCCATTGGACATATTTTTATATGTCCTTTTTTAAAACATATTGTGGCCTCATCAGCCACACATGAGAAATTTAACCACAATTGTGAAGCTTAGGAAATCTGAATTGTTCGTACTCTATAGTTATATATATTTTAGAGGTCTATGTGGAGCATCACGGTTGTCATCCAAAGCTTATTTTTCTATTGTGAGGGTGTTGAAAAGGAGACCCACCATGGTGCATTGCCATTGCACTACTTCATTGGTATCAGAGCTTTTCTAAGCAAAAGGTTTTTGTTGTTAACAAGCACCCACCCACCCACCTATTGGTTTTGGTGGCTGTAGCTCAGTGATGAGTAGCACCTCCTTTAATGTCAGTCCGGGAAGACGTGAGGATGGTATGAAGACCTCGATCAAGTGAAGGCACAAGTGCGTGAGTGAGAAGCACACCAACATGCACACACATACACACACGCGCATGCACACGGTAAGACCAAAGAGAGAGACAATGGAGTTCTTTTAGATTACTTCAAAAGTACTCATACAAGTTCAATTCTATTACAAGCTAACCTCAAAAATGAGCTCTCTAGCTCTATTTATAGTTTTTTACTTGGTTTTGGCCCTGTCCAGACCTAGTGTCTGGCCTAGTTAAAAATTAGGTTCAAGGGCCTATTTGGGGGCTCAAATGGAGTCTACAAAATATGAAAATTGATAGGTAGGTGCTTCTAAAGCTCCTCAAGCTCAAGGACTCCTTGGCTTGCACAAAATGGAGGTACAAAAATATTAAATGGTATTTACAATGGTTTTTAGTGATGAAAATCACTATTTTTGTAGGGATTTCTTCTAACAGTTTGACATACACTTCCTGGAGCTCCCTACTTGCTCCTTCTTCTTGTGTGTCCACCTCTTTGATGCATGAAAAATTTAGATGGCCTACTTGCCAGATCTTCGTTGACTACTCTGTCTGCTTGTGCCTTCTCTTCGCTCTGACTCCCTTCGTTGGCTTCCTTGTCTTGTGAGTCCTTCAGCTCCTTGACTGCTGCCAACACCCCCCCCCTCTCTCGCATCTGTCATCTCTAACAGACCCTTGTTGATTGGACTGTTGGATGTAGTAATCCACGACATCGGTCGCCAAGGTATGCTCTGATAATCTCAGTCCTTTTGCCAAATCAGTGAGTAGGGCATCCCAGTCTACTGGCCCAGGAACTTCTGGATGGGGCATACGTAGCTTTTCTGAATGGGGAGCTTGTTCCACCGCAAATAATTGTAATAGATGAGATGGTTTGGGAATGAATATCTCTTAATGATATTCCCAGAACCAGGTGATAAACATTTCTTCAAACGTTTTTTTGAAGCAGGCTGGTAGATACTTGATACAAGCATGCCACGCGTAGACAACGTTGATAGGTGGTGTTGTGCTCATATCGTAGGCGAGATCCTTGTTGCCTTCATTGAATCCGAGAGTCGAAAGATGAGGTTCATGAACATTCCTAAAGGTTCTGAATGTAACCAGCATGAGCTCAAATATTTTAAGGCACATCTATGCCATGATATCTGGTACATTTTTTAATCTGATTGTGTAGTGTCGGATGGTTGAGATCATGTAGTTGACCATGGGTTGGCCACGAGGGGGTGCTAAGTACACATAGTTCAGCCACTTTTCACATCCTTTAACTGTCAAAACGGTTTTGCTGTACTCTGGCCAAGACCTTCTTCAAAAGACAGGGCAGTAGCATGGGTTATACTTGATGTATAAAGGCATGTTATTCCAAGTGCGTACCATCTCAGGATATGTTTCAAGCAGACAGATCCTCCAGGTAGGTTGAAATATATTCCCATGTGTGGCACTTGCAAGGAGGTCATCTGGTGCAAACTGTGTCGCCGAGGTTGGTTCTTTTGTTGTGTGCTGCTTGATTTCAGCATTATAATCTGCCATTAAGACACAGAATGGAACATACAAATCATCAGACGTGCCAATCCACCTATGATGGGAGAGGTTTCTGAAGTAGTCCGATTTAATGACGACTTCTTCCAATCGGGACATAGACGCTATCTGTACTGCAACTCTCTCATCATGGGTTGTAGCCACCTTCTCTAACCTCTGCATCCATTCAGGAGCTTCGATCTCAATTGTGTCCATTCCTTCTTCCGTTTGCTTACCCCCTGGTGCAGGCATCGGTACGTATGGGTCTTCAAAGATCTCCTCAACTTCAATTGGAACTAAGTCTTCCGGTTCCGGCTCCATGAGGGGAGAGGGTTGACGCTCGTATTGAAGGACTTTATTTTGCAGTTCTGCTAGTTGGGCTCTGAGTTCTGCGACTTCTTCAGATGTGTCTGCTGCGGCTGTAACTTCTTTTGGTGAACCTTGCTAAGCTGCTAGTTGCTTTAGTAGGTCATCCCGCTCTCTTTCTAAGGCAGCGTGTGCTTCCAAGAGGTCAGCGTGTGTTTCCAACACGATTTGCATATTCTCAGATGGGATGGCCTTGAAATGCTCTAGGTTGATTTCCTACGGTGAACCCTCCATTGCAGCCTCTAGGTTTTCCTCATTCTGTTTCTATAGTCGTTTGTTTTCTTCAAGTGCTACGGACATGTGCTTTTGTAGTAAGGCGAGGTTGCCTCGTAGCTTGAGATTGTCCGTTATCTGAGCGTGTAACATATCATCAAGTTGTTGTTTTTCTTCAGTATCTGACTAGGGTGGATTGGCGACTAACTGATCATATTGTGCCTGTAAAGTGTTAAACTACTGTTGTAATAGCCGCTTCTCCTTTTCTAAATCAATGAATCTTGCTTGGGGCATTTCATGGTTTCTGAAGAGGCCCATATGCTGAGCGTCTAGGTGCTGGTAATGCTGTTGTAGTTGAGACATACACTGGTACATATTATTAAATACATTATTAACAGGAGTGGATGCGGGAAAGGTGTTGAATGCAAGAGGGAAGGGAAAAGGGAATGGGAGTGTGTATGATGTGCTTGAGAAGGGTGAAGTGGGTGGTGGGGGAATGGGAGATTATGGAAATATGGGGGGAGGGAGAGGTGCGGAGGTGGGTGATATGTCCATGAAATCGTATGTGGATGCAGTCATGGGAGTGATTGTGAACATGGGAATGGTCAGTGTGGTGATGGTTGTGAAGGTGTAAAGTGGTGTGTGCAGTTGTGAATATGAACCGCCAGGAAGTGTGATTGGGGGAATGGGGTTTTCAGTGGCTACAGTTAGAATTACGGTGTCAGTGGTAGTGTTTACAATGGGGGTGGTGATAGGTTGTGCGGGTTGTGAGGGTTGATTGACGGTCTGTGCTTCGGTATGGGAAGTGGACTCTGAGGCGGTGAAAGTGGTGGTGACACTGGTAGTGGGAGGTGAAGGTGGTGGGTTGGAGGTAGGGGTGGTAAAGGGGGTGACGGGGGTGCACTTGAGGTATGGGCTTCCTCAGTGTCATGAATGGTTTGAGCCGTGCCCGTGGTCATGGACGTGGTGCCCTGTGGTTCTGATACCAATACATTCATTTGTTTCCTTGATCGAGGAGGGTGTCTGCCGTATCTTTGCTCTGATCTTCGCGAGTGCACAAGAGCAGTATGCACCGTCTCAGGTACCCCCAGTGCATCAGAAATCATGTCAAGGGTTGCCCTATATTGTTCATCTACGCCTTCGTCTTCCAAGATTTGGTTCATCAGGGCCTTTCCTGCTGCCAAGGATAATTTGTGTTGTTCTTGTACTCGGTTGATGATGCTTCAAATTGTAGACTAGTATTAGGTCTCCTGCCTTCAAGCCCTTATCCTTTACGTGTGCATCAAAGTATGCCTTCTGTCTTTTCTTTGCTGCATATATTCCTGCTGCCGCTCTTAGTCTTGTTTCACCTAGTCGTTCCATATCAAAAATTCTCGAAGAAAGTTCATGACCCGTCCACTCATGCTCTTGTGCTACTTTTAATGTAGGTATCAAGAAGTCCAATGGTAGCACTGCATTTTGGCCATATATCATATGAAAGGGTGTGGCTTGGAGTACTGTTTTATAGGCTACTCGGTATGCCCAAACAGCATGGTATAGTTGTTTCTCCCAATCAGAGCGTTTATTATTCACTAATTTCATCAGTACATTGCATAGAATCTTATTTGTGCTCTCGGCTTGGCCATTAGCTTGTGGGTGATAGGGGGCAGACTTCTTATGTACTACCAAGAATTCTTGGAGCAGATTTTCAATAACTTCATTCAAGAAGTGAGTGCCTCTATCACTGACTAGCTCGATTGGTAGTCCGTATCTGGTGAACACATTCTCAAATAAGAACTTAGCGGTCGTCTGAGCATCATTCTTTGTTGTAGCTTTTACCTCTACCCACTTGGTTAGGTAATCTGTGGCCACAATAATGTATTCTGCATGGGAACCCTTAGCTAGGGGATTAATAGGAACTATGAAGTCTATTCCCCACTTAGAGAATGCTCGTCCACCCATCATAGGTTTCAGTGGCATCTCATCCTTACGTATGGGATATTGAGCTCGTTGACAAACATCGCATCTCTTCACATAGGTATGTGCATCCATGTGAAGGGTAGGCCACCACAAGCTTGCAATAGAATGGCTTTAATCACCCTATCTGGTCCAAAATGTCCTCTTGCTACACCTTGGTGAACAGTTTCCAAGATCTTAAGGTATTCACTCTCATGGACACATAATCTAAGGTAACCATCCTTACCACGCTTGTATAGATTATCACCAATGAGTGAGTAATCTAGCGCTTCTTGTTCTAAACTTTTTTGCCTGGCCAATGTCATATCTTGAGGGAATGTTTTCATCCTCAAGAAGGCTACCAGTGGTTCACTCCAATCTGGCACTATGGACACTTGATAAAGAGTGGCATGTTCCATAGGTGGTTTAGTGCAGCAAATCGGGCATTCCTTGCACAAATTATGGACATCAGCTTCCATGGTCGCCCAATGCACTCCAAGTCTCCTTAGTGTCTGTAGGGTTCGTTGTCTTGAGTAATGTTGCTCTAATGCACCTACATGTGCCAATTGCAACCATTTAGCGTACTCATCCTCTTCCACACAACAGGCTAATATTCCTTGATCTGTATTCTTGTACATACTCCCTGCCATTATATGGTACTTTTGGGCTTTTACTATTTCCCTATCCTGCGTGTTTAGCACTGGATGTTTAGGCCCGTATGTCAATACTGGCACTAATGTTTTCGCCCACTGAGGTATGACTTCCAAATTAAACAAGTAAGAATCAGGAAGGTCGTCTGATACTCCTTGTGGGGCCTCTTCTGATGTGATTCTTGAGAGGTGGTCCGCTCTCAAGTGAGTCTTACCTTTTCTCACCACTACCTCAAAGTCATATTCCATTAGTAAGAGAAACCATCTTACTAATCTACCTGTATTGCATGGCTTGTTCACTAAATATAACAATGCTTGATGGTCAATAAAAAATTTAAACTTATTTGCAAGCAAATAATGTCTAAACTTTTTAACCGCATATACCATGCGTAGTGCTTTTCTCTCAGTAGTGGTATAATTCCGTTCAGCTTCGTTCAATTGTCTACTAGCATAGGCAATTGGAGCATCCATATTACCAGTAGGTTGTGCAAGTACACATCCAATGGCATAATTGGATGCATCCACATGCACATGAAAGGGTTTATTCCAATCTGGTGTGGTCAAGATTGGTGCTGAACACAATCTTCTTTTGAGCTCGTTGAAAGAGTTTTCACATTCATCAGTCCACTCAAAGTTAGTCAAAAGTCCGTACAGAGGCTTTGCAATGATGGCGTACATGTGTATATAATAACCACAATGCCCCATGAAAGCTTGTACTTCCTTGACATTCTTTGGCCTAGGTAGCTCTGCTATGGCTCTTACTTTCTTCTCATCTGTGGATATGCCATTCTTTCACACTATGTGCCCTAGAATCTTGCCTTGTCTGACCATGAAAAAACACTTTTCTGGGTTCAAGCAGACTTGATATTCTCTGCATTTGTCAAAGATTTGTCTGAGTTCAGGAATATGTGTTTGTCTAATGTTGAAATGAGCACAAAGATCGTCAACATAGACCTCTAAATTCTTTCTCAAGAACTCTTTAAATACATGACACATCAGTCTTTGGAAGGTAGCCAGAGCATTGGTAAGCCCAAATGGCATTACCCGAAAAGCAAATATGCCCCACTTAGTGGAAAAAGCTGTCTTATGCTGATCTTCTGGAGCAATGGATACCTGATTGTAGCCAGAAAATCTGTCAAGGAAGTTGTACACTTCCCTACCTGCTACTCTTTCTAGTAGATGCTCCATGATAGGAAGTGGATAATTATCTCGGATAGTGGCTGCATTAACCTTCTTCAAGTTAATGCACACACGTAGCTTTCCATTCTTCTTGGGCACCACTACAATGGGGGATACCCACTCAGTGTGCTCAATCTCATAGATGAATCCAGCTTCCACCAGTCTATCTATCTCCTCTTTTATCTTGGCAGCATAATTATCATTATATGTGTATGGCTTTTGCTTAGAGGGTTTCGCATCTGCGGTCATGGGAATCGTGTGCGAGCATATGTCTAGATCTACACCCTTCAAGTATTTATAGCTCCATGCAAACACGTCTCTATACTCTCTTAGCAAGGTTATCAACTCTTGCTCTTCTTCTTGCGTCAGGTCATGCCCTATGTAAGTGCATCTTTCTTCTCCTTCTTCTATGGCTACCACAATTTTCTTGGTGGTTTCTTTGTTATCATAGGCCTCTCCTGATTGTTCCTCACATTTAGGCATTCTTATCATGACTCTCTTGTCGTCTATCTCATACTTTTTAAAATTTTCAAGGACCTCAAACAAAGATTCTTCCTTCTCCGGCATGACTTCTCTCTTCTTTCTTTTCTTTCCTTCATCCTTAGGGCTCACTTGTGTAGTTAACCTTACATCATTGGTGAGCTCTCCATGTCTTTGAGGATGAACTTCTACTTCATAGAAGTATTCTTCATCTGGTGCAAAAGGTGGGTCCATAATGATTGACTCTAGATATGAGTCACTTGCATCCTCGAATGCATCAGTGCTAGGTTCGCATTCTTCTAAAACCGAATCTCCCATAATTGGCTCTATGGAGAAGACTGAAATGTCATAGCCATCCTCATCACAGTGGGATGTCCATTGTTCTTCATTGATGGCTACATCCATTGTTGCTAGGATTTCTACCCAGCCGTGAGGTTCAAATTCTTCGTCAGGAAATACTACAAGTGCATAGGCTGGGTCTTGAATTGATCTATGTGTTTCCTTCGCACCTATCTCTCTAGCTTTTTCTCTCTTCTCTTCTTCTACTGCTACTTTGCACATCCATAAGTGGGTGTCTTCATGCATCCATGAGGATCCTGATCCTATGGAATGCACTGACTCGGTATCATCTTTAGCTCGATGGATGGGGTTCCATTGGATAGGAGGTACATCTCTGTGAGAGTAATCCTTGAGATTAACTTTTGTCGTGACACCTAAGTGTTGCAAATACAAGGAGTTGGTTCCCCAATCCTGTACCACCTGCAACTGTTGCATAAATGGTCTTCCCAAAATCATCTCATAGGCATGATTTTTGCTAAAGTCACGTATAGCAAAGGTATGCTCAAACTCAACACCACATGTGGTGAGAGTGATTCCTTCTAGTAGTCCTAAGGGTCTCTCAATGTGACCGTCGGCCATCTGCAATTTCATCCTCGTTGGCCTGAGTGCTGGCTTGCCCCAACGCTTCCATAGGGAAGTGGTAGCAATGGCAACTCCTGCTCCTGAGTCCAAAATTGCCTTCGTTGTATATCCTTGATGGGTAATGGGAAGATAGGTGTTTCCGTCTTCTCCTTCACGCATGTCTCCTATTTTGTCCAAGGGTATTTCTAGCACTGTGCGATGAGATCCTACCTGGGAACGGGGTTTGGCTACTTCAGGCTCTTGTTTGGCTACATGTTTCCACAATTCTGGCCTAACCTTGAGTAGCTCCTCTAAAGTGAGATTGCACTGCACTTTTGTGTTTTTCACTACCTCTGTGTTCCTATGTATGACTGAGTCTTCATTTCTTACCATGACTGTGGGTGCTCTTATACATGTGGACTTTGCTTCCCATGGGCCTGTGAAATGGGGTAGTTCTTGTATGGAGTTAGACTCAAAGTCTAATCTCTCTTGAGATGGTGCACTCTCTTGCTCTCCATAAATGGAAGGAATATCTTGTGGGAATTGATCATGCACGTCATCCACAAGTTCAATGGGAGGAGGGACTTCACTTTCTTTAGCCCATTTCTCTTCTTGAATCTCTCGTAAGAACTCTGGTGTGTATCGATTCATAGAAGACGATGTGTCTGGTTCTGTGGAGTTAGGCACATAAGCTTCCTGGGCAGGAAGGCTTTCTCTTTCACTTGTCTCGCTATTTGGAGGGGTAGGTTCCTTTTCTGATTGTGCAATTAGCCTCTCCAATCTTTCTAGCAGTCCATCAAAGTGCAACTGCGTCTTAGCTGAACTAGAGATGTTAAAGAGGCGACTAGCTTCAAACATGGTTTGAGCCAATTCCACCATTTTAGTACAAATTTTAGTTCGTTCAAGCTCTAATTCAGCTCTAGGGTAACACTTTTCATGATCCGTCACGTTTGGCCCTTCTTGGATCTTGGCCTAATATGCCTTAAGCATCATATTTAGGTCCTCGGGAGTGGGATCTGCTAACACTGATCCTACTCTAGGGGGTGGTGAGGTGGGGTAATGTGAGAGGGAGATTGAGATGTAAGTTCAATTATCTTGGCTCTCGTTTCCGTGAGGCTTTCCTCTAGTTCACTCATCTTCTTTGCCCATTGCCTTTTCATTCTTTCGCGGCTATCTCTCCAGGCTCTAGTCCTCTTCTTAGTTATGCTCTCAGTTTCACTAGCCTCAGCACTCTTTTCCTGGCCTAAACTTTGGTTCTGCTGCAAGGCTTGAGCTCTAGTGACCACTTGCACTGGTGCAGTGGAAGTCACACTCCCTGTGGAGTCTACAAACTAACTCAATAACATTAATAGGAGTGATTTTGGGCATATTGTTTGGGTTTTTAGGACAATCTCGTAAGAGATGCTCTTTTCTGCAATCTTGACAAAAGCCTTGAATTGTTACTGGCTGGGGTTGTGTAGGTGCAGGCATGGGACAATCACGAATGAGGTGATCTCCCTGACATCTGTAGCATGGCCCTCTAGGAAATGGGGGTCTTACTTTCTTAGGTTGAGGTCGAGAGTTGGGATTTGCATACATAACATTGGCATACTCCGGCTCCCAGCTAGGTTCACTCGGTTCTTCACTATAGTAGGACTCACCATGTTCAGGAGACTGCATGTAGTAGGCCTGGGGGATATCTATATGTGTAGAATCAAAGCTATGGTCACTGGGGTCACTTTCCAAAAGTAATGGAGTTACTGGGACTATGGCTCTATTCAGGTTCTCTTCTGCAGCTGCGTACTTTACTGGAATCACATTGGCTGGAGCATGAGGTTGTTGTGCTAGCATAGGTTGAGGTCTCTGCTGGGCCTGATATTGTGGTTGGTAGGTTTGTTGAGGCCTAGTATACTGTTGTGGTGGATATTGGTTCTAATATCTTCCCTGTTGTGGATAGGGCTGAGGGTAGGTTTGCCTAACCGCTTGCTTATTGTATGGGCAATCTTGTGCTGTGTGATTTGTGTATCTCCATTCTATGGTGCACTATTGGCTACTGGGATTCACTTGGGGTTGAGCCATAATGGGACAAACGTTTGCCATATGGTCACCACCGCAAGTATAACATCTCTTTACTGGGGCGAATCTTGGGATTTGTTTGCTAGAGACACCTAGCTTCTGAGCTACTTTCTCGGCGAGTTCCTCAATAGATGTGGATTGGGAGGAAGAGAGGCTAGTAGAACTATCTGAATCTTTGTAGATTTTTGAAAGCTCCAATTCCTCTCCTAGGTTATCCTCGATGTCTATGCACATGTGTACGCATTCTTCTATAGTCCTAGGGTCTTTCAAGTACACATATGACCTCAATTTGGTACTTAGCAATCCATCCAGGAATAAAGCCACTTGTTTGGCTGGTGTGGGTAACTCAAGAACAGGGCATCTCTCTAAGTATTGCCTAAATCTTCTTCCTCCCAGTCTAACAGTCTCCTGGGGGGTCTGCTTGAAGCTATGAATCAATGAGGAAGTGTTATGCCTTATGCCACTCTTCGAGAATTCAATAATGAAAGCCTCTAGAAGTTGATCTATGTTCCTAAAGTGTCTCTCATTTAGTGGTTGAAACCACGTAAGAGTAGTGTTCCTAAGGGTTAGACCAAAGGCATTGTACTGCATGAATAGGTCCTCAACTTGTTTAGCTCTCAAGACTTGCCTAAACTCGGCCACATGATCATATGGGTCTCCTGTGCCATCGAAGTAATTCTTCATGGATTTAACCAGCTGGGTCGGCCTCAAGGTTCTAGTGTGTTCCCTAGGCCTTGGCAAAGGAAAATCATCAGCATTTCTTTGGTTTCTTAGGCCTCTAGGTCTCTCAGGTTCCACTCTATTCGTTTCTGTTCTTGTTCCTTCTCTCCCTAGTGGGTTAGCAAAGCTTAATTCCGACCTATCTCAACTTCTATCCCATTGAGTTCCATGCACTTGGGATGTTCCCGCTCCTAGGTGGCCATAAGAGACATTAGATCTTGGTTGGGGGAAAACAAATTCACCCCTCCAAGTGTAAGCATGTCTACCATGCTCCGTGACCACAAATATCCTTTTCGAAGCATTGTCTAAATAGGTCACCCTATCGGGGCTATCAGGATCTTTGAGCTCATAGATTGTGATTGTTCCTACCTCAAGTGGTTGATCAGGCTTATACCTCCAAAAGCTTCATCAGTCTCTCGGTTCAATAGCAGATCTATGCTCTTATTGTCCTGGGGAATCCATTCTGGCGTGATAATTCTAGTGAGAACTGATTTGCCTCGAGGGGTTTTAGGTTCTACACCCATGTTCCCTTACTCTAGGTCACCTAAGTCCGTTTCTGGGATCACATTTCCAAATTCATCTATCCTATCTGGGTGACTGGTGACTACATATATGGTTCCTTCTTTGTCCAAGTATGCTCCATTTTCAAACTTGACTGCTGGACGTTCTAGTCCAATGGGTTGTTCTAGGTTTTTGATCTCAACCACAGATCTTCCTAGGTTGTCTTCATAGATGCTAACACCTAATTGGTTGGTCCTAAGGTATTCGAGTTGCATTTTGTAAGGGCCTTCTACCCTGTGTAAGTATGGCACACTTGAACTTCCCGTGGGTCTCTCCATACCTTGAGACATCTCCGATTCACTAGTCTCAGAGCTAGGGTAGTGTGAATGATGGCTCAACTGCTGGGCCCAAGACCTAGCAGGATGGTTGACACTAGCCTCTAAAGACCTAAGACTCTGTATATCTCTCCCTAGATGTCGTCCTGATCTAAGGTTCATATGCCCGAATGAACAATCCCTACTTTTACCCAAGGTACAACCTCGTTGCAGATCTCTTTATAACAGTTACTTGGTTCTTTTTTAGTTGATTATCGTGTTTATGATCTTGTTTGGTGTCGCGTCGTCAGGAATAATTAAGTGATTTTCTGCACTTTAAGTTGTTCGTACCATGTTAAGTTCTTTCCTTTAAAGTTGTCATATCACAAAAGGATTATGCTTAAGCTTGAACTTGAGTGCTTAGGTGGTCTTTGATTTGTCTCATGCCTATCGTCACCTAACTTACTGCTAGTACTATTCGCACTTAGCCTAAGCTGGAAATTGATAAAGGGAGTTGAGAGTATTCCAACCTTACTTGCTGATCCCTTGCTCTTTAGTGCTCAAGAACCCCGTTCTCAAGCTTGCAGAATGCCATTGCTTTGGATGCCTTCTAGTGCTCTCAGTGGACCTGTAAAAGTCCCAAAGTTAGCTCGGGACTTAGATTCAAAAGACAGAACCAATCACTTTCATTCATGTAACTCAGATATCAATTAGCCTTTTGTCTTTATGGAAAAAAATTCTAGAGATCCCTTGGTTGTGTTCCCCTTGGATATGGTCAACTTCAAAATACTATATCTAATAATCTTGATATTAATTTTACCATAACCAGTGGAAATTTTTGTTGTACTCCCCACGAGCTTTCCAACAAGCCCAAGATCACCCCGAATGGATTTCGTATGAGAAAGTTATGGTTGTTCAGGGTTCTAGGGTTAAAAGAGGGTACAAGAGGTCAACAGGCAACTCGGCTTTTTCCCAGATTACTAGTGTAGAGGCCTCACAATACTCTAAATGTGTGATTTTTGTGTCCCCAATTACTCAAAAAATTGGAATAAAAAAAACCCTAAAATTTTGGCCGAGAAGCCTATCTATCGCGATTGACAGAGGTGTCCATCGGGCTTTTCGATCGCGATCGACACGTCAATCGCGATCGATAGAGTCGGTCGTGAGTCCTGTCAATCGCGATTGATGGTGTCAATCGCAATCGACACTTTTTGCATGAATTTCGGCGAGATTTCAGTCGATCGTGGATGTGTCCATCGCGATGGACACGTGGCAACGCGAATTTTGGTGTCAATCGTGAACTTTCAGTCGGTCACGATCGACAGTGTCAATCGCGATTGAATGAATCCTACGTGGCAGTCGGTCGGTCGTGGGATCTGTCGGTCGAGATCGACAGAGGCTGTCAATCGCAATTGACAGGGTCTGTCGATCACGATTGACAGGGCTGTCGGTCGCGATTGACAGAGAAACTCGGAATTTTTTTACTGTTTTAGGTGATTTAGAGTGTGCCCATCTTGTGTGTCATTGTGGTGTACTTTGTTTTACCAAATAAGTGATTTTTCTGTCGATCGCGATCGACAGGGGTCTGCGACACAGAGACAGGGCCGAGCTTTTTCGTACTTGCGCAGCCCGCTGGAGATGGTGGGATAGCCAGATCTTGCAATAAAACTCAAGAAACATGCAAAAAGAGTGCATACAAATCGCTCTCTCGCTCTCTCTCACAAGTGAAATGAGGGAAATGGAAGGAGGAAGGAGATATGATCAAAAACTGAAATTTTTTGCAATGATGGAGATGGAGGTGGGAGATGGTGAGGATGATGATGGTGAAGATGATGGTGAAGAAAACACAAGAAAATAGATAAAAGTGAAGAAATTACCTATGACTCCAACGCCTCAACTCTACGTCTTACTATCACACGCTCGTCCTCAAAGCTCGATCCCCAGCAACGGCGCCAAAATTTGGTGTAGCTCAGTGATGAAATAGCACCTCCTTTAATGTCAATCCGAGAAGACGTGAGGATGGTATGAAGACCTCGAGCAAGTGAAGGCACAAGTGTGTGAGTGAGAAGCACACCAACATGCACACACATACACACACACGCACACACGGTAAGACCAAAGAGAGAGACAATGGAGTTCTTTTAGATTACTTCAAAAGTGCCCATACAAGTTCAATTCTATTACAAGCTAACCTCAAAAATGAGCTCCCTAGCTCTATTTACAGTTTTTTACTAGGTTTTGGCCCTGTCCAGACCTAGTGTCCAGCCTAGTTAAAAATTAGGTTCAAGGGCCTATTTGGGGGCTCAAATGGAGTCTAAAAAATATGAAAATTGATAGGTAGGTGCTTCTAAAGCTCCTCAAGCTCAAGGACTCCTTGGCTTTCACAAAATGGAGGTACAAAAATATGAAATGGTATTTACAATGGTTTTAAGTGATGAAAATCACTATTTTTGTAAGGATTTCTTCTAACAGTTTGACATACACTTCTTGGAGCTCCCTAATTGCTCCTTCTTCTTGTGTGTCCACCTCTTTGATGCATGAAAAATTTAGATGGCCTACTTGCCAGATCTTCGTTGACTACTCTATCTGCTTGTGCCTTCTCTTCGCTCTGACTCCCTTCGTTGGCTTCTTTGTCTTGTGAGTCCTTCAGTTCCTTGACTGCTACCAACAGTGGCTTACTACAAGGCTTGTGACCAAGGTGACGACCAAGGCATAGACCTTGGCATAACTTGTCATTCAAGCCATCAAAGACACCATTGGCACTATTGGACGCATTTGAGGAAGGACATCAAGGAAGACAAAGTACTAGCACTTCCAAAGAGGTCACCCATTTTAGTTGTGTTCCCATACATCAATTTTTTGAGAGTTTAACGGGGTATAAAATTGGGGAAAAGTAGATGTTGATTTCATAGTTTTGGGACAATTTCGAGTACACAAGTGGAAATATTTGCCTAAAGATTAATTTTGGAGCTAGAGGAACTTGCATTTATGTCTCGTTGGTAGTTTACATTGAGCTTTATCACCGAATTTTTAGATCTTGAGTGTTCTTATAGGTTTCTTGGAAGGTTTTCAGTTGTGGTGGGAGCAAACACCTCAAGTTTGTGCAAGCTTTTGGGGCCTAAAGAAAGTAGTTGAGAAACACTTGAAGGTCTTTTTCGCTAATTTTTGGGCTATAAATTCAGCCCTTTCAATGCCATTTTATTGCAAATACTAAGAACATACACATGATGTATGATGTGGATACCACTTATGTCCGTGTGGTCATTGATATAGCAATTATGTTTTTTGCATAAAGCCTTTGATGTTGATTAAGAGGGTCATGGGAATTTCTTCTTAATTGGGAGATACCAAGATTTCAGGGTCTCTTTCATGATGCAGGTAAAAGACTTGCCTAACCTCTCCATAGGAGATTTATGCTAGTTATTCATAGGTGCTCAATAAGCCTAGTTGGCTTCTTTCGATTGTGGTTATATGCACTGGAGTCAGTGATTCATGATCCAGGTTTGCATGTAAGTACTCACAATTTTATGAGTTCTTTTTTACATAGGTCATATGCTCACTTTGTAGAGGAGACTCTATCATATTTTCTCAAATTTTAGTTTTTCAACTATATAGTGGTTGACTTTTCTACTTAATGCAATTATTCGTATGAGCACATAGATTCTCATATAGTCTCGTTGATTGATCATTATTGTTCATTGATCCTTTTTTTTTGGGAGACTCTATCAAAATTCTCCGAGAATTTGATATTTAATCACTTTTTTTAATTCTTATTGGTGTTTATACTATTCTAGCTCCATTATCATTCTAGTCGATTCTCTATCATCATGGCATCAGAGCACTCATGTGCATCTAGTGGATCAAGATCTAGTGGTAGTGTTCCCAATAGCAGTTATAACTTGCAAGGCAAACACCATTTTGAGATGTGAAAATTTGATGGCACAAACTTTGCTCTATGGAAGAATGGGATTACAGATGTGATGATTCAGAGGAGGTAGTGGAAACTAGTAAATGGAATCATAAATAAGCCTACTAACATGGATGATGATGTTTGGGATGAATCTGATGAAAATGGCTAGGTCTAATATTTTAGATCATGTTTAATTTATAGTATTGGGTTGTGAAAGTGAAAAGAAGCTATGGAAGAGGTTATGCAATACATCTGAAAAAGAAACGGCACCAACTAAAGTGTATCTAATGACAAAGTTATATGACCTTTGCATGAAGGACACAGAGAGTATTGCTACTCATTTGAATGATCTTGATGTTATATTCTCTCAATTGTAGACTCAAAATATGGAAATGGATAATGAAATGAAAGCAATCTTGTTGTTATGCACCTTTCCATCATCATGGGATATGTTTTGCACAGCTATTAGCAATACTACACCTAGTGGTATGTTTTTCTATGATGACATATGTGGAGCACTCTTGAGTGAAAGATTTGTAGAAATTCTATGGTTAGCACTTAGAATGGAGATGCATATAATCATGATTCTTACCTAGGAAAGAATCAATAATGTGGCAAGAGCAAGAACAAGGAAAAGAATGGTCAATGGAATAAGAATAGAAGAAAATCAAGGAACAGGGATATCAAGTGCCATTATTTTCATAAGAAAGGGCATATCAAGCAATACTTGATGTGTTAAAGAATGCTAAAGGTAAAGGACAAAATGTTGATGGGCATTTTGAATAGTTACCTTTACCATCTACTTCAATTGTGAAGATAGAAGATATTAATGTTATTTTTTATGATGGTGATGTGTTAACACTTGATAGTATTGTTCCCACTGAGGCTATTATGGCTAATACTCTTTCCCACATATGGATACTAGATTCAGGTGCTTCTTTCCATGTGACATCACATAGAGAATGGTTCTCTATTTAAGAAACAAAGTATCTTGGTACCATGAGACTTGGTGACTCTTCCTAGTGTGACATTGTCAGGATTGGAGATGTGGTTGTGTAGTTCGTTGATGGTTAAAAATTCAATATGCATAATGTATGCCATGTACCTCATTTATCATGCAGTTTGATGTTAGTTGTTCAACTTGATGACCTTGGTTACAAAGTGGTTTTCTATGCTCAGTCCTTTTGCATATCAAAGGGCAATATGGTTATTGAAAAAGGAAGCAAAGTTGGTTCATTTTATCCTTTATTTGCATCACAAAAAGAACACTTGTTAGCAGTTACTAAATAGCATATGCCTTGCATTTTACATGGTCGTTTGGGCCACATATCTCGTAGAATAATGGAAAATGTTTCTCATTCTAGTTACTTACTTGTGTTATGTTTCTCTGATTTTTCACATTTTTCGAGCATTGTAAATATGGGAAGTAAACTAGGAATGTGCATAAGATGCACATTGATTCAATCTAGCCTTTAGATCTTGTTCATACAAATGTGTGTGGTCATATGCCCACAAGTTCATTAGGTGGTTCTCTTTACTTTGTCACTTTCATAGATGATGCTACTAGAAAAGTATGGGTATATCCTATAAAATCAAATGATGAGGTCTTCCCTACTTTTAGAAAATGTCTTTCTTCAGTTGAGACTAAAAAGGGAACTAATTTCAAGGTTTTACATTAAATAATGGATGTGAATATACCTCACATGAGTCCAACCTATTTTGCCAATCTAAAGGAATTCATTAAGAGTTTATACCTAATGTATCCAAACTGACAAGCACCACATTTATAGATCATATGTTGCTTGGATACATTAGGTATCCCAAGTACAAGTTATGGATAAGGAAGCCACCATATTATGATCATATTTGAGTTTTTGGTTCTGAATCTTATGTTCATATACCCAAGAATTTTAGAAAAAATCTACATTATAGGTCAAAGAAATGCATTTTTATTGGATATGGTTGAGACAGACAATTCAGATCATTTGTGGGATCTTGAAACATGATCAGTGATCAAATACTCAAAGAACAACTAATCAACAAGACATATCCATGATAAACACTCAACAACTCTGTTGGAATTTGGGGCCCCAGGATCGTTCCAATACTAAAACCTTTTGAGCATACACAACTTAATTGACAAGATGATAAGTGAGATAGAGAAAGACAGAAATCTTGAGACAAGGTTAGGGAACGTAAGCTGGATGCTTACTTCACTAAAGATAATAGATGTCCAAATTACAACATGGGAGTACTACTCAACCATATAAAGTGGTGCACTCACTAATGGAAGAATAAGAAGATGATGATACAAGATTTAGATTATGTCGAAATAATCTAAGTGTGTGTGAAGAGAATGAAGCAACGAAGCTAACAATATAGTGTAACGTAATTGTAAATCAACCACAAGGTTAACTCACAAAAGATAGTTACAACCACCTCGTAGAAGACTTCCTGCTGCAATGAGAGTAGCCTCTCCTTCACCACAACTTCACCTCCTTCAAGAGTGTGAGAACACTCTGTCTTCAAGAAGATCTCCAAGCTCTAGATCTTTGAGTGAGTGATTATACAAGGAGCCAAGGCCTTGTTTATATAGTTTGTGAGTATCCTCCAAAAGCACAATCTAAAAGCTACGATCGTAGAACGATAACAAAAAAAAACACCTCTATCGCGAACGGCTTTTTCCGTGAAGACTTTTTCGGATTGCTTTATTAAAAAGCATGAATTCGTCTGCCGCAGCGCGTGGGGATTGAACCCTGGTCAATGAGGATGCTTTTAAGAACGTTGGGCTAGACCACATGAGCGCCCGTCGTAACTTGTACAAGAGTGTAGAAAGACTCTCCTATATGAATGTTGCGCCCACCTAGAAGAATATGGAGAAAGCTTCTTATGAAGCTATTTGTTGGACCAATGAGGACATTGACTTCCAACAATCCCTCCTTCAATGTCATATTGGTACAAGATTCAGTAACCTGCAAATCTTCTCATGACTATCTCTAGTCAATGCTTTGGTAAATATATCTGCAACATTCTCACTAGTAGGAACATAAACTAGCTCAATGTGCTTCTTAGCTATCTGCTCTCGAATATAGTGGTAGTGTACCTCTATATGCTTTGTCCTTGCATGATGCACTGGATTTTTAGCTATAGCTATAGCACTCTGGCTATCTGAAAATATCTGAATGGGTTGATGTACTCTTACATCAAGATAACTGAAAATCTTTTGCAACCATACTAACTCTAGAATAGCTGTAAATGCTGCACGATATTCAGCTTCACACGATGAAGTGGCAATAGTGGGTTGTCTTTTTGAAAACCATGAGATAAGACAATTTCCAAGATAAAAACAAAATCCACTAGTACTTCTTCTTGTGTCTCTATCACCTGCCCAATCAGAATCTGAAAATCCTTTTAGTAACAAATGTGTAGATTTTGAAAATACCATAGCATAATTTGAAGTTCCCTTCAAATAACGAAAGATCCGCTTTACTGCTTTCCAATGTAACACTGTCGGATTCTACATGAACCTTGATACTTGAGAAACTGCAAACTATATATCAGGACGTGTATTACAAAGATAAATCAAGCAACCTACTGCTTGACTATATAGAGTAGCATCAAATGGCTTTGCATCTGCTACCATTTGTAAAGACGTGTTCTGATCCATAGGTGTTTGCATAGGTTTAGAATCACCCATCTGAAACCTTTCCAAAAGTTTCTCAATGTACTTCTGCTGTGTCATGTAGATACACTCATCTCGAAACAGAAACTGAATCCCAAGATAATAATGTAGAATGCCTAAATCATTCACATCAAATGTTTGCTTCAATTCTTCTTTGAACATCTGCAAATCTTCATCTCTAGGACCTGTGACTATAATATCATCCACATAAATGATTGCTATAATCATCATACCTGTTTCAGCTTTGACATAAAGAGTTGGAGCTGCATCTGAGTTATGGAAACCATTGGATAAAAGATATGTATGTATCTTTTCATACCATGCTCTAGGTGCCTGTTTTAAACCATACAAAGCTTTTATAAGCTTACACACTAAGTGTTCTTTACCTGTCTCTTCAAAACCTTCTGGCTGCTGAATATACACATCTTCGTGTAAATCACCATTTAGAAAAGCAGTCTTAATGTCAAGTTGATATATATGCCAACCAAAATGTGCTGCTAGAGCAAGTACTGACCTAATAATAGTCATCCTAGACGTAGGAGCAAATGTCTCATCATAATCAATACCTTTTTGTTGTGCATATCCTTTGACAACCAACCTGGCCTTGTATCTATCAATAGTACCATCTGCTTTCCTTTTGATTTTAAAGATCCGTTTTACACCTATAGCCTTCTTTCCTTCTGGTAACTCACATAGCTGCCAAGTTTGATTCTTATGAATAGAATCAATCTCTTCTTGCATAGCTTTTCTCCAAATAGGAATTTTAAGTGCATCTTTAACACACACAGGTTCATCTTCAACAGTCGTAAGTGCCAAAATATCATGAATCTCGAAATCTTCAACAAAACTTACATGATCTTTTTGCTGTCTAGTTTGACTTCTTGTTCTTACATGATCTTGTTGTTGTTGTCTAGTCTGACTCCTTGTTCTTCCAGTAAAAGTTTTTATACCACTATCTTTCCAAGTCTGATATAACCACGTACGTGTATCCTTGAATAGTGGTGAAACTCTTTCGGAACTTTCAGCTTCCACAGGTTCTGGAACTTGTCCTGTCGAGGTACTAGGACTTTCTGGAACTTTAACTTCTTCCATTTCTGGAACCAAAGTTTCTTGTGGAACTGACTCTGTAGAAGGTTGTGAAATTCCTCTTTCTTCAATTTTCTCTTGAATACTAGGAATTTGAGGTTTAACTCCCTCCTGATATGGCTGAACATGTATATCCAGAATCTTTCTAAAAATTCCATAGTCATTTTCACTAATGAACTCCGGAATTTCTGCTTCTTTATCATAAACCTTATCTTCAGCAATATAAGCATTACGTGAAAGAATAACTTCACCTGTCTCTGGAACATAAAACCTGTATCCTTTGCTTTCAACATGATATCCAATAAAAACAGCTTTCTTTGCCTTTACATCTAGTTTGCATCGGTCCTTTTTCTCAACATGTACATAAGAAAGTGATCCAAACACTTTGAAGTAACTCACATTAGGTTTTCTACCATAATAAGCTTCATACGGTGTGATTACCTTTAAAGCTTTTGTAGATGACCTGTTCAAAATGTGATTAGCTATATGTACTGCATCAAACCAGAATTTTGGTGAAAGCTTCTTGGACGCCATCATGCTCCGCATCATTTCAACAAGCACTCTATTCTTTCTTTCTGCAACACCATTTTGCTGAGGAGTATAAGCAATAGTAAGGTGTCGAGTAATACCTTTCTCATCGAGAAATGTCTGGAACTCATTTGACAAGTATTCTCCACCTCTATCACTTCTTAGAATCTGGACAGTTTCCTGACTTTCATTTTCAACCATAGCTACAAACTTCTTGAACATAGGAAAGACTTCTGACTTCGACTTAAGACCATAGATCCATGAGTATCTTGTAAAATCATCCACAAATAGGACAAAATACCTGAAACCCTGAATAGAGTCTGCTCTCATAGGTCCATTCACATCTGAATGAATAATCTGCAATTTCCTGGTAGTTGTACTATGACCATGTTTCTTGAAAGGTAGTTTATGCATCTTACCTTCAAGACAACCTTCACATATATCTGAATCATCAGGTAGCTTGGATAAGGGTAAACTCTCAACCATACCTCTGTCTTTGATATTCTTGAGAGCTCCAAAACTGATATGTCCAAATCTTTCATGCCATAGCTTCATATCTTCCACCGGTGACGAAGATTTGACTGCATATGCTTGACTGATTTTTGACAAAACAAAGATCCCTCCTTTATGCTCACCTTGTAAAAGACACTTGTCTTCTTTATGTGATAAGATCTTACAAAGATCTTTCTCAAATACAACTTTAAAACCACCACTTAAAAATGCAGATATAGATAGCAGATTTATCTTCATTTCAGGTACATAAAGGACATCTGAAATTTGAAAAACACCACCTTCTCTTGACTTTAGGGTTACTGTACCTATTCCCATAACATCCAAATCAATGCCATCTGCAATAGTAACTCTTCTACCTGAAGAATAAGAAAGAGAAGAAAATACTTCTCTACAACCTGTCATATGCTTTGTAGCACCTGTGTCGAATATCCAAGGACTTGCTGAAAGAACTTGTAAAGCTGCTTGATCAAAAGCTACTTCCTCAATAGTGATACAGGCATAAGAATCACCTTGAGATTTCCCTTTTTTATCATCTTCTGCAACATTACCTGATGCCTTTTTCTTTTCTGCTGCAATCCTTTTATAAAATTCTGACTGAATATGTCCACATTTCTTGCAAAAAGAACATATTTTACCTTCTTCTTAGAAGAATTCTCTTTAGATGTCGTAGATACAGAATCTGAAGTAGAAGGTGAGAGGGACCTACTTTCCTTCTTAGATTTTTGTTCCTTCTTCTTATCCTTCTTCTTCTTACCCTTTGATGAAGATGAAAGTGCTTCTTCATTCTCTTCCATTCCCTTCAACTGATCTTCATCTTGAAGCAACAAGAACTCTAATTCTTCAAATGTAACCTCTCTATCTCTTGTGGTAAGAGTAAGAGTGGTTATGAAGGATCGATATGAAATAGGAAGTGAATTAATCAACGTATTTACCATTTCTTCATCTGATATCTCAACTCCTACATTTAGAAGTTGATCTCTCAAGTCAACGAGTCTCGTAATGTGGGTTTGAATTGACTCACCAGCTTTCATCCTTGTATTTGCTAGTTGTCTCCTCAAGTGAGCTTTTCTAGCAGGATTTCTGCTCTAAAAAAGATTCTCGAACTTTAACCAAGCTTGATTAGAACTTTTGCAAGATCTGATCTGTGGTAGAACATGCTTTTTAACACTCATTGCTATGAATGAAAGTGCTAAAGCATCTCTAGCATCCCATCTTGCCTGATCTTCAGTAGGAGGAACTCTAGGTAAAGACCTAGCAGTGACTCTGGATGTCGAAGTGGTTACCTCTTCTTCTGTTGGTTCTGTAATAGCAATTCCAGTACCTCTTGAAGCTTCTGTAGACCCTTCTTCGCCTTCTTGTCTTGGTCTTGTTAAGGATCCATTGACGATACTCCATAAATCCTTTGTCACTAACAAGTTCATCATCATAAAACTCCACATGGGATAATTAGACGATCCATCCAACTTGTCTTCAATCTCAATTCTAATCTCACTCATCTTATCTTAAGTGTGTATGTCAATTATGTAGCTCTAATACCAAGTGTTGGAATTTGGGGCCCCAGGATCGTTCCAATACTAAAACCTTTTGAGCATACACAACTTAATTGACAAGATGATAAGTGAGATAGAGAAAGAAAGAAATCTTGAGACAAGGTTAGGGAACGTAAGCTGGATGCTTACTTCACTAAAGATAATAGATGTCCAAATTACAACATGGGAGTACTACTCAACCATATAAAGTGGTGCACTCACTAATGGAAGAATAAGAAGATGATGATACAAGATTTAGATTATGTCGAAATAATCTAAGTGTGTGTGAAGAGAATGAAGCAACGAAGCTAACAATATAGTGTAACGTAATTGTAAATCAACCACAAGGTTAACTCACAAAAGATAGTTACAACCACCTCGTGAAGTTGTGGTGAAGGAGAGTAGCCTCTCCTTCACCACAACTTCACCTCCTTCAAGAGTGTGAGAACACTCTGTCTTCAAGAAGATCTCCAAGCTCTAGATCTTTGAGTGAGTGATTATACAAGGAGCCAAGGCCTTGTTTATATAGTTTGTGAGTATCCTCCAAAAGCACAATCTAAAAGCTACGATCGTAGAACGATAACAAAAAAAAAACACCTCTATCGCGAACGGCTTTTTCCGTGAAGACTTTTTCGGATTGCTTTATTAAAAAGCATGAATTCTTCTGCCGCAGCGCGTGGGGATTGAACACTGGTCAATGAGGATGCTTTTATGAACGTTGGGCTAGACCACATGAGCGCCCGTCGTCACTTGTACAAGACTGTAGAAAGACTCTCCTATATGAATATTGCGCCCACCTAGAAGAATATGGAGAAAGCTTCTTATGAAGCTATTTGTTGGACCAATGAGGACATTGACTTCCAACAAACTCATCAACAAATCACAGTGAAAGCTAAAGAAAGAAATCTAGAGAAGATGGACAAGAGCTCTCAAGTTCTCATTAATCACTCAAGTAAAAAGTGATCATCCCCTAAAAAATGAGTTATAATTTAACTTATATACTTTTCTAAGTGTCCTCTTTCACACTTAAAAATAGGTCCTCTATGCTTCTAATCTAATTTTCTACTCACTCCCAAGCTCTAAAAATTCTCAAAAAATTACATAAGTTACTTCTATTTATGAGAAACACTTTTCCTCAATTTTACATCCATGGGAGTTTCTATATTACAAAATTACAATTTAAAAAAATATTTTTCTATCAAAAAGATGTTCTTGCTACATCCTTCCCCTCCTTGTCTTTTGTAATCCTTGACAAAAAAATCGGATTGCCGATAGCACTGTTGTCTCTTCTTTCTGTGATAAACTTGGGCCACTAAATCATGAAGCTTTCTCTCTGTGATGTTAAGATCATTGACCATTTCAAAAACTCCCTTCCTCTATTGTACTACTATTGTGGGTTCATCTATAACATCCTTCTTGATGTATTATGTATATGTTGTTTCATAGGTTCTTAACCTAGTTGTCATAACTAGTGAAAGTTTTCCAAAAACTTCTGATTCTCTTTCAAAAAGTATATAATCAAATGCATCTTTGAAGATCTCTACATGGTGGCTTCCCATAAATACAACTCTTCTATAATAGGCCATCAAGCATATTCTATTCGAGTTTGAGGTCTACAGAAGCACGTGAACAGCACAAGGAAGAAGAAAAAGCTTGGAGCACAACACACAATACTGAATGTATTACCTAGAGAATGTACAAAGATAAGGGCCCCATTAGTGTTATAGGCATATATACAAGCCGAGTGAAAAAACCTCCTAAAGAGGGAAAAAAAGTGCCCTAGTGGTCCTATTGTGTTCACACACATCACTACCTAAATATATCAACAAATCCCCCATGGGAGTGATGCCATGAACAAGGAGCTGGCACTCATGTATAAAGAAGTGCCAAGCTATGTGGAATAAATCCACAAAAGGAAGTAAATCCAAAGCTTTTTGGAAAGCTTCAAACTTCTCCTTAGGCAGAGCCTTTGTGAAAAGGTTTGCAATTTGAGAATTTGAATTTGAATTCAAAGATTGGCTCAAACTTCAACTATAAAAGAGGATCAAAAAGGTTCTCATGCAAAGCCCGACTATGAGATCATTTTGAGAGGGATTCTTTGTGATTAGTGAGCTCAATCCATAGCTCCTTCACTACCCTCACATTGTGCAATTGAACATTGCCAGTGTCATTGTATTTCTATGTGATTTAATACATATACATTGATTACTTTTGTACTTCACTTATCTGCTATGATCATCTCAGAACAGTGAACTTCTCAAAGCTTGTTCTCAATGCATGATTGATCATTTGATGTGATTTAAAGCACTATAGATTTAGTACACTCTTTAATTCATATCTTCAAAGTTTTAGTATCATTGTTTTTCTTAATCGTGAGATATCATCATATCTCTACTCTCTAGTCTACACACTGAAGCATCCTGAAATTGTCAAGCAAGTCTTCTTACTTGCTAAGCATCATTCTCAATGTGTATTCCATATTTTTTATTTAAATAACTCATGATTTGTAGCTATCTATGCTAATTAGAGCATTGTTCATTCTATTGAACATGTGTAGAGACTAAAATAGCAAGTCTATCATCTTGGTTCAATTTTCTACTCATTTGTTTTGATCCATTGATTAGAGGATTATGTTCCAAAGCACATAGGTGATTACTTATGATTATTAGGAAGCTAAAGAGGCCTACTACACTCTCCACAACTTGTTCTTGGTTGGTGTGAAGCAGGGTTTTGCAGCACCACTTCATCTCTGGTATATATCCACCATCTCCTCCAACATAGTAGGCTCCTTCTTGCTCAATCAAGACATGCATGAGCTACCAAGCATGAAGCAAAAACCACTAGTGGACACATGAGTGTCATAGCAACAAACACAGTTAGAGTTAGAAAAAGTATGTAAATTTGGTCGTAGTCATCCCTCTTGGGATAAAACAATCCAAGTAGTCGGGTACCACTCAAGTGGCGAAAGATGTGCTTAACCACTTGCGAATGCTTGACACATGGGCAATGCATAAATTTGCTCCTTGTGAGATAGAAAACTCAATATCTCGTCCCCTAATGCATAAGTGAATCAAGCATCCAACAACTTGCTGATAAAGAACAACATCAAATACATCCCCAACATCATGAAGACTCAACCATAAACCTGTCTCCATAGAAGTGGCAATAGGTTTACAATCTTCAAGGCCAAAACACTACATAATGTGTCAATATATTTTGTTTGACACAAAGCTATTCTGCCATCAACTTGCATAAGTTGAATACCCAAATAATGATGCAAATGCCCCAAATTTGACATCCCAAATGAAGCATGCAAATCAGCCTTAAAATCAGTGATATGCTTCTCATGAGGACCAATGAGCAGCATGTCATCAACATAGACAACAATGATCAGAAGCACATAATTGGCACACTTAACATATAAGGTGCTCTCATTTGGATTGTTTTCAAAAGCATGTGCAATCAGGTAGGCATGTATTTTTTCATATCAAGCACATGGTGCTTGCTTCAAACCATATAATGCCTTTTTCAACCTACACACTTTGTTTACATGCCCTTTCTGTACCAAACGATGGGGCGGAAAAAAATACACTTCTTCATGCAAGTCACCATTCAAAAATGTAGTTTTAATGTCCAACTGATGTATGTTCCAACCATGATGAGTAGCAAGTGCACAGATGCTACAAACAATAGTCATTCGGCATGTAGGAGCAAAGGTCTCATCAAAATCAATGCCTTTTTCTTGAGCATAACCCTTTGCAATAAGCCTAACCTTATACATGTCAACTGTTCCAATTAGGGTTATGCTTCAGCTTGTATACCCACTTAGTGTCAATGGCCTCTTGCAAGGAGGCAAGTCACATAAATACAAGGAAACATTTTTTATAATAGCATCATATTCTGATTGCATATCAACCATCCAACTTTCTAAATTTTGTGCTTTATCAAACAAAACAAGCTCATTCTCATCACAAAGACTAGAGGCAGCCATAGCATAGCAATCTCATGCAAAAGAAGCATCATGAGAGCCTAAAGGCATACGATATGATAGAGGTGCATATAATTTTCTATCCCACAAAGTCTACACCAACCATTTAGGCATAGTTTTTACCTGCTTTATCTCAATTTTCTCATCAATAAGTGCATCACGTAATTTTGCATCAGAAATGGGATGATATGCATCATCATGTGAAACCTATAAAGGCTGAGAAATTACCTCATTTGGACCAAGAGGCAGCAAAGTGTCATACACATCTTTGGAGTTAATTGATGTCTCCTTAGTAAATGAAAGTAATGGTTGAATAGCATCTTCCACAGAAACAACATCACGGCTAACCAAAATGTGTTAAGTTTGTGCATAATATAGATGATAGCCTTTGCTTTCACAACTATACCCAACAAAAATACATCTCACTGCTTTATCATCAAATTTCCAATGTTATTGTTCAACCACTAATGCATATGCCAATTAACCAAAGACACACAATTAAGCAACAGATGGCTTGCAACCATGCCAAGCCTCATATGGAGTGATAGATAGCAATGCTTTAATGGGACACCTATTAAGTACATATGCTGCACACATAACAGCCTCAAGCCAAAAACTATGTGGTAAAGCCTAACTCTTGACCATACACCTCGCCATCTCCATGAGTGACATGTTCTTCCTTTCAGCAACTTCATTATGTTAAGGTGTATATGGCACTATACACTGATGTTTTATCTCGCGTTCAACAAGAAATGCATTAAACATAGAAGATATATATTCCCCACTTGATTAGAACAAAGGGTGGCCATTTTACATGCTGATAGATTTTTAGAAAAAACCAAAAATTGTTTGAAGCACATAAACACATCGGACTTTTCTTTTAGTGGATACAACAATGCATGCCTAGAAAGATCATAAATGAAAGTCACGAAGTAAAGGTAGTTCCCAAAAGAATGTTTCTACATAGGACCATAGACATCACTTTGAACAAGCTGCAATTTCTGAATAGCTCAAATTGAACCATCTTTCGGGAAGGAGGAATGTTGTATTTGGCCCAAAATATAGCCTTTATAGACATGTTTATTAGGTTCCTCAAGTTTGGGCAGAGAGGACACCATTTCAGATTTCTAGAGGCATAACAAACTAGTAAAATTCAAAGGACCAAAGCGTGCATGCCAAAGATCTGCATCTGACATAGCTTGAGAAGCTTGAACTCCACATGCTGAATCATTCAAAAATTTTGCATAATCCATGAGCTTATACAGCCCATGACATAAAATTCCACAAGCAATAATGGTTTCGCCATTTCACATATCATGAATTGTACATTTGTCATCAACAGATTTCACAACCAAGCCGATCTATGCTAATGCTTAAACTAATAAAAACTTTTCCTTGATCCTTGGCACAAATAAAGCATCTGACAATGTAAAAGAACTACCATCCATAGTAGTAATAATGATCTTACCAACTCCCATTACAGGATAAGAGGATTTGTTGGTGCATCTGATAGTATTCCCTATAGGGGAAGGCTCCAGTGAAGTGAAGAAACTACACTATGAGGTAATATGTTTGCTTACCCCACTATCAACATACCAAACATATGAGTCTATCACAGGCATACACTGTTCACGAGAAGATGGGTCATAACTGCAAACAAGAGTGAATGCCCATTCTTCATTCTGCACAAGATTAGCAGACTCTTTTTTGGGTGTAGAAGCCTCTGCAACAACCATTCCATCCTCTTTCTTCTTTGCCTCTTTTGCAGCCAATTTTGGACAGATCTTTATGACATGATCATTTCCTTACAGTATTTGCAACACAATTTTTGCTTTTCTATTTTCTTCTCGCCTCTGCCATCCTTCTTTGATTGTGCAGAATTAGCAAATTTTTGCTTACTAATAGATAAGCTCCATCTACCTTTGCCCTTCTAACTAGCCAAGTAAGCTTGATCTGCAACATGCATAATGGACCTATTCTACCTAGACCGTTTTTCCTGCAATAAAACAAAAATTAACTCCTCAAATGTCAAGGCATTTGGATTGCCTTTCATCATCAATCAAAGAGTAGAAGTGTAACTTTGATATGAATCTAGAAGACCATTCAAAACATTATGCACAAGTGAACTGCCAAGCAAAACTTCATCAACAAAACCTGCTTCTTCGAATCTTTGATCTTCGTCAAAAAACTATCCATGGTATCTGCTTCATTCATGTGCTCACTTTCCAATTGTTTTCAGAGGTAAGCAACACGAGCCTCATTCCTTGCCTGGTATAAAGTGATACGTGTATCCCAAGCATCCTCTGCTATTCTGCAAGAGCAAATGTGAGGAATTATGGCACATTTGATAGAAAAGGCTATCAATGCATGTGCACAAGCATCTTTGTCATCCCAAAAAATTTGCTCTAGAGTAGGTGCAGTAGGACCTGCAGCATGACTAGGAACCTGAAGAATATCACCATCCTCAATGCCATCTGCATTGAGGATGGTGATTGTATTTGCAAGTGTAATACGACATTTTTGAACACCCTCAATATCACCATCCTCAATGCCATCAGCTTTAGTAATTGTATTTGCAAGTGCAAGTGTAATATCACCATCCTCAATGCCATCAGCTTCAGTAACTGTATTTGCAAGTGTAATAGGACATTTCTGAACACCCTACACAATATTCCATAGTCGTTTTACAACCACTACATGGTGCATCATATAAGCCCATAATGGGTAATTGGTACCATCCAACTTATCCTCAATAGGCAACATATGGAATACATCACTAATTTCAGCCATGGCCACTAACTAAAACACCATGATGCAAGAAAATGATTGTATCTCAAAAATTTGAATACAACTACCCTATGGAGTTCTGCTAAATGTATAGCAAAATTTAAGGTGCTTGTATTGGCGAACCAAAACATGTAAATATCTTTGGAACAAAAAGATGAAATTGCCTACACAAAAATTGTGATAGTGCATTCCAAGGCCGAGACTAGCTGAGTATGCTCACAAATTTTCATCTCATTATGAGACTATGACGGAGGGGTGTCGACAATGCCCTAGATGAAGCGGTGACCTATTCTGATACCAATTGTTGGAGATTGAGGTCTGCAAAAGCGTGCAGACAACATAAGGAAGAAGAAGAACCTTGGAGCACAACACACAATACTAAATGTATTACCAAGAGAATGTACAAAGATAAATGACCCATTAGGGTTATAGGCATATATACAAGCTGGGGGAAAAAACCTCCTAAAGACGAAAAAAAGTTCTGTGATGTTCCTAGTGCATTCACACACATCACTACCTATATATATATATATCAACATATTATATCCAAGGTCTCACTCAGATCAAAGAGAAGTGCATTTGAGGGTGAGTTGAAACCTATATAATTGAGGGTTTTTACATCCATATCAGTAAAAATTTCTTTACAACTGATGATTATTTTCATTTATATATTTAGGTAGTGATGTGTGTGAACACACTAGGACCGTCGGGGCACTTTTTTCCCTCTTTAGGAGGTGTTTTCCCCCGGCTTGTATATAAGCCTATTACCGTCATGTGCTACTTATCTTTGTACATTCTAGTGGTAATACATTCAGTATTATGTGTTGTGCTCCAAGCTTCTTCTTCTTCTTCCTTGTGTTGTTTGTGTGCTTCCATAGACCTCAAACTCCAACAATTGGTATTAGAGCAGTTTGCTGCCTCATCTAGGGCATCATCAACACCCCTCCATTCATAGTCTCAAAATCGCACGAAATTTGGTGAGCATACTCAAGATGATTATGAGTTCAAAACAGCTTCACTTTGTGGTGCCGACATCACGATCTAAGCTCATTTCGACCTCCAAATGCAGTATTGCAATGCTTGTGTAGGCAATTTCATCTTTTTATGCCAAAGATATATACAAGTTTTGGCTTGTCAGTATAAGCATCTCAAAGTCTGGTACATGTTTAAAAAAACTCGACAGAGTAGCTCTATTCAATTTTTTGAGATACAGTCATTTTTCTACATCAAGGTATTTTTAGTTAGTGGCCATGGTTGAAAGTAGTGATGTATTCCGTATGTTGGTTGTTGAGGATAGCATGGATAGTAACAATTACCCATTATGGGCTTATATGATGCATCATGTATTAGTTGCAAAAGAACTATGGAATATTGTGCAGGATGTTGAAAAACATCTTATTACACCTGGAAACACAGTTGTTGAAGGTGATGTAGATGGCATTGAAGATGATGATATTCTTCATGTTCTTATTCATGTTGTGGTTCCTACTACACCTAGTATAGAGAAAATTCATTGGGATGGTAAAGATGCTTAGGCACATGCATTGATAGCCTTGTTTGTCAAACATGCCATTATTCCTCACATTTGCTCTTGCAGAAAAGCTAAGGATGCTTGGGAAACACTTAGCACTTTATACCAGGCAAGGAATGAGGGTCGTGTTGCTTAACTCCAAAAACAATTGGAGAGTGAGCACATGAATGAAGGAGATTCCATGGACAGTTTTCTTACAAAGATCAAAGATTTGAAGGAATAGTTGATTTTTGCTAATGAAGTCTTGCCTAACACTTCACTTGTGCAGACTGTTCTGATGGTCTTCCCAATTCATATGAGAGTTTTGCTTCTACTCTTCGTTTGATGATGAAAGGCCATCCAAATGCCTTAGCATTTGAGGAGTTAATCTCTTTATGTTGCAGGAAGATCATTCTAGGTAGAAGAGGTCCATTATGCATGTTGTAGATCAAGCTTTCTTGGCTAGTCAGAAGGGAAAAGGAAAATGGAGCTCTTCTACTAGTAAGCAAAAATTTGCTAATTCTGCAAATCAAAGAAGGATAATAGAGTCAAGAAGAAAACAAAAAAGTAGATTTTGTTTATGCAAATACTATAAAGTAAATGATCATGTCATCAAGAGTTGTACAAAACTGGCTGCTAAAGAGGCAAGGAAGAAAGAGGTTGGCATGGTTGTCATAGAGGTCTCTACACCCAAAACAGAGTCTGCTAATCTTGTCCAAAATGAAGAATGGGCATTTACCACTGTTTGCAATTATGACCCATCTTCTCATGAACATTGTATGTCTGCAGTAGAGATAGATGTTTGGTACTTTGATAGTGGGGCAACCAAACATATTACCTCGCAGCATAGTTTTTTCACTTCACTCGAGCTTGTCCCTATAGGGAATACTGTCACATGCACCAACAAATCCTCCTACCTATCATGGGAGTTGGTAAGATCATTTTGACTATTGTTGATGGTAGTTCTTTTACATTTTCAGATGCTTTATTTGTGCCAAGGATCAAGAAGAATATGTTATCAGTTTTAGCTTTAGCCAAGATTGTCTTGGTTGTAAAATTTGTTGTTGATAGATGTAAAGTTCAGGATCTGTCAAATGGCGACACCATTATTGCTTTTGGCATTTTATGTCATGGGCTATATAAGCTCATAAATCTATGAATGATTCAGTATGTGTAGTACACGATTCTCACGATTTGTCAGATCCAAAGCTTTGGCATGCACGATTTGGTCATCTAAATTTTGCTAGTTTGCTACACCTACAAAAATCTGAAATGGTGTCCTCTCTGTCCAGACTTCAGGCACCTATTAAACATGTCTATGAAGGTTGTATTTTGGGCAAAATGAAATGTTCCTCATTTCCAAAAGATGGTTTAGTTTGAGCTACTTAGGAATTATAACTTGTTCAGAGTGATGTATGTGGTCCTATGCAGACACCTTCTTTTGAAACTATCTTTACGTTGTGACTTTCATTGATGAATTTTCCAGGCATGCATGGGTATATCCATTGAAAGCACAACCCGAAGTGTTTTTTGGTTTTGGCTGAAAATTTGTCAGCATGTAAAATGGGCACCCTCTGTTTTGATCCAGGGGGGAATAGATGTCTTCTGATTTTAAGGCATTTCTGGTTGAACATAGGATAAAACATCAATGTACAGTGTCGTATACTCCTCAATAGAATGGATTTTCTGAATGGAAGAGAAGGTCACTCATGGAGATGGCGAGGTGTATGGTCAAGAGTTAGGCTTTACCACATAGTTTCTGGCTTGAGGCTCTTATGTGTGCATCACAAGAAATTGGATGGTAAAGCAATTAAATGTATTTTTTTTGGATATAGTTCTGAAAGCAAAGGCTATCGTCTATATCATCCATAGAATAAATGCATTTTGGTTAGCCGTGATGTTGTTTTTGTGGAAGATGGTATTTAACCATTACTTTCATGTACTAAACATCAGTTAGCTCCAAAGACATGTATCACACTTTGCTACCTCTTTTTATAGGTGGACAGTCTAGTGCTAGTCCTAATGAGGCAACTTCTTAGCCTTTACAGGTTTCATGTGATGATGTAGATCATTCCATTCCTGATGCAGATTTACATGATGCACTTGTTGATGAGATATGTGATAATGGATGTCATAGTGCTTCTTTTGTATCAGATTGCTATGCTATGGCTGCCTCTAGTCTCTATGATGAGAATTAGCCTGTTTCATTTTATGAAACATAAAATTCAAAAAATTGAATGGCTGCTATGCAATCTGAATATGATGCTATAATGAAGAATGGTATTTGGTCTTTCAATGACTTCCCTCTTGGCAAGAAGGACATTGGCACTAAGTGGGTATACAAGCTAAAGCATAAGCCTGATGAAAGAGTTGATAGGTATAAGGCTAGGCTTGTTATAAAGGGTTATGCTCAAGAAAGAGGCATTGATTTTAATGAGACATTTGCTCCTACTTGCCAAACGACTATTGTTCATAGCATATGTGCACTTGGCGCTCATCATGGTTGGAATGTACATCAGTTGGACATTAAAACTACATTTCTGAATGATGATTTCCATGAAGAATTGTATGTTTTTCAGCTGTGTGGCTTTGTGCAGCAAAGGCATGAAAACCAAATGTGCAAGTTGAAAAAGGCATTATATGGTTTGAAGCAAGCACCATGTGCTTGGTATGAAAAGATACATGCCTACCTCATTGCACATGGTTTTGAGAATATCCTAATTGAGAGCACCTTATATTTTAAGTATGCAAATGACGCGCTTCTTATCATTGTTGTCTATGTTGATGACATGCTCCTCACTAATCCTCATGAGAAGCATATTGCTGATTTTAAGGCTAATTTGCATGCCTCATTTGAGATGTCTGATTTGGGGCATTTGCATCATTATTTGGGCATTCAATTTATGTAGGTTGATGTGGAATAGCTTTGTGCCAAAGAAATACATTGACATATTATTGCATCATTTTAGCCTTGAAGATTGTAAACCTATTGCCACTCCTATGGAGATAGGTTTACGATTGAGTCTTCATGATGTTGGAGATGGATTTGATGTTGTTCTCTATCAGTAGGCTATTTGATGCTTGATTTACTTATGCATTACTCGGCCAAATATTCAATTTTTTGTCCCACAAATCAGCAAGTTTATGCATTTCCTAGGTGTCAAGCATTGGCAGGTGGTTAAGGCCATCTTTTGCTACTTGAGTGGTACCCGGCTAGTTGGATTGTTTTATCCCAAGGGGGGATCACTACCACCAGATTTACATGCTTTTTTTGACTCTGATAAGGCTCGTTGCTATGACAGACATGTGTCCACCAGTGGTTTTTGCTTCGTGCTTGGTAACTCATGCATATCTTGGTTGAGCAAGAAGTAGCCTATTGTGGCCACTTCCAATTGTGAAGATGAGTATAGGGTAGCTTTCATAGTGACTATTGAGTGTGTGTGGCTCAAACACCTTATGGCTGATTTGGGTGTTGGTCAGTCTTCTACCACCACCATCTTCACTAACGGTCAGAGGACATTGGCAGTTGCAAGGAACCCTATGTTCCATGCTCGCACTAAGAACATTGAGTTGCAATATCATTATGTTAGGGAGAGGTTCTCTACTCGAGAGATGAGTTTGGCATATGTGCCCACATAGGAGAACATTGCAGACCTTTTCACAAGAACTCTGCCTAGGGAGAAGTTTGAAGCTTTTCACAAAGCTTTGGGCTTACTTCCTTTTGTGGATTGATTCCACATAGCTTGGCACTTCCTTATACATGATTGCTAGCTCCTCATTCACTCCATCACTCCCAAGGGGGATTTGTTGATATGTTTAGCTACTGATATGTGTGAACACACTAGCACTACCTGGGCACTTTTTTCCCTCTTTAGGAGGTTTTTTCTCTCGGCTTGTATATACACCTATTACCCTAACAGGCTATTTATCTTTGTACATTCTAGTGGTAATACATTCAATAGTGTCTGTTCTGCTCCAAGCTTCTTCTTTTTCCTTGTTTTGTTTGCATGCTTTTGTAGACCTCAAACTCGAACAAGTCTTAATACCTGAACTAGTAATATACAAGTGAAGTAATTGACATCCTTTAGGTTTCATATTAATGATTTGCTAGTTGTGAGAATGTAGCTTCTGGGCGGCCAAGCTCCTCTTTTAGGTCCTAGAAGTTTTGGGAAATTAGCCACTTTGTTGGGATTTGACCTACATTTCTTCTCTTCCAAAAGGTGGGCTAGTTTCTTCTTCTTGCAATTGGATAGGAAATTGGATTTATTTTTAAATGTATGGGTGCTTGCTTCCATCTATAATCTTGTTTTTATCCAACCACTTGCTCCTCCATGAGGGATTGGCTTTTTCAAATAATCTTTAGTGAGTACAAAATCCTCATCATATTCTAGGTATGCATTTGGTAGCACACCTACCCTGGCACTCTGATAATCTTCTATGCTTTCTAATACCATGCCAAATGGTTTCATATTGATCATGCATCTTTCTAATGTATCTCATCCTAGCTTCTCTATCTATGAGCAATTGTTGTATGAATTCATCTGACTCCTCATCCAATTGCTCTATAGATCTTGTTGTTCTTCTTCATACATTTCATGCACACGAGAGGATATCATAATTGTAGTACCTCGCATTTCTTGAATTACACCTTGTATGGGTACTTCCTTTATTTGAATTACTACCTTTGCTTTCCACTCTTCAATCTCTTTCAAGAGATCAGCTCTCTGTTGTTCCCATATAGCTCTTTCTTTTTCCATTTTCTCATTGAGGCTATTGTATCCTCTCATGGCATTGGCCACATGCACGTTAACTTTCTTTTCCAATTCTCTCACATCTTTCGATTCCTCAAGTTGAGTTATTTCTTGTCTTAACTTCTCTAATTCTTCATTTTGAGTTTTTGAAATTTGTGCTTATGCCTTTATATGCCCTTCTTCCATTAATATGTTGTTGATTTCCTCATTGGTTTTGGATAGCACCTTATATGAAGTCTGTAGGACTCTATTCTTTGATTCTAACTTCCTAATGTCTTCTCCCATTTTTGTGATGGTATCAGTCTTTTTGTTTCTCTTTCAGCTCTTCTTCTAATTTGCTTTACTGCCCTTAATTATGACTTCTGACTCTATGAAAATGCCAGACATTATAATATTTTTCACTTCTTTTGTTGCTCTTTCAGCTCTTCTTCTAATTTGCTTTACTGCCCATAATGACTTCTGACTCTATGACAATGCTAGACATTATAATATTTATGCTTGAAGGTCTAAATTCTTCAATGTTTCTCATGATAATTTGACATACTCCCACAATATCTTTAGGAATTCTTTCTATGCCTGTGGTAAAATCCAATTGCTTTACTTCTATTTGCTTGTCATTCTTATCATCTTCATTTAGTTCCCCTGACTCTGAATTTTTATCTGTTTCTTCATTATCATCTTCTACTTGTAGGCTTGTGATTTCTTCATGGTGCCTCTCCTCTTCATATGTTCCTTCTAAATCTTCTTGCTATGTATTGAGTACATCTTTCATTTCTACATCTATGTGTGAATCTTCCTTGTGAATGTCATTTAACACCTTTTGAATTTTTGCTACTGCATCATGTATTGAATCTTCCTTTTCTAATTCTTTCTCTTCTAATTCCTCCATCCTAGCATAATACTCTAATCATTTTAGATCTGGTCTTTCCATCGTGATATGGCTCATCACCACACAACCTTCTTCAATTATTTTCTCTTCTATGGTTGTTGTAGCTTCATCAAATTTTTCCTCATTATGGCTGGTGTTTTCTTTGGAACCTTCTCTTTTCTCTTCTTGGTATTCATGGATGAGGAATGCTCCTTCATTTTCTTTTTCTTCCAAAGTGATTTCTCTAAAAGCACTTTCCTTCTTTGTTTTTGTTTTCTTCACTAGTTCTTCAACACTTTATATTTGAGTGTATATTGGTTTGATAGAGTGTGAGGAACTGAAAAATTCATTCTTCTTCACAAGAATCCTTCAATATCAGTGTTTGTATCAGAATCTGACCTTAGACAATAACATTGTTCCATTATCATTTTCTCTTCTTTTTCAACTTCAATTTTGTAGATTATTGTTGATCCTCTAGCCTGATCTTCTTCTTCACTACCCTTTTCTATGACTGCTTTCTTCTTTGCTCCCTTGATTTTTCTCTTTTTCTTTTCTTGGTTTCCTAACCGTTGCCATAATTGTAGTTCTTGTTTTAGGTGGACCATGTAGTTCTTTAAGATAATCTACGAGTGTGGCTTACTTTTAACACATAACTTTTGTTTTTGCACTCATCAAATGTTCATGAAGCTCTTCATAATGCTCCATTTCCTACTGATTCCAATCTGTATCATTGTCAAAAAAATCTTGCAACATCTTCTGATATTGGGCTTCATAAGAAGCTCTCTTGTCACCACCTTGCATAAGATAGGAATAGGTTTTTTTCAGTGCTAGTCTGAGGAGGGTGTGGCTCTATAGCAGCTTGTACTTTCTTTTGTTCTGCTTTTATTTCCTCTTCAAGAGCTTCCCTTTCTTTTAATTATATCTTCCTTGAATCTACTTTTCTTTTCTTTACTAGATGTGGTACTTCCAATGCAATTTCTTTTCTTTTTCTCCTTGTCTCGTTAACAGGCACTGTCTTAAGTGAACTTTTGACTCCACTCATAGCTACTCTAAACACCTGAGCTTTAGGGGCTAACATTAATTTGTCTCCATACCCAAAACATGATAGATTATTTTTGTCAACAACTAGGCTCTATTCATGAATTTCTTGGATTTCTAGTGCTTAGTTGCTTCCTTTAATTGCTCATGGATATATGGTGTCATGTCCACCACTCCAAAGGGTTTTGTTTTATTTTTTGTTATTCAACATCATCAAGGTAAATAGCTTATGTGGCATAGTGTACCTGGGCAGCCTTGGAAAACATAGAAGTTGTAAGAAAATCCTTATGAACAACTCTTCATTTGTCTTGTCCTTGAAGTTAGACAACTTTGTGAATCTAGCATATGTGGCTGAATTCTTCTTTACAAAATGGACATCCACTTTGGTTCCCATTGGATAGAAGTTTAGGGTAGCTTTGATGTCTTCTGCTTTGATAGTGATGTGTACTATTTCATTTTCCAAGTCTCTATCTTTGCAAACAAACTAAGCTTCTATGCTTCTTTTCAAATCCTATAAGGAGGACATAACCTATTCACATCTCTCAAAATCAATGAAGAACATGGGTTCATCAAGAAGCTTATGTAGGCCAACTACTTTCCACCTCTTATATGTTTTTGTTGATCTTTGGAAGTTATAGAATTCTTTGCAGAGCATGGTGTGCTTCAACTTCCCCTTCTTCATAATGAAGATGTGTTTGTTGACTATTTTCAAGAAATCTTTCAACTCTTTTTCTATCTTTTCCTGCTCTGGAATGTCTTCTTGATCTTAATCTAGTTCCACAGCTTCATCTCTTGAGTCATTATCCAAGAACCAATGTCCTCTAGATAGGGACATTGCATCTACCTCCAATTCAGCTATTGGAATCCCTTTAGTCATTCTGTAAAAGAAATCACACCAACACTCCACACAAATTAATAAAAAACGCAAAAAGTCGCTTTTGCATCAATCACCAAAAGAAAAAAGAATTCACACACCCACTCAACATCACATATTAATATTACTAATTTTTCCAAGAACTCTTCTGTGCGTCACACTTATAGCAAGATTTTCTAGTGCAATTCAAAGGATTTTGAAGGTAGAATACCAAAACGATAGACATAGATATGACTATTCTCATTCAATATTAAGGAAAAAGAAAAATTAGAAATAGTTTAGATCTCAACAATACTACTCGCACATATATTGATGACTTAGTATTAGCCTTCATTGTATTATAAGTGGAGTATAAGGGCTATCTTCAAACCTAAGAAGTCAACATTATAAGTATTACAATAGGGACTTGAATAATTTCCAAATGTCCTGAATAGGCCTTTACATATGCATACTTTGATAATGCATCCTCTTTATGGTGCGAAATTGAGGTCTTAAGTAATGTACTTAAGTGGTTTTTTTATGGTGAGGTTTCCTTTTGATTGTTCATCTTTTCATGTCATTTTTGAATTGTGTTCCATATGTTCACTGTTGTATTTCTTCTCCAATACCAACTTGCTTAGTCATTTTGTTTTTCATCTTGTTTGATTGTTTTGCTATCATATATTCTTGATGATGTTTCTTCATTCTCTTTTACTATTGATTGTTCGGGCCTCCATATCTGCTTCATTCTTCTAAGATTAACCTAATATTAATTTTTCAGGCACTAATCCATCAGACCATTCTTCACATTCTACTATGGATTCTTCTTGTCCCACCTTAAGAAGAATTTTTTGGGTTGATAATGTTGGAAGTGTTTGTCCATCAATTATTCTAATTAATGTTGTACTCTGCTTTCTCCTTCTCTTGAAGTGATTGAGTATTTCTGAATTAATTAGGTTTACTTGAGATCTTGTGTCCAGTAAAACCTTAATCTGAGTTTCCTTATAATTCATAGCAATGATTGGTAGATGTCTATTTTTTCTTTCAGACTTTGTATCACACATCATTAATTCCCTTGCTTCCTTTTATTTCTTGATCCTATCTTTAGCTTCTTTCTGATCCTCTTGATGTGTATGTCATGGTAAGCTTTTTGTCCTTTTTTTTATTTGCATATATACTCATAACTTCTTGCATTCTAGAAGTTCCCAACTGTTCCACCTAAAGAGTTCTATCAGATAGTTCATGTCCAGTCCACTAGAGTTGGATCCCTGTCCTTAAAGTAGGTATAAGGAGTTCCATAGGTAGAACTGCATTTTGGCCATAAACTAAATGGAAAGGAGTAGTTCCAATTGAGGTTTTATATGCTATTCTATATGCCCATAAGACATGATGCAGTTGCATATCCCAATCTATTCTTTTGATATTCACTAGTTTGGAGAGCAAAGTCTATAACTATTTGTTGGTACTTTCTACAAGACCATTGGCTTGAGGGTTATATGGAGCAGATTTCCTACATGTGATCATAAATTGATCTATCAAGGTTTCAATCACCCACTTCAAGAAATTAGTCTCCCTATCACTTACCAACTCAATTGGTAATCCATATCTAGTGATAATGTACTCATATAAGAATTGCAATTGTATGAGCATCATTTTTCATAGTGGCTTTGGCTTCAGCCCATTGGGTCAAATAGTCTATTGCCACTAAAATATATTTTGCATGTGAGCTTTTAGTTGGTGGATGTATAGGTCCAATGAAGTACAATCCCCATTTTCTAAATACTCTTATAGACATCAAACGCTTAAGGGGCATTTCATCTTTCCTTACTGGTTTCCTTGTTCTTTGGCAAGTGTCACATCTCTACGCAAACAATTTTGCATGTGAACATAAGGTAGGTCACCAAAATCCTGAATATAGGATCAATTTAGTACTTCTCTCATCAGAAAATTGACCTACTGCTACACTTGAGTGAGCCATCTCTAACATTTCTAAGTATTTGTCTTTAGGGACACATATTCTTAAGTATCCATCCATACCTTTTTTATATAATTGATCTTCGATGAGTACAAAAGATGTACTTAGTTCTTGCATATTTTCTTGTGTCTGAATTTTCTTCTTTTGAACTCTTGAGATTATCTTGCTTCAATCAATCCACAATATGAGTCCTCCACTTAGGATTCTCTTGAAACCAAAACAATGTTATCAACTCACGTTGATGATTTATTTGACATTTTTGACATTGATCTATATGTATTCCCACATCTTTTTCTTTTGTTGGCCAATGTACTCCCATCCTTTCTAAATTATTTAAAGTGAAAATCTTGGAAGGATGAAAACATGGATTCCAAAGATTTTCCTTCTTTAAATAGATGACTTGTTCTTCTTCAGGAACGTAGAACCATCTGACTATCCTGCTTGCTTGACAAGGTTTATTCACTAAATATAATAGAGCTTGATGATCCACAAAAAACTTAAACTTGTTAGCCAATAGATAATGTCTATATTTCTTTATAGCAAACGCCATTCTTGAACCTCCTCTTTCAGTTGTGGTGTAGTTTTTCTTGGCTTGATTCAATTGTTTGCTTGCATAGGCAATGGGAAAATCTAATTTTCTTCCTTCTATGGGTTGTGCCAACACACACCCTAAGGAAAAGTAAGAAGCATCTACATGTACATGAAATATCACATCCCATTGTGGTGTTTTTAGGATAGGTGTTGTGACCAAACAAGTTTTTAGGGTTTAAAAGGTTTTCTCACATTCATTAGAGTGCCATGGCACTTTTTTCCCTCTTTAGGAGGTTTTTTCCCCTGGCTTGTATATACGCCTATTACCCTAATGGGCTACTTATCTTTGTACATTCTAGTGGTAATACATTCAGTATTCTATGTTGTGCTCCAATCTTCTTCTTCTTCTTCTTCTTCCTTGTGTTGTTCACGTGCTTCTACAAACGTCTAACTCCAACAATTGGTATCAGAGCAGGATGTTGCTTCATCTAGGGCATCGTTGACACCTCTCAAGTTGCAATCTCAAAATCGTATAAAATTTGGTGAGCATACTCAAGGTGTTTCAAAGATAAAAACAGATTCACTTTGTGGTGCCAAAATCACGATCTAAGATCATTTCAGCCTCCGATGATAAAACATCAGTGTACAGTGCCATATACACCTCAACAGAATGGAGCTTCTGAATGGAAGAATAGGTCACTCATGGAGATAGCGAGGTGTATGGTCAAGATTCAGGCTTTACCACATAATTTCTGGCTTGAGGCTATCATGTGTGCAGTATATGTACTTAACTCGTGTCCCACTAAAGCGCTACAATCTATCACTCCATTTGAGGCTTGGGATGGTCGCAAGCCATCTGTTGCTCATCTGCATGTTTTTGGTTGTTTGGCATATGCATTAGTGCCTCAACAACATCGCACAAAATTGGATGATAAAGTAGTAAAATGTATTTTTGTTGTGTACAGTTATGAAAGAAAAGGCTATCATCTATATCATCCACATATTAAACGCATTTTGGTTAGCCGTGGTGTTGTTTTTGTGGAAGATGCTATTCAGCCCTTACTTTCATGTACTAAGGAGACATCTGTTAGCTCCAAAGACATGTATGATACTTTGCTACCTCTTTCTACAAGTGGCGAGTCTAGTGCTGGTCCTAATGAGTCAACTTCTCAGCCTTTGTAGGTTTCGTGTGATGATGCAGATCATTCCATTTCTAATGCAAATTTACATGATGCAATTTTTTTATGAGAGAGCTGATATTGAGCAGGCAAAAACCATGCCAAAATGGCTAGTGGAGACTTTCTGTGACAACAAATTAGATGCACCTCTATCATATCGTACTCGTTCAGGCTCTCATAGTGCCTCTTTTGCATTAAATGGCTATGATATGGCTGCCTCCAATCTCTATGATGAGACGAAACTTGTTTCATTTCATGAAGCACAAAATTCTAAACGTTAGATGGCTGCAATGCAATCTGAATATGATGCTATCATGAAAAATGGTACCTGGTCTTTATGTGACTTGCCTCCTGGCAAGAAGCCCATTGGCACTAAGTGGGTATACTAGCTAACATGTAAACCTGATGGAACAGTTCATAGGTATAAGGCTAGGCTTGTTGCAAAGGTTTATGCGTAGGAAAGAGGCATTGATTTTGATGAAACCTTTGCTCCTACTTGCCAAATGACTACTGTTCATAGCATATTTGCACTTGTAGCTCATCATGGTTGGAATGTGCATTAGTTGGACATTAAAACAGCATCTCTAAATGTTGACTTGCATGAAGAAGTGTATGTTTATCAGCATCATGGCTTTGTATAGAAAGGGCATGAAAACCAAGTGTGTGGGTTAAAGAAGGCATTATATGGTTTAAAGCAAGCACCACGTGCTTGGTATGAAAAAATACATGCCTATCTGATTTCACATGGTTTTGAGAACATTCCAATGGAAAGCACCTCATATGTTAATCGTGCTAATGATGTGCTTCTTATTGTGGTGTATGTTGATGACATGCTGCTCACTAGTCCTCATGGCATGCATATTGCTGATTTTAAGGCTGATTTGCATGCCTCATTTGAGATGTCTGATTTGGGGCATTTGCATCACTATTTGGGCATTCAGTTTATGCAAGTTGATGGTGGAATGGCTTTGTGTAAAACAAAAAATATACTGACACATTATTGCAGCATTTTGGCCTTGAAGACTGTAAGCCTATTACCACTCCTATGGAGACAGGTTTATGATTGAGTCTTCATAATGTTGGAGATGCTTTTGATGTTGTTTTCTATCAGTAGGCTATTGGATGCTTGATTTACTTATTCATTACTTGGCCAGATATTCAGTTTGTTGTCTCATAGATGAGCAGGTTTATGCATTGCCCAGGTATCAAGCATTGGCAGGCGATTAAGTGCATCTTTTGCTACTTGAGCAGTACCCGGCTACTTGGATTGTTTTATTCCAAGAGGGGATCACTACCACGAGATTCACATGCTTTTCCTTATAGTGATTGGGCTAGTTGCTATGACACTCATGTATCGACCAGTGGTTTTTGCTTCATGCTTGGTAGCTCATGTACATCTTGGTTGAGCAAGAAGGAGCCTACTATGGCCACTTCTAGTTGTGAGGCTAAGTATAGGGAAGCTTTCATAGCGACTATTGAGTGTGTGTGGAACAGACGCCTTATGGTTGATTTGGGTGTTGGTCAGTCTTTTGCCACCACCATCTTCATTGATAGTCAGAGCGCATTGGAAATTGCAAGGAACCCTGTGTTCCATGCTCGCACTAAGCACATTGACGTGCATTATCATTATGTTAGGGAGAGGTTCTCTACTAGGGAGATCAGCTTGGCATATGTGCCCACGTAGGAGAACATTGCAGACCTTTTTAAGAAGGCTTTGCCTAGGGATATGTTTGAAGCTTTCTACAAAGCTTTGGGCTTACTTCCTTTTTTGGATTGATTCCACATTGCTTGGCACTTCCTTATACATGAGTGCCAGCTCCTTGTTCACTGCATCACTCCTAGGGGGGATTTGTTGATATATTTAGGTAGTGATGTGTGTGCACACTCTAGGATTGTCAGGGCACTTTTTTCCCTCTTTAGGAGGTTTTTTCCCCCGGCTTGTATATATGCCTATTGCCCTAATGGGCTACTTATCTTTGTACATTCTAGTGGTAATGCATTCAGTATTGTGTGTTGTCCTTGTGTTGTTTTCATGCTTTTGTAGATGTCTAACTCCAACATAAAATTCTTTTCCAGCAACTCTCTCCAGTAAGTGATCTATTATTGGTAGTGGATACCTATCTCTGATAATCACAACATTAGCTCTTTTAACATTTATGAAAACCCTAAGTTTCCCATTCTTCTTTGGAACCACCACTATTGGAGATGTCCATTCTATGGACTCAATTTCATAGATGAAACTAGTAGCCAACAATTTATCTATTACCTCTTTGATATTTGCAGAGTATTTATCATTGTATGTATAATGCCTTTGCTTACTAGGTTTTGCATCTGGTGCAATGGGTATTTTATGCACACAAATATTGGGATCTATTCCTTTCAAATCTTTGTAGTTGTAGACAAATACATCTCTAAATTCTCTAACTAGTTTCATTAAAGTTTCTTCTTCCTTTTTTTCCACATCATCTACTATTACTATCTATTTGTCTTCCTCCCCTTCTTGAAATATCACAATCTTTTGTGTTTCTTCTTGGTTGTCAAAGGACTCTCCTTTTTTCTTCTTTCTCCTCGGTTTCAATTTGAGCGATAATCTCTCCTCAATTTCATATTTCTTGAAATAAGTTGGAACATCAAATTTTCCTTCTTCTTTCTCCTTAACTTTTGTTTTTCATGTTTTGAATTACTTTGTGAAATTTGTTGTTTTCGCTCATCTTGGTGTTTGAAGTTATTATATTTTCCTAAAATTTTATCCTTGATCGCATTTTTAGCTTGCACTTCCTCTAAATATGAGTCTTTATTACTTACTTCTAGGATATGTTTTCTTTGTTTTGGATGCAATTTTTTCTTCCTCAATTCTTATCATTCTCAATCCTATATAGAAAATATCATACCCTTCTTCATTTTGAAAATTTATTCCCACATGTTCTTCATTAGCTACATCTAAAGTAGACAATATCTAGCTCCATCCATATGGTTCAAAATCTTCATCATCAAACTTTTGTGGTATGTACATTGTATCTTCTATCTTCCTCTCATTTATGCAGTCTTCTTTTCTTAAAAGAAATCCTCTGGTAATTTTCTAATTGTAGAAGCAAATGTCCAAAATGGTGCTTCATTATCACTACCATCATTTGAATCAGTCACACTTCCATGTTCATGATGTACTTTGTTCCCTTGTCTTGGGGATATGTTGTAATAACTTCCTCTTCTCATGTTAGCTTTTGTACTATTCCCTTGATTTTGGAGATAAAGATAATCTTTTCCCCAATCCTAAACAACTTGAATTTGCCTCATAAAGGGTCTTCCTAGGATAATCTGAGGTGAGTTGTGGGAATTCTACTATTGTAAATTTATGTTCAATTTCAATTCCACATATTCCTATTATCACTTTTTCCCCTAATGGTGTTTCTATGTGCCCATGTGCAAGTTGAATTTTCATTTTAGTAGAGTGAAGTGATTGAGCCCCCCATTTTTCCAAGTTCTTTTAGTCATGATGGCTAGAATAGCTCCACTATGTAAAATAGCATTGGTTTTTTTTTTCACCAAATGAACTGAGAGTATTGTATTTCCCTCTTCTCCTTCACAGTATCCCCCAATTTTATCTAAGGATATCTGCATGATTGGTTCTCTATTTGTATCAGTACTAGAGATTTTTAATGATTTTCTCAAGAGATACTAGAAGTGATGGTTTTCCATAATTATTTCTCACAAATTCCATTGGCATAGAATCTTGCAATGATTAGATATCTTAACTTGCATTTTCAACAACATGTCCTCCTCTTCTTGTGGCCTTCTCTTATATTCCTCTTGTTGTTCATTGTGTGTATCATGTTGTTTTTGTATCTTGTCTTTTAACAATTCCTCCCATAATTTTTCTTGTATACTTCCTTTGTTTGTGATTTGAATTTATGTATTTTCTTGCTCAAGTAATTTTTGGGCTTTCTATATTACTTTCTTACATAACATCATTCTTTCTCCTTCTAGGTCAGGCATAGGGTATACTTTTCCATGGTCTACAATACTTGGTCCTTCCTCTAGTCTTGCTTTGTATGCCCTTATTAAAGTGTCCAATTGCTTTGACAATTTTTTTATGTGGATACAGTTCTCATTTTGTGTTAGATCTGAATCTTGCACTGTCTTTTTAATGTTGTTCTCTATCTTTTTTCTATTCCACTAATTTTAGAGGAATGTGAGAGTTTATGTTTTGTTTTTGTGGATGTTTTGGGAAATCTTTAATTAAGTGTTCTCTTCCACAATCCTTACAATAAGCTCCTTCTACTCTCAAAGTAGGTGGTTGAGTGCATTCTCTCACAAAATGGTCTCCCCCACACCTATAAAAAGTCACCTTTTGTGTTGTTTTGAATTGAGGTTTTGGGTTTGAAATATAATTGTTGGCTATGTACATGAAGGTTGTTCAATCCATTTCCATTCTCTCATTCCCTAAATCTAATTCTTGAAGATCAGGTTCCTTATCATACGTATAATCCAAAATATGTTGTTCAGAATAATCCTATGGATGATTATGGTAATCTACTGGCTACTCCTTAGATGGTACTAATAACCTTTCTAAATTTTCTTCTGCTGGAGCATATTTCACTAGTACTTCATGTATAGGTGGTTGTTGTCCTAGAACAAGTCTAGGTTTTTCCCCAAAATCTCTATCTCTATGTTGACTTGTTTGAACTTGGTAATCCCTTTCCCTCATAGGTTGTTTTTTGTAGAAACACTCATCCGTTTTATGATTTGTCCATTTTTTTTCTAAAGTACAATACTTGAGTGTTCTTCTATCTTGTAAGTGTTGTGGTTTTTTATGAGCACCCATGTGTGTTTGATGGTTCTCTCCACACACAACATTTCTTCATTTGTGTCATCCTAGGGTTAATTAAGTATGTTCTAGTTGTAGCTCCTAAAGCTTTAGCTAGGCCATTGGATAATTCTTCTGTTGGAGATAATTTGGTTTCATTATTTTTTTGTTGGTCAAAAATTTGAAGATCATTCCCTCTGTGTCTTCTAGATCAATGCCTTCCTTTACACATGAATCTAGGTCATGACATCTTTTGTAGTAAACCATAGTCCTCAATTGTGCATTATTTAATCCCTCTATGAATAAAGACACTGTTTTAGGCATTGATGGTTTTTCATCCCTAAGGCATCTATCCAAATCTTGTTTGAATCTTGTTGCAGCCTCTCTTACACTTTCATTATTTTTTTGCCTAAATGTGTGGATAAATGTAGCAGTGCTATATTTCCTATGAATCTCTTCAAAAATCCTTCTATGTCCATGAACATTTCCTTTTTTAATGGCAAAAACCATGTCAAACCAAGTCTTGATAGAATCAGTCCAAATGCTTCAAATTGTGTTTTATAATATATTATTTCTTTTGCTCTGAGGATTTGTTTATATTCAGCTATATGGTCATGGGGATCTGAAGATCCATCATATTGATTTTTCATGCACTTTGCTACTTGATAAGGTATCATGGTTCTTCTGGTGTTATTCCACTCATGTCTCCTTCTTATGGGGAATTCATGCATAGCTTTTGCTTCCTTCAAGAAAGGATTAGGTGAAGTCTACTGTCTTTTATCCCTTTGTGGCTCTACTAGAGTGTTATTCCTACTAGTTCTAGGATTCTAAGGTTGTTCAAGATTCTGATCCCATGCTCCTTTCTCTAAGCATTGACCCAAGTCATTTGTATTTTCAGGATCATTTGTGAAGACATAGACACATCCTTGCCTATCCTCATACTTGCCATCTTTAAATTGAGCCATTGGCATCAAATTTAAAGGCAATTCTAAGTTTCTCAATCTAATGAGATCCTTATGCAAGCCATCTTGATACACATAAGCTCCAAACCCATTTGTATACAAGTATTTGAGGATGTTCCTATAGTCTCCAGTGTTAGAGGTTTTTGCCTCACCATTTATGTCTTCCATATTTGTATTTGATAGATCTTGATATTCTTCACTTTCTCTTGTGTTTTGTTGCACCCAAGTCTTAGGAGGTCTTTGGCTATGGTCCACAATCACTCCTCATCTCAATTTCATTCACCTCTGCTTTATTCCCAATTCAACCCTAATTTGTTTGAGGAAACTAGGGTTAGCTATTTGTTTGAATTGATCTTTCCCTCCCTTTTCCAAGTATAGCTCTTTATGTCAAAATTTTTATTACTTTTGCATGTTCATTCAATTTTTTCAATTTGGCAACTTTCCAGAAAAATCACCATTCTGACTCAGAATTGCATTTTTGGTAGAAAATCGCGACTTTTATGGTGTCTAGGATTTTTTCTTAATTTCTGTAATTTTATGTCTTTGTATTTTTTTCTTCTTTTAATATTTTTTTATGTAAAGGAAATCGTGTTTTTTATCAATTTTGGAAAACCACGATTCTGTATAGAGAATTGCGTTTTTTATTGAAAATCACAATTTTGAGAAATCATAATTCTTTGTTGAGAATCGTGATTTTGTAACTCAGAATTGTGTTTTTATGCTCACAATCGTGAATTTTCACAATTATGAGGTCAAAATTGTGAAATTTTGACCCTCACAATTGTGATCTTCAAATCAAAACTGTGATTTTAAGAAATCACAATTCTTTGCTAAGAATCGAGATTTTGAGAATCATAAGTGTATTTTTCCACTCACAATCGTATTTTTTTTTTTACGATTGTCAATTTTTGTGATTGTGAGGTCCAAATCATGAAATTTTGAAGCTCACAATCACAATTTTTAGACACAATCGTGATTGCTCACATCGTGAAAAAACACAATTTTCACTAAAAATCGTGTTTTATCCTCATACAATCGTGATTCCATGAGTTTTTGTTCAATTTTTTTGTTTATTTTTTTCTTGTTATCTTGACTACAAGAATAGCGGCTTACTATTTTAACGACATGCAATGAACAAGATTGATCAAAAACTGAATATTTCTAATTAAAATTAGCATTTTAGAAAATTATGATTTTGTATTTCACTTATTTTTCATCATTTTTTGCAAAACAATCTTGTAGATGGCTCACACAATTTCGATTCTAGCTCTCTCTCACAAACTCACTTTCACAAATGAAAAAAAAAAATCCAAGTCCTTCTTTTATAGTTTCAACTCACAATCACAGTTTTCACTTTTTCTTATGAAATTTCAAGTTTTCCTCTTGATTTGAACTTAATCTTGTCTCTTTCTTACTTTGCAATTAAAAAAAAATCAATTTTCCCAAAATTTTAATGATCTTACCATTAACAAAAAATCATGATTTTCTACAGAAAATCATGATTTTGGGTTTCACCTTTGTTTTTGCAAACTTTTTCACCTCTTTTGATGCAACACCTTCCTTTGAAGTCCACCACCCTTTCCCACTCTTTTATACCTAAAAAAACCAAAAGAATAATGATTTTTTTCACAAAAAACAATATAGAAAAGAAACTCCCTCTAACTTTATTTCTCTTTATTTTCTTTGCTCTTTTGATTACTAGTAATTTACTAATGTTATCCCTTGGTCCTTCCTTAGTTCCCTTGGTTTCTTTTCTTATTTTATGAATTAACCTAAGGTTAGGACATGTCTTAGGAAGCAAAGGGAGTATTATTTCCTCAATTGCGAGTGTAACCCAAAAAATCTTCCATTTAACTTATTCTGATACCTCTAGTGATTCAGAGACTACGAAATGGCTACCCCAAAAGATATGCATACCCCTATTTTTTCCATTGAAGTTATGTCCATCATTGAAGGGGAGTATAGGAGTTCCTTTTAGTATATATCTACTAATCTGCCAGGAGTACACCTATATCTGGAATGGCTTAATAGATTAGTTGCAAAATTAAGAGATTCAAGAGCATTAGAAATAACACAAAGACAAGCGGTAAAGTTTGAAGGTGGATTTTACATAGATAGACGAGGCAGCTTGTATCTCATGATTGACCAACCTCCAATTTATAAATGACATAGGAGATATTGAAGAACCTTGTAATTATATCAATATGGCAAGTGTAGAGGCTATCAGAACCCCTAGAGGGAAGTCAATTGTAGTAAATGTATAGAAAGCTGATAAAATTCCTCAAGGTGATGACCTGATAGAGATCTATCTAATTGTTGACATTGATACATCAATGAAGGCAACTACACCCATATCAAGAAGCAATCTCAATCTTGCTAGCATTTACAAGTTGCATGATCTAGAATAACCTTCAAGTGTCACTTGATCGGATCAAGATAAAAGAATATATTGGGAGGTGATAGAGTCGAAAAAAAATAGGTTCAATTACATGAGTTTGATGGTGTTTCCCCTAAAGGAATAGGCAACTTCATCTAGCAACCCCCAAGGTCAGCAACAAAACCAAGAAAAGCCAAGCCTATGGAAATACGACTAGCTAAACATCCAAAAGACCTCATGCGCATTTCTCAATGCCAAGAAATAACACTTTTCCTAACCCTCAAATGGGAGATGATCCACTGAACAGACCATCCTTTCCTCATAGATCTCCAAAAGGAAGAGGACAAGGTGTGCATTCTGTTGTTCAAATTACTCCTCGACCATCGGATGCCAGAAGATTATCTCAAGTTGCTAAATCCATGAAGAATCATTATGATGGTTTTGAAGAACCTTACTAGATCACATGGATAAATTTAAGCAAGTGTTGCAAATTGAGTAAGTAGATGAATTCTTTATTCAATATGAAGCATTTGGACTCATGTTACTTGGAATAGAGGGGTGATTCCAACCATTGAAACAATGGATTCACCAACATTGATCAATTACTCGAAGAGTTCATTTGCAAGTTTGCAAAGAGAGGAATCAAACGTAATACCTCTTCTTTAATACATAGCTTTAAATAGGCTAATAATGAATCAATGAGGCTAGTAGGAAGAAGGTTTAAATAGCATGTCGATCATTGTCCAATGGTTGAAAGGCCCACCAACCAAAAATTATCTCATTATTTTTGGAAGGATTGACCAATAAAGGATTGAAAGCTTTAGTGTATGTCAAAAGGTTATAATCTTTAGATGCATGTCTAAGGGATTTTCAAATCATTAGCCAAATTTTCCTCTAGATACATAGTGTATCTACTCACTCTACTAATGTGGAAGAACTAGTTGAATTAGTTGCTACAAATCTTTAAGTACAAAACTAGCCAGGGTCAAAACCCTATCAAGCTCAATCCATGAGAATGCAAATGTTGAGAAAATGTCTACATTTTGGAGGTGACCATCCATCTCATGCTTGTGCAAGAGGATCTGTTCAAGTGCAATAGTATTCTTATGGAAGACCACCCATGTAAGGGCCAAAGTTTTATTGCCACATTGAGCAGAAATACACCAATCATACCACTAAAAATTATCCTTAGAATAGACAACCTAGACAACCTCAACAACAACCATATAGGCCATACAATTATCCACCTAGAGAACAAGCTAGGGAGGCTCCATGGTATGCTCCATATCACGACCTCCACTAGTTCAAATGCCATATGAGTATTAGAGCTATCCTCGACCTCAACCAATGTTGGGACAACAACTACCCCATCCTCAAAATGTGGTACCATAAAAATATACACAACCAGAAGAGAACACAGAGAGAGTTTTAGTAGTAGTAACACCCATGACTAGCTCAAAAAACATCAGCCAAGGATATGAAGACAAATATGGTGAATACTATGCTTATGATAAAAAACAAATAGAATATGAAGAAACTTACGAACAGTAGTATTATGAGTATGATGGCTATGGAGACTCTTACGGATCTGAATATGGCAATGTCATTGTCACTCTAGCACAATGATAAGCATCAACATGAGGCGATCCACCTCATAATTGTCAATCTGTGGAGACTTGAGGGTGGTATGAACAACCATGAGCAAGTGGAGTGTACAAGTGCATGAGTGAGAAGCACACAAGCATGCACACACATACACACATGTGTGCACACAAGGCAAGAACAAAGAGTGGAACAATTGAATGATTTCAATTAAAAACAAACTCTATTATAAAATCTTCAATCTCTACCAAGCCAACCTCAAAAATGAGCTCTCTCGATCTTTTTATAGTTTTTCACTAGCTTTCACCCTGTTTACACCTAGTGTCTGACCTAGTTAAAAATTAGGTTCCATGGCTTATTTGGGGGCTCAAATGGAGTATAAAAATTATGAAAATTGGTACGTAGGTACTTCTAATACTCTCAAGCTTGAGGACTCCTCAACTTGCACAAAATGGATTCTAATCTACCAAAAATGGTATTTACATTGTGAGCATAGTGATAATGATCACTATTTAATCTAAACTTAGATTATTGTGAAAAATTGGTTGGGCCTTATTGCCAGATTATGCTTGACTTCTATCTTTCCTTATTCCTTGCTACTCTTCTCTTTGTTCTTATCTTATAAGGATCTCTTCTCTACCAAATCCTAATTACTAACCAACACTCCCCCCTCTCTAGCATTTGTTGCCCCTGACAAACATTTGTTTTGTAGGATGGTCAATGTAATACTAGGGGATATCTATTGCTAGTTCATGTTCACGTATTCATAGTCCTTTGGCAAGGTCCAATTGTAGTGCATCCCAATGGATATCACTCGGGATCTTAGGGTGTGTTGTGGCATAGTATTCTAAATACATTGACTATTTGCATGCAAATAAATGAAGAACATGTGTGGGTTTAGGAGCAAACACTTCGGAATGATATTCCTAGAAACCTACAGTAAACATATCCTTGAAAGTTTTCTTATAGCAAGTTGGGAGGTATTAGATGTGGGCATGTTAGCCATAAGCAACACAAATGTGGGGGGTAGTGATCATGTCATACACAAGATCGTATTTACCATTTGTAAAGCCAAGGAGGACGACATGCGGGGCCTGTGTATTGTGAAAGGTTTTGAAAAAAAATTGCATCATGTTGAGAATATTCAGCATCATCTGCACCGTGACATCGGGCATATGCTTTAATCGAGGGATCAAGTTACATATAGTTGCCATCATATAAGATATGGACGGTGGTCTTTGGTTGTGCAATGTACAGATAGTTGACCCATTCCTTGCACTGTGCATTATTTTGTACCTTGCTTGCAACGTATTTTCATGATCTGCACTTGGGGACTACTCCATAACATGGATTGTATAGAAGATGCAAAGGTGCATTGTTCCATGTGTGTAGCATTTTGGAATAAGTTTTTAGAAGAGTTTTATGCCAGGTTGGTTGAAAAATGGTGCCTTTCCATGTTGTTGGTGGTAAATCCTTGAGCTAGAATCGTGTGGCAAAAGTGGGCATTTTCCCCATGACTTTCTAAATCTCTGCATTATAATCAGCCAAAATCACAAAATGTGGTTGATCAACATCAAACGAAGTAGAGGTCCTAACAGTGATAAGGTCCAAACAAAAAGGACCAATATATTGAGAGGAGAAAAAGACAATGAGGGATCAAGTACAGAAACAGATTCAGCAAAATCAAGACAAGCAAGAAGCACTTGATGCAGATAATGAAAATCAATTGATTACTCAACAGATTGAAGGCAATAATAAAATCATGAGTGATATAGATAATGATTGGTTTGAGGTACTTATTAATGCTTCAATACATATATCATTATATCAATTGTTAGTTCTTGTTCCAACATTTAAGGAAACGCTATTAAACAAACTTCGAGGACAACAGGCAGCTATAAGTTACAATTAGATATTGGTATCAACTATTAATAATATTAACTTGACAAATGTAGATTTTATTGTACCTATTTTTAGGTCTCAATATCAGGATAGAATGTTTAATGAAGTATTATTAGATGGTGGCTCAGGGGTAAACATCTTATGTGAAAGGATTTACAAAGAGATGAGGGCAAGAGGGTTAGCTCGAGCTTCATTCCAAGTTAAAATGGGTGACCAAACAAGTGTACAACCATTAGGAATCTTTAAGAAACAAGAAATAGAACTAGTAGGAATGCGTTTTTTGATAAATTTTATCATGATTCATATGTCAAACTTAGCATCTCCTTATGAAATGTTTCTTGGTCGGCCTTGGTTTAAGATTGCTAAGGTTAAGCAAGATCGGGGCATGAATGTGGTTGTGATAAGAAAAGGCCAAAAAAAGGTAACGATATGAATGCATGCGAGGAAGAATATTTTGCTTAAAGAAAAATCTTTGGTGGCTCAAACAATTAGTTTAGCTAAAGAAATTGAAGATGATGAAGAAGAGAAGTTTTTGAAGGCCAATCCAATAGTGGTTCTAGTATTGGAAGTTGATGTCAAGAGTATATTCCAATAGGAAAAAAAAAACTCCGATGAAGCAAACTATTGAGATAGTGCTAGGTCAAAAGATAAAAGGTTCAGAACTTAGCAAGTTGCTTGGGGAAAAATCTAAGATTTTAGCTAAGGAGAGAATGGAGCAAGAAGAAAGAGATGCTAAGGAAATGGTGGGAAAGATTTATAACAAGAAATATAAAATGTCTAATATACTTAAAGTGGATGACCTATAGGAACTCAATTTGGGCATGAAAGATGAACCAAAGGTAGTTAAAGTCAACATGAATCTGGAAGGACAATTTCTAGAGGATTTGATTAGATTATTGAAGGAGTACATGGATGTTTTTGCATAGGAATATTTGAAGGGTTTTGGTGTGTTGAACAAGAGGAGCAAGGAGAATATGGAGGGAGAGAGACGAGAAGAGAGACGTGCACACATGTGTGGGAGCCTCGAAACCCAGATAATGATCTCCATTGAGGCAATGCTCTATAAATGGGGTGTGTGTGTGTATATATATATGTGTGTGTGTGTGTGTGTGCATGTGAAAATATAGGGGTAAGGTCACATGAGCTTTACATCCCCAAAAATCTCCCACTTAAGGGTCAATGTGACCGTAGGTGGTAACATATACAAAGAGTGATGTAGGAATATACAATAATTTACAAGAAGATTCTGGATCTCTACCCATACCAATCAACCTACACCAATTGCCTCAAACAAGGTGTGTCCATGCACCTCAAACTACTCTTCACTTATATCGATAAGAGTCGAGCTCACATCTGACTGATGCAAGAACTGATGAAGTTCTTGCAAAGCTCCCACTCGCTTTGTGACTATGTCAATCATCGAATGACTGACAAGTCCAAGTGCAAATGCTCTAATAACAACTGCAAAATCTGGTCTCGAGCATAACAACTCGTACATCAGACTCCTGAATGCTGACGAAACCTATGCTATCCAGGCTAACCTAAGCATGTCAACCATGCCTATATCCAAGGCATCCAAAACACCATGGTCAATACCAACATGTCTTGACATATCTATGTCAACATCTGGCATGAGCGAATCCAAGAATGACTGCATGATCGCTGACTCATCAACATCTAAATCAATCATCCTCTCAACCAAGGATGTTTCTAGCTATGCACCCTAAGAGCTAGTATGCTCTGGCATACATTGTGTATCATAAGATCTATCCTACTCTACCATGGGAGACATGAGCTAACTGCACAACATCAACACCAAGATCAAACTAATGATCAAACTCTAATTGAGTATCATCACAATGCCCTACATGAGCATCCAACTGATCATCTGAAGCATGATCCCTAAGAGCATCCACATGATTAATAAAATAATGCCCTATATAAGCACCACGAGCATCCAAAACATGCTCTACATGTGTGTCCATTTGAGCATCTAAATCCTGCCATACATGTGCATCATGAATATCAATAGACTTATGTGTAGGTAGACAAAATGAGACATGATGAGTCTCACATCACACATAAAGTTGATCTCCCACTGAGACAAGATTGTCTCTCACATGAAGTACCTGTAGTGGATCTGACAAGCATAAGCTATCCCAACTGCAAGTGAAAATGATGCTCACCAAGGAATGCATAAGCATCCACCTGAAGCAACATTGTTGAATATGGTCCCCATGACCACAGTGCCAACATCAAAGCTGTCGATGTGATCTATATCTCACATGAGTCAATGGACTCACTTACATATCATGTAGTCTTTGCCATAATGCACTACATGTCTCCTCATACATAGTAGACTCATATATAGAATCCACAAGTTATAATCGGATAGTGGAGTTGGACAATGTAGCCATATCCAACCATATGTGGTTGGGCATGTCACAAGGTCTCTATGCATCTCTAAGCACATACATGTGTAACCCTGCACGAAACAAGGTATGCCACATCTAATCATTCCATCTCAAAAATTCAATGCCATCAAACTAATAAGAAACCATGTTGGCAATCCAAGAGACTAGAAATAATACTCTATCCTCAATAGGATCACATATGCATATCCATATGCATAACTCACATCACATATGTCTCACTAGAGAAGAAAACCATGTGAATTAACCATGCATCTAGCATGCACATAAAACCATGAGCATAAGTATGTTCACCAAGTCTCCAAAATGACTAAGTAGATATGAAAGAATCATGGAAAATTTTGATAGAGTATCCCCTATAAACTGAGCAATCAAACAAGATAACCAGTAATGAAAGAATAATGAGTAACCTATCACCACCTATCACTGATCCAACCAAAGATAATGGCAAATACATATGCCAAAAAATTGATGGCAATAAACACCAATACAATGGCGATACACCTCCCACGCAAGAATGACTCTTGTAAGATGGTCTAATCTATCATGAATAACTTGTGACCAAGTCCAAGTAAATGGATATAAGCAATGATCCAAAGCTATCACAAAAGCATAAAGGATCTACTAGAGTACTCTTCTAACATAAAAGCCAACAAAATTTTGGCAGCATCTCCTTTGTAAAATGGACTCTGAACCAAAATAACCATGTGCGAATCACCATCTATATATGCCAAGAATCACACTAGAAAATAAGATATCAAATCAATGACCATATGCCAATCAAGATGACAAAAAAATTTGCAACTAAGGCTCCAATTTAGATAATGTTCTTGCAAAGAAAAACAAGGATACAAGTACCAACCAAGATCCAAAATCAACTCTCATAAAAATATGTGCAAGCGAAAAGCAAATCCATAACCAAGTGGCATAATCAAGATATAGACCACAATGCCACTATTTATCCAATACCATGATCAAACTCATGATGACATAAACCTCAAAAAAAAGGTATACCACAATGTCATCTCACATGCCAAATATGTGACAAGATCATGCTCTACTCTCATATAAAGGAGCTACCATAGTGATCATACATGGACAATGCTTTCAAGCTCTAAAAATAAGAGCTCGCACACCAAAACATCTCTCTAAAAGAAGTTCCACAACAAAATGAACCTCAAAAGCAATTAGGGTTCTTGTGGTGAAAATATGCTACTTTGTGTTTTGTTGTTTTAGAGCTGCTAACCTCTGAATTTGGACTTTTGCTCTTCAACAAACTTCAAGAACTCTTTCTTGAATAGATAATGATATATAGAACACATCAATCGGAGGTGTGTAGCTCAAGATATACACAAAACAAACATCTACTATGAATTTCACCTTCACCTGCAACATTATTTCTCTATATTTTGCAATTTGGGTGACCTAGTACTCAGAATCTAGATTTGTATTCTAACACAAAATTGTAGGTTCTTATCCAAGCTACACACAGCAAGTTAAATCGCTTGAATCCAACTTGTAAAACTCAAGTTACGGCCTAAAAAATAATAAGTGTTGTCCAAGTGATTGTAGATTCATGTTCTACATTAGCCTTCATTTTTTTAATTTTTGGTGATTCAGAAATCCAAATCAGATTATCCTCCCTTCTATGAAAATGTAACTCTTTGTCTTAGCTATAGAAAGTAACTTTAAAACGCATGCTTCTAAGCTTCTTTGTTCAAGTTATGGTCAAAATACCGAATAGCTATCGAGAGGTGTTGACCTACATATTCACCTCTTGTGACCTAAGCTTCCATTGAAGCTTCTTGAACACTAGCCTTCAGCAAGCTTTGATACCAATGAAGGGCTTCGGTGTGCTAAACAAGAGGAGAAAGGAGGAGATGGAGGAAGAGAGAAGAGAAGAGAGATGTGCACACATGCATGGGAGCTTGAAACCCACATAATGATATCTGTTGAGCCAATGCTCTATAAATGATGTATATATATATGAATATAGGGGTAAGGTCACATGACCCTTACATCCCCAACAATGTTCATAGGTGAAAAGCATAGATGTGGAATTTTCATCAACATTGGACTAATTTGAAAATGGATGTGGTACCAATAGCACAACAGAGATACAAAATGGATCCAAATTTTGCAAAACAAGTCAAGGAGGAAGTAGATAAATTATTAGCAAGTAGGATTCATTAAACTTGTAAGTCAAGTTACATGGTTGTCACCAATAATTATGATGCCTACGAAAAAATGGGAAGCTCAAAATTTGTGTGGATTACACGAAATTTAATGCAAGGATAATAATGGACCCTTTCCCTATGTCATTTTGTGATGCAGATGTAGTAGTTGGTCATGAAATATACAGTTTTCTTGATGGTTTCTCATACTATAACCAGATCAAGGTGGGTGAGGTGGATCAACACAAAACAGCATTCATCACAGAATATGTAAGTTTGCTAACTAGGATATCTACTGAGTTGGATTTTTGCTTAATCAGATTCTGTTAAAAGTAGTTGTATTTGGATGTACCTGAAAGTCATGTGAATTAAGTATTGTATTTGTCGATACTAGATGGTTCTTTCTATTTAAGAAGGGAATGTGAGGGAAGAAGAGAGTGATATGAGATTGATGTATTGCTTAATGTATGGTGTTTTCCCCATAATATACTAAAGTCTATAGTATTTCTAGTACTGCTCTATCATTCTAAATGTATCTTCGATCTCATATACATTGTGTCAAGTCAATGTTTTCTATAGTTTGGTGTTGTCTGCTATACTTGGTTTTAGCATAAGTAGCAATTGTATTATTCGAGATTAGCAAGCCTTGAGATTTTGGTTATTTTTATGTGTTTTTGAACCCCAATAGATCCATAGGTATGCTATCATAGCCAAACCTTTGTATGAGTTGTTGACTCAATTCAAATGGAGTGATGAATGTGAACAATCATTCAATGAATTGAAGAAGAGATTGAGTTCTGCCCCAATACTAAAGGTGCCTAATTGGAATAAGCCATTCCACATTCATGTGGATGCTTCCAATTTTTCCATTGGATGTATATTGGCACAACCAACAGACGAAGGCAAATTAGATCGTCCTATTGCATACACTAGTAGAAAATTGTACCAAGCCATGAAATTATACTACTACTAAAAGAGAGGGATTATGGATGGTCTATGCAGAGAAGAAGTTTGAACTTTAACTACTAACCAATAATTATTGGTCAACAAACCTTGCAATCGAAGAAGAAGAAGGCTATTCAGATGGTTTATTGGTCAAGATTTGCTAGCCAATAATTATTGGTCAAGATTTTTCATACTTGGTCAACAAACCTTGCAATAGAAGAAGGCTATTTTGATGGTTCATATTATTAATGGAATTTTATTTTGAGGTAGTATTCATGAAGGGAAACACTCATTAGATTCGATCACTTATCAAGGATGATCCATGGAGAACCACCAACGGGAGTAGCTAACAAACTTCTAGACACATGTCTATTCAACCTAGAAGTGTGTCCATCCTGGGCTAAAAAGTTGGTGCCTATGCTTATTCTAGAGGGGCAAAGTAAGGACTGTCATAATAGGCAAACAAATCTTTAAAAAGGGAAGAGACAATCAACTTTTAATATGTGTCCATGAAGGAGAATACCTTCCAATATTGGAAATGACACATGCACGAGCAGCTGGAAGTCATTTCTCAGCTTATAAAATTGTAAAGATGATTCTCTTTGCAGAATTATGGTGGTCAACTCTCCATGTGGATGCAAAAACTTATATGAGAAGTTGTGATGTGTGTCAACAAATAAAATTCTACAGAATAACCGGCAAAAAATGCATCAGATCGTGCAAGAATATGCTACATTGTTTCACACACACTTATGACAACTACCACCAGCCCATGCAAATCTTCCAGATGGTGTGATTACACAGTTGTTCATCAACAGACTAAATCCTCAATTAAAACAGGTTATGATTATTTGTTGTGTTGGAGGAATGATCTTAGATGCCATCATAGTGATGGTGTTGTAGTTGGAGCATAAGGTTGGCGGCTTCACAGAAGATCTGGAGTGGCTAAATTCTAGCAAAAGTAAAAAAGATGATCTGTTGAAACAGGTTTACTGCACAAAATGTAAAAACCTTGGACACGTTGTTGGAAGTTAAGGATGGTGGCTGGTGGATCAAGCTGACCACCAAATCCGATTGGTGCACGCCGAGTGCTTGAAGCAATCTTAGGTATACTGGAGACTTAAAGAGCAATTCAAACTCAAGAGAATGGTTTCACTATACTTTCGCACATTTTACTCCCATAGATGGTTTAATTTACATCACAATTGATCTACTTTGAAATGAATATAAACATACAAGTATGCTCATGCAAGTTCAAATTTACACTTCCCACATCCATTTCGTTCTTGTTGATGGTATTTTGTTGATATAGATGTAATTGAAAAGATTTACTTGACAAGAAAAACCACTTGTTGACTCAAGATTTTTCAATTTCCGATGTCTTGTAATCAACTTTTTATATGAAAACTAAAATAATGTGTGTGAACTCGTAAGCACCAAACAAGTGTCAATAAGTTAAATTTGTTCAGCTAAAATGTCAGAAACTAAATCAAGTTAATTTAGTATTCTACCACAGTCACAGCGCAAGTCAATCATGATTTTTTTTTCACAAAAACACAACGATCGATTTATGTTGGCTATGGTAATGACATTCATCACAGTATTGTTTATCAGAAACTTGTAGCCAACAATTTACATATATAGCTGGCAGAGGCACAGATTCCTTTGTAGAGAAATGAGATCTGATGCCTATGTTCCATATGATAACGGTGATAATACTTGTATAAGCGACAAATCATAGTAGTTTCATCATGCATATCAATAGTGATTTGAAACCTTAATATATTGATGAAATAGTATTTGAATCATGCATATCTCATTGATCAGAGACAGCTAGTCCCAAATGTCAATCTCCTCGATATAAGGACGAAGAAGGTAAAATCCCGAAAAAGGTATTGAGACATTTTCCATTGGCTCCATGGATGAGACATATGTTTCAAAGCCCTGAATTATCAAAGCTTTTGACATGGGGACATGATCATTAAATTACTGATGGAATAATCAGAATTCCTCACGATAGTGTTGCTTTTCAACATATTGATTCTACATGGCCTTATTTTTCACAAAATCCACAGAATCTAAAGTTAGGAGTTGCATTAGATGGGATTAATCCATTCTCCATGAAATCTAGTAAATGGTCAACATGGCCAGTGGTAGTCATAAACTACAATCTTCCGCCATATCTTAGCATTAAAAAGGAACATTTAATTCTTTCACTTTTAATTCTAGGAAAAAGACAAGTTAAAGATATGAATATATATCTTGCTCCTCTCATTGAGGATTTCCAAGAGTTATGGAGAGGTATTAATTTCATTGATGTATCAAAAAGCATCAATGAAAGATATATTACGGTTCGTGGTATTGTGGCTTGGACTATTCACAATTTTCTAGGATATGGTGTTTGTTCAGGTATTGATGTAATTTTTTTATTCAATATGCATACAAATAAATGTGAGTTAATCTAATTATATTTTTATCATTTTCATGATGCAAGAATATCTACTAAGGGTTATAAAGCTTATCCATATTGTGGTGATTGGTTGAGATCAATCTATAGTAAGAATCTCAACAAAAATATTTATCTTCGACATCAATGACTCTTGCTTGATGATCATCCATTAAGATCTAAAAGAGAAATGATACATTTTAATGGAAAGCTTGAAATAGGTTAGTGTCCAAAACCTATGACGCCTATGGATTGGTATAAAAAATGGACAGATAGATCTTTGATAGATCCAGAATCAAAAATCTTCACTGATGATGAAGATAATGAGAATGTGAAGAGAGGTAAAGGAAAATTGGCACTCGTAGAGAATATATCAATATGGTATTATTTGGAGTATTGGAAAGAGTAAGAAGTATGTCATCTTCTGATCATATGCATATATTCAAGAATATTGGTTATTCATTATAGCAGCATCTTCTTGGCCTAAAAGATACCATAGCATCAAGGAATGATTTGAAGGATCAAAACTCAAAACCAAAGTTATGGCTAGCTTTTTATAGACATCGATAGGAAACAACTTATGCACCTGCTCCTTGGGTACTTACAACAAAAGAGATACAGACCATCAACAATAGGACTCAATTGATTTAGAATCCTATAGGATATGGAGCATCTTTCCAGAACATGTTTACTATGGATGATAAGAGCTTATCTGGGTTAAATACCCATGAATGGCATAACTTCTTGAAACATATTTTACCTTTGGTTATCAATGGATGTACAAGAAAAGGAGTACGAGATGTGATCTATTGTCTTGGATCACTTATAAGGTAATTATGATACTTTTATATTTAATATATATATGTACATTTGATATCTTTTATTTTTGAATTAACTTCTTTATTTTTTTTTTTATGATATGTATAGGTGGATTACATCAAAAGAGATTGACAAAAAATCGATCCCACAAAAAAAAACATGAATGTAAAGAGCTACTATGTTTGATGGAGAAAGAACTTCCTACTTCATTTTTTGATATTCAGGTTCATTTATTAGTCCATCTTGTAGATGAAATAGAGATTGCAGGTGTTGTCAACACTCGATGGATGTTTTGGGTTGAGTACTTTATGGGTATATTAAAAGGTTATGTGCGACAAAGAGTGAAACCAGAAGGATCCATGGCAAAGGGTTGGATGCTTGAAGAGTGCATGTACTATGTTCGTGAGTGCCTTGAGAGGGTCCATGAAGAATCTCCATGTGCATGGACCAACGAGTCTTCTTCAAAAATAGCAGATGAGGTATTATGAGGTAAGAGAGTTCCATTTTTATTTACATTTCAAGAAAAAAATGATGTTTCTACTTTTGGAGCATATAATAGCAAATGCATGCAAGCATTCCTTAGCGAGTACGAATAGGAACTTCAAAATCTCCGAAGTAAAACAGAGAGAAACAAAAGATATAGACGTAATCTTGATAATAATGAGATTACAAATATATCTTCTTTCATGGATTGGCTATATAGTCGTTTGCAACGCGCCAACGCAAATAATGAAGAAATCTCAGATGAGCAAAGAGAGTTAATGATAGGTTGTGAATGAAAGGTAATTTTATTTTAATAATATTTTGTTTTTTTCATATATGTATATTAGTTTCTATTTACTAATTTAATTTCTTTTGCAAGCTTGAATATTCACTAATATGTGGGCTTTTGGACAACATATTACAATCAAAGCCATTGATTCTTTACGTAAAACAAAGGATTCTAGTATTGTTGCTTCTTTCAAGCAACTATCATGTGCTAGCTCAAAAGACACAAACCTTATAGATGGCGAACTTTGTTTGGGAAATTGATTCTTCCAAGGAATGCGATCTACTAAAGAACCATATATTCTTCCTAGGCATATTGAACATACAAGCATCTGGGCTCTGGTGATAGCTTGCATAGGCACGTATGTAGGGTTGGATCCATCTGCGTTGTTTACAATACCTATCACGTTGATCGGTGTCACATTCGAAGCATTAACAGGGTTCTTAGGACAATCTTTTATGATGTGCTCTTTGCCACAGTCGGCACAAAAGCCTTGGATGTTATAGTACTGTGATTGTCCTGCTATCGGAGGATGTGGATAATCCTTTATGAAGTGATCTCCTTGGCACCTAAAGCATGGTCCTCTAGGGCCCTATGGTCTTTGTTGTCTCAATTGGGGCCGCGGGTTTGGGTTTGTGTACATCACATTAGCATAGTCTGGCTCCCAACTAGGTTCCACTGGTGGACTATCATAATGATATGTCTCCACATGTTCTGGTGACTCCGTGTAATAAGCGGGTGGACTATCTACATGAGTGGAGTCAAAACTATTTGAATTCGGGTCACTCTCTGTGATCAAAGGTGAAGAAGGCACTAAGGCCCTACTTAGGTTCTCTTCTGCAGCAGTGTATTTGACTGAGATGACATTCGCTGGTGGGGGTGGCTGCTGAGCTAAGACAGGTTGAGGTCTCTGTTGAGCCTGGTATGGGTAGTTCTGAGGAGGCCTATAGTAATAAGGCTGAGCATTGTAATGGCCTTGATACCTACCTGGCTGTTGGTATGCTTGCGGGTAGTTCTGTCTCACGGTCTGTTTGTTGTATGGGCAGTCCTGAGCCATATGATTTGTGTATCTTCTCTCAATTGTACAGTATTGGCCACTAGGGTTGGCTTGTGGTTGTGGTGCATTGGGACACACATTTGCCAAATGATTTCCACCACAAGTGTAACAATGCTTGTTTGTTAGTACCCTAGGTTTGCTAGAAACTCCTAGTTTCTGGGCCACTTTTTCTGCTAGGTCTTCTATCGAGTTAGACAATTTTGTGGATGCTAGAGATGAACAGTCTGAGTCCTTATAGACCTTTGAGAGTTCCAATTCGTCTCCTAAGTTGTCCTCAATGTCTATACAAATTCTTACACATTGCTCTAGCGTTCTGGGTTCTTTTAGGTACACATAGGAGCGTAGTTTAGAGCTCAACAAGCCATCTAGGAACAATGACACTTGCTTGGCTTGTGAGGGTAGCTCTTGCATTGGACATCGTTCAACATATTGTCTAAACCTACGTCCTGCGAGTCTAACTGTTTCTTGAGGGGTCTGTTTGAAGCTATGAATCAACGAAGACGTGTCATGTCTAATCCCACTTTTAGAGAATTCAGTGATGAATGACTCTAAAAAGTGATGGATGTCTCTAAATTGCCTCTGTTGCAACGGTTGGAACCAAGTTAAAGCGGTATTCTTTAACGTTAGTCCAAATGCGTTATATTGCGTGAACATATCTTCAACTTGTTCGGCTCTTAGTACTTGCTTGAATTCTGCAACATGGTCATAGGGATCTCCTGTCCCATCAAAGTAATTTTTCATGGATTTCACTAATTGAGTGGGTCTCAATATTCTTGCGTGTTCACGTGGTCTAGGTAGAGGAAAATCATCTCTACCACCTGGTATTCCATGATCTCTTTGTCTATCTGCTCTATTAGTGTCCATGGTTGTTCTATCTCTCCCCATGGGGTGATTAAAGCTTACTTCCAGTCTCTCTTTATTTCTCTCTCTTTGATTTCCATGGGCTGATGATGTTCCTACCCCTTGTTGACTTGTATTCATGTTCGTTCTAGATGGAGGAAATACCAATTCACCTCTCCATGTGTATGTGCTTTTAGCGTGGTCAGGCACCACAAAGACTCTTTCTGAAGTCTCATCCAGGTATACAACCTTTCCAGGTGTATCCGGGTCCTTGAACTCGTGTATCGTGATGATACCTACCTCACTAAGTAGTTCTGTCTTGTATCTCCAAAAGGCTTCATCAGTTTCTTTATTTACAAACAACTCTATGCTTCTGTTGTCCTGAGGGATCCATTCTGGGATTAGTACTCGTGTCAGTACCGATTTCCCTCTAGGTGTTCTAGGCTCTTCTAATGGTTCTTTTCCTTGAGATTTAGTTTCCGTCTCTGGCTGAATCACGCCAAACTCGTTGGTATTGTTTGGCTGCGTACTTAGGATGTACATCGTTCCTTCTTTGTCTATGTACGCGTCTTCCTCAAATTTCACCACTGGATGTTCCAATCCAATGGGTTGATTGGGGTTGTGCATTTGCACCACTTGCCTTCGCAAACCATCCTCATAGATGCGAGCACCTAATCGGTTGGTTCGGAGAAACTCTAGTTGCATTCTATAGGGTCCTTCTAGTTTTTCTAAATAGGCTACATTCGACCCTCCTTCTGGTCTTTCTGTGCTAAATGCCATCTCTGATTCACTCATGTCTGAGTTCTCGTAGGGATAACTAGTGTTCAATTGTTGAGCCCATGATCATGCAGTAGTTCTTACACTTGCCTCTGATGATCTAAGGCTTCGTCGGTCTGACTTACCTATATGTTTGCCCGATCTAAGGTTCATTAATTTTCTTCCTTGCACACTCAGTACACGTTCAGATCGTCAATGATTCTTTGTTATTACTTTCTTGATTCTTTTTAACTTTTCTTTAGGTTCTTGTCTTAATGTATGCGTCAGGAATTCGACTTTCTGTGGTACTTTGAGTTCTCGTTCCGTCAGACTTATGTTCTTTCCTTTAGGTTTTCGTGTCACACACCTTTATCTTTAGTCTTGGACTTGATAAATTTAATTCTCTTGAACTTGAGGCGTTCCTATCGTCTTAAATCCACAATACTACCGTTTATCCCAAGCTAAAAATTGACTGAGGGGGTTGAGTAATCTTCCAACCTCGAGTCAGCTTTTTTGGTTGCTCTGATGCCCAAGAAGCCGCACTTCCCAAGCTTTATGCCCTTCACTGCCTTGCCTTGGTTGCCTTTGATTGCCCTTGCTAGACCTTGAAAAATCCAATATTAGACCAATTCACAGTTGGATGATCAAGCACTTGAGTCTATACCCCTTTTTAGTCCCTTCCCTTTTGCCCAACTTTTCAATGTTTGCCCCCTGGCTTTCTAGTCCCAAACTAGGTCAACCTCAAAATAGCTTATCTAAAAATAGACATATTCTTTAAGAAAAAAACAGTAGTACTCGTAGAGAGCTTTCTAACGAGCTATTAAGCTCAAAAAACGGACTTCGGATGAAAAAGTTATGACTGTTCAGGCCCTGGGGGGTAAAAACTGACAAACAGGTTTTTCTCCAAATATGAGCTAAGGGGTCTCCTATGAGTATAATCACCCAAAAATTTCCCAAAAATAGCCCCAAAATTGGCCAACAAATGAAACCCTAAAATTTGCGATGGGGGTGCACAATCGCGATGGCGTGAGACAATCGCGATGGTCTGGGACCGTCGTGATGGTCCAAGCGAACCATCGCGATGGTCTAGACGTGAATGATCGCGATGGCGTGAAGTCGAACCGTCGCGATGGCTCGATCAGGTGGACAATCGTGATGGCGTCAGTCAACGGTCAACGTGAACAATCGCGATGGTCCAAAGTGAACCGTCGCGATGGTCACAGATGTGATGGCGTGAGCCAATCGTGATGGTCAGGGCGCGATGGCTTGAGCCAATCGCGATGGTCCAAAATTCGAGTTGTCGCGATGGTGTAAGGGTGTCGTCGCGATGGCGTGAAGTGTGAACCGTCGCGATGGTCTAGCTTGCCACGTGGCACCGTCGGCGCGATGGCGTGAGCCAATCGCGATGATATGGGGTCAACCAAACAGTCGCGATGGTCCGCGAACCGTCGCGATGGTCCAAATGAACCGTCGCGATGGTCCGGCCGAGCCGTCGCGATGGCGTGAGCCAATCGAGATGGTGTGACACAATCGCGATGGTCTGAGACCGTCACGATGGTCCACCAAAATGAGAATTTTGCAGATGCGTCTGTGGATTCGTGTGTGCGCTTGTGTCGCCTATCCCGTGGTGTGGTCGCTTACCAAAAATTCCGCACTTGGCAGACCATCGTGATGGTCTGACACAGATGGAAATCTCTAACAGAAACTGAAAATTTTACCTTCCAACGCCACTTCTTGCTATACTCTTACCATCACACATTCGTCCTAGACTTGATCCCCGGCAACGGCGCCAAATTTGGTGTTGCTCTAGCACAATGGTGAGAACCACGTTAAGAAGCTTCACCTCCTTAATTGTCAATCCGCGGAAGAGATAGGAGTGATATGAAGATCGTGAATGTGAGATGATGTGAGAGTGAAGGTGAGAAGCACCAAGATGCACACACACATACACACACACAATGAAGAGACAAGCAAGACACAATGGAAGGTGGGAAATTAGCTCTATTACTTAAGAACACTATTACAAGCTCAAAATAGCTCTAAGCTCTTCTCTACTCAAACAAGCTAACCTCAAAAATGAGCTCTCTAGCTCTTTTTATAGTTTCTAGACTAGTTTTGACCGGTTTCACATCTAGTGACCGGCATAGTTAAAAATTAGGTCCTAGATGCTATTTGGAAGGGTAAACGGTGTCTAAAAATAACGAAAATTGATACGATTGTTCTACCTAAGCTCCTCAAGCTTGAGGACTCCTCGGCTTGCACAAAATGGAGCTAGAAATTAACAAAAGGGTTTTTCTATGTTACATATGTTACAATAGTGATAAAAATCACTGTTGGAGGTTTTTGAAAAGTACTTTTAAAACATGATTCTTTGGAAAAAGATTCGACTGGCTCCCTGCTCTGTCATTACATGCTTCCACGTCTTCTATGCCTCTGGCTACTTCCAACACCTCGTTTGAGATGTTTGATTTGGGGCATTTGCATCACTATTTGGGCATTCAGTTTATGCAAGTTGATGGTGGAATGGCTTTGTGTCAAACGAAATATATTGACACATTATTGCAGCATTTTGTTCTTGAAGACTATAAGCCTATTGCCACTCCTATGGAGACAAGTTTACGATTGAGTCTTCATGATGCCGGAGATGCATTTGATGCTGTTGTCTATCAGTAGGCTGTTGGATGCTTGATTTACTTATGCATTACTCGGCCAGATATTCAATCTGTTGTCTCACAGATGAGCAGGTTTATGCATTGCCCAGGAGTCATGCATTGGAAGGCGGTTAAGCGCATCTTTCGCTACTTGAGTGGTACTCGGCTACTTGGGTTGTTTTATCCCAAGGGGGGATCACTACCGCCAGATTTGCATGCTTTTCCTGACTCAGACTGGGCTGGTTGCTATGACACTCGTGTGTCCACAGTGGCTTTTGCTTCATGCTTGGTAGCTCATGTATATCTTGGTTGAGCAAGAAGAAGCCTACTGTGGCCACTTCCAGTTGTGAGGCTGAGTATAGGGCAAGTTTCACAGCGATTGTTGAGTGTGTGTGGCTCAGATGCCTTGTGGCTGATTTGGGTGTTGGCCAGTCTTCTGCCACCACCATCTTCACTGGCAGTCAGAGCGCATTGGCAGTTGCGATGAACCCTGTGTTCCATGCTCGCACTAAGCACATTGAGGTGCTTTATCACTATGTCAGGGAGAGGTTCTCTGCTGGGGAGATTAGCTTGGCATATGTGCCCACGCAGGAGAACATTGCAGACCTTTTCACGAAGGCTCTGCCTAGGGAGAAGTTTGAAGCTTTCCACAAAGCTTTGGGCTTACTTCCTTTTGTGGAGTGATTTCCACATAGCTTGGCACTTCCTTATACATGAGTGCGAGCTCCTTGTTCACCGCATCACTCCCAGGGGGGATTTGTTGATATATTTAGGTAGTGATATGTGTGAACACACTAGGACCGCCGGGGTACTTTTTTCCCTCTTTAGGAGGTTTTTTCCCCCGGCTTGTATATATGCCTATTGCCCTAATGGGCTACTTATCTTTGTACATTCTCTAGTAATACATTTAGTATTGTGTGTTTGTGCTCCAAGCTTCTTCTTCCTCCTTGTGCTGTTCGTGTGCTTCCGCAAACGTCTATCTCCAACACCTCATTGGTTTTCCTCCATTTTTCTTCCACTACCGCCTCATGCTCCACTGAAGAGCATAAATAAGTAACAAACAAGAAGGTATCTATAGGATCATTCCATCCGGTTACCCCTTGGATCTCACTGCTTGCTAACTTTAAGATTTCATGATGCATCTTTCCTCGATCTAGGGACTTAATCACTTTAGACGACGATTTTATGTCACTATTTTCATCAATTACTTGACATGCATATGTAGATGTATGAGATGTTGAAGCAACATTACCAGAAGCGCTAGGGAAAAACACTCTCATGCCTCCCCGAACAGAATTAATGTTTACTTTTTCTCCAGTCTTCGAGTCATAAGTATTTCTCCTTTATGAACACTAGAGTCTTAGCCAATGCTTCTTTAAAGTTCTCACACGAGTATCTGTTGTGCTCCAAAGAGTCACACCAGATGCATCTTTTAATTTCAAGAGCTTTTGGGACTTTATTATTAGTTGTTTGTGGGGTTTGGGATTCCATCATCTGCTTAACACTCTGGATCGTGAGATCACTAAACCTTTTAAACATCTCTTCCATGGTGTTATGAGGCACAACCTCCTTCCCGGTTGGTTGATTAACCTGAGCATTTAGAGCAGGCTGATGTGGTGCCTGTATTTGCTCTTCTTGTAAGTCCTCCTGCCAATCTTGCATGAATTTTGCCATGGCTCTTTTCTTTTCTACATACCTCTTTACTGCTGCTTCTACCTCATCCCAATCCTTTGTAAGCCCAGAATCTGTCTCCATGTCTTGCAATTATGGGAGAAGTTCCTTGCGGGCCTTTATATCTATCGCTCCTAAAAACAATGAAACCCTTTCATGTTCCATCGCTCTCTTATCATGTTCTGTCAGGTCATTGTATTGATGGTCAAATTCCTTTTGTATATCCAACATGGTTTGGTCTTTCGATTTGTGAATCCACTTTAAGAACGTTGCTCGAGTTACTTTATCAATGTCCTTGATAGTGAACGCATTTATTAGAGCCAATTTATATTGTGGCCACCTCATGTGGGCCACCATTGTTAAACGGTCACGTAAATGCAGCTCCGACACATATACAAAGTTTTCAATAAGTTCTATGTCATTTAGGGGAGTAAGCCCAATTCCAAGGTATCGAGCTTTGAGCTCATATTCTTTAAGAAATCATGTGACTTTTTTACCATCAAAGTAACCACTTCGTTTAATAACTTGTTCGTTGGAATACTTGAATGGCACTTTATCTTTTTTAATCTTGCTGGAAGCATAAGAGCTGGGTTATAACGTCCATTTGGGAAATTGTAGTGTCGCCCATAAACAATAACATGATAAGAGCTTTTCTAATTTCACTTCTTGCTAAGCCTTTCACTCCTAAGCTCGAAAACTCTACACTCACCTCCTTTCACATTAGGTTCACCAGGTATGTCGTCGAAATTCGTGACAAACAGGGAGAATCAAGGTTTTTATATAGCTCCTTGGTCTAATCTGAGAAGGCCTAAAATGAATTATCGCCTTTATGTTCAAATATGCATTAGAACCAATCTATATTGCTTCTTTAGAACCAATCTATATTGCTTCTTTAGAACTAATCTATATTGCTTCTTTAATCTATATTTGCTTCTTTACAGCAAATAGTGCAAAACAACATGTAGGATTGCTATAAAACTTGCAGGAACTTCAAGTACTCAGCGCAATTCTTAAAGTTATTATGACCAAATGCATAAGGCCAAAAAAAAAAACGAAAGTTTTTTCAGATTGATCCTCTCAAAGCAAAGCAAGCAGCACATGTCTCTATTCGATAGAGAATCCATTAGAAGTGGATGGAGACGTTCAAAACTTTTCCCTTTTTCAGCTACCTTGTGTTAACGCATCAAAACACATTATTCATTAATTCATCATTTAACGCAATTCATGACTCATCGAAGCTTCTATACGTCAACCGAACAATCTTTATTTCATCAAGCGTTAGTGCCTAAAATGAATATCATCAAAATAAACCTTCATATGTCATTCTAGTTAAAAGGAACATAATGTTTACAAGTTCTTACGTTGCGAAAATCCTGTCTTCATTCAACTGTGAACGCATTACTTTTTGGGACATAAACACATTCAAAACACGGATTACAGTGAGTGAATTTGCATGTACTTTTGATACAATAGTAAAAAAGGAAACAATTAAAGACAACGAATATTAAGCGCAGAAAATTAAACGAAGTTATATACTTTCGCACTACTACCGGATAAAGCAGTTGACAATTTAAAAGCATCCTTCATCATCAAATCATAATCAACGACACAGAGATCATGGAATGGAGCAAAGTGGCACATCATATTCGACCGTTTTGAGCATTGTAGTTTTTATCATATATATATATATATATATATATATATATATATATATATATATATAATATGTTGAAATGACACAATAAGGATACCAGAGTAGGGAAACAAAAAGCTTTTAAATTCATCAATACTTGAAACTAATTTATATAATTAACAGAGAATAGCGCAAAACAAAACCTGTTGCACACCATTGTCAATAAATGTAAGAACATTGTCGTTGACAGATGATAGTAATTGGCAAATCCGTGTGAGATGGTTGTCCACACAATCAAATCAGTGCCCTGTCAGAGTTCTCCTGACGGCATCCGTGCTTAGCTCCATGCTCACCTCAGAGCACACCAAGACTATGTACCTTCGTACATTGACACAAAGGTCCTCTCTTCCTTGCGAGCTTTTCCCTTAATCTCCCTCTTCAGAACTCCATTCTTTGCATGTTTTCCTTCAAGCTTTCTTGAACTTTTGTCAGCGTATATTCCCTCTTCTCCCCTTTACTTGTATTGATCTCTATCATTTAAAATCCAATTCCTCAGAAAACAAGAAGAGTTGCTTCCCTTTTAATTGCAACTAGCCCTGAATTTCATGTTTTCTTCTTTGAACATAACTTCCAAGTTCCATGTACTTCCCCGTTGCCAGTCCTCCCCCGCCTCTCAAGAGTTCCGCTCTGTCAGCATTTGTTGGAATACAATATCATATTGTACATTATCCCATGGTCAAATTTTGATCAGGTTATAGCATATGTACCATTTCTTACTAGTTCATCTACAACTAACGGCGACCAGCGCCTTGGATACAACAAAAGCTTCCCAACCATGGGGTGTGAGTCCGAATCCCACGGACGGCGCAGCGGAAACGTGAAGCTTTTTTATCATGCTTTAGCTTTTTTTTCATACGGTGAGCGATCACGGATTCTGACGCGAGCACGTGTGTTTTCTTTTGTTTTTTGAAGACGACAGCGATCATATTACAAATAGCTTTATCAAATACTTTTAGAGGACCTTTTCAAAGTATAAGCAATACTATATAAGAAGAGCATGGCTCATTGTTATTACATCCTTCACCTAGTTTCAACACCAAGCTTTGGAGAGCTTTGGTACCTCAATAGAGGTAGTGCTTTTAGCACATAGGGCAACCATGGTGCTATTTTGGAGCATGTTGAGGAGTGGCTATGGAGTTCTTCTTGGAGAAGAAGAGTGTGCTCACACTCTTGCTTATGGAGAGGACTTACCTATTAGCAGCTTGGTGGTGTGGATCAACCATCTACATGATGTATTTGAAGATTGTCTTCTACATGAAGATTTCGGGTTACTTCAAAGACATTGGATGGTGGCTAACATAAGATTTACATCTTATGTTAAAAATTCAGGTACATTTTCTCTTTATGCACACAAGTACTATTTGAAGTATATGGAAGTGGCATCCATATCAGAAGGAGTCCTATTCGGCATAGGTACAAGAGAATCAGTACATGTATGCTTTATGCATATTTGGATGAGGTGTTAGAGAAGGTGGTTCACATGAGTTTGAGGATTTCTGTCAACAAACTTGTTAGCATTCTTTGCTACTTTTGTAAGTATGTGATCTTTTCACATACGTATCTGACTTAGGGTCTTCCATAGCCTAAGGTTAGATGAGGGTTTGTTGATTATTAGTTTTAGACTGATCCTTCCTCTTTCTGTCACTCATATTCACTCTTCTACAACCTATTAGGTCACACATCTCATGTATATTCAAATTTCTATCCATACATCTGGATATGTTTGTTACATTTGTACATTCACTCATCCATCTATTTCTGTTCACATAGAGTGGTTGAGAGTTTTGCTCCCACATTGTACATTGAACATTGGTATATATGATAGTGTGAGTAAGTGGTGGCTTACGTAACACTTTACACGTTGTCTAGTCTCTCTTTATCTTTGTCTCATCATTTGTATGATTAAGTGTGGTATGTTCATGTTTTGTCAATATTGAAATATTGCTAGATTCTATGTTGTATATGGACCTATGGAACCTTGGACCTGTGGTATTAGTAATGGGCCTACCTCATTTCCAACATTTGGTATCAGAGCTTTAGGGCTTTGGCATCAGAACATTTAGGCTCTCAAATTCTCAGGTTCCCAGACTTCTAGGTTTACAACATATGATTTAAGAGCATCTTCTAACTTTGACATTTGACATACATACTTAATCTAGACGAGTAGAGATTTGAGAAATTTGACAATTGAGCCACATGTTTATTCATCATTGTGGAGTATGAAGTTGATGATCTATTAGCAGCCGAATACTTTTGAAAAAGTATGAAAATACTTTACAGAAAGTATTATTTGAAGACCAAGACTTGATGAAGAGAAGGCTAATTCAAATTCAAGGAAGAACAATGGTTTGAGAAGATGAAGGAATCAGATCAACATCAAATCACAGGTATCAATTTTTACTATCAGATTATCATTTGCAGGTCATATCTTAGAAGAGCAGTTATGAAGAGATTTGAAGGATTCAAGGAGTGCTTTTATACACTTTCATTATTTGAAAGTTAAAGGCTACATCAAAACAGGTATCTAGAGGTTTTTCTAGAGAGTTTTGAGAGATCTCTTTCATGGCAAGAAAACTCATCTAAGAAGACAAATGCGGAGAGCATCAGTTTTGTTTTTAGCCAATTTTGTGTTTTAAGTTGGTTGGAAGTTTTTTGCTCACATTTTATCAAGACAGATAACTATAGAAAGGTAATTCATCATTCAGACAAAAGGTTGGTGAATTCAGTCATATCAGTCATTTGAAATAGAATTTTGATTCAAGAGATATGAGGAGATGATAAAACATGATTCCATGTTCACTTCCATTTGTATACCATGTTTGTTTTTGTCTCTTACTCTTAGCACTAGAGGAAGAGAAAAAGTTCATTTGAAGAAGTCAAGAGTGCTTGCTATTTCAAGATGAAGAGAACAAAAGGTATGGAAGAGAAGTATGAAGATGTTGACATCATCATGTCGAAGAAAGATGCAGAAGAAGAAAGTCCATCATTTCCAAAAGAAAAGTAAGGCTTCCTTTTCTCATACATTTCCCATATACTTTTCCTACTTTATCCTTTACATCCAAAGACAAGACTATGAGAACATCTTGTATGAAGATAGTCTAAAGAAGAAGCAGTTTCTTGTTTTGCATTATACTTGGTCATGATTTAGTAGATTTGACAAAGAATTGGATTGAGAGAAAGAAAAGCAGTAGATTTTGAAGACAACTTGTATGTTTTGACTCGTATATATGAGTTATATATATAAGTTGAAGCTTTTAAGCAAGCAGCTTATATGTTCCCTCAAAGAATTCTTGAAGTGTCAATACAGAGCTACTCGGTATATGGCAAGCTGCAGAGAAGTATATTTCTTCTTTATCTAACTCTTGAGGTAAAAGAGTTTTTTGTAGCAGATGTTGAAGACTTGGGTTGAGGTTTTGTGTTTGGAAAGGTTACCTCATATTCAGTATTTTCAGGAAACTTCAGAAAATTCAGATTTTTTGATGTACTAGTTAGTTGAAGAATCTACTTTCTATGATTGTCTTAATTTTTGGATACATGATTGTATTAAAAAAGGTGTTCCATAAGATCCTATCACTTGATTGAGAAGTGGAGTTATTCAAAAGAAACTCAAGAAAATACTATCACATTTCACCCGGGTAGAATATGAAAAGATGAAGTATCAACTTGCAACTTTTGGAGTTCTCAAGGTGAGAAATTTGTCCACTTATGTTTCAAGTAGGAGTTGCGGATTCTTGGGAAGGATTTGTTTGAAGAAAATTTTTACAACTTTGTAAGAAGCATGAACAATTGGAGACATTCAGGTAACAAATCAAACATTCAGTCATGAAGGTTTGATGAGAGCAGATTTTACACAGGTATTTTTTTGGAAAGATCTTGAATGATCTTGAGTATTTATGAGTTAGTTGTCTATCCTTTGTTTGAGAAAGTTCTTAGTATTGGAAGAAGTAAGTCAAAGATTCAGATTCTATCAGATTTGTGTTGCAGAAAAATAGAAGAAGATACTTGTTACGTTGCAGAAGATTATGAATCCTAAATGATTTCAACAAGGTTTTTATGATAGATCAGCTAACCTTATTCTAGATTTTGGGAAGCTGAGGAGTAAAACAGTGAAAGCCATTACCATCTGCAGTGCTAATAAAAGGGTTCAGATATTTTGTCTCAAGACACAGGTATTGATGTTAAGGAAGCAATGCTAAATCACTGAAGATCAGATTTATTGAAAGAAGAAGGACGTCTAAGATTTCATAAAGTTTGATATACTTTGAAGAATACTGGATACTAGTGTTAAGTCATCCATGGGGGGTGATGAAACATGAAGACTTATTTTTTCAGCCATATGTAAAAGAATGCAGAGTCATACCTAAGGTATTCCTATATTTCCTTTGTCAGGTTCGCTTTATGTTCTAGCTTTGAAAGAAGAAAGAAGAAGGAGAATGTCTGGAGAAAGTTCCTGTTAGGATGTTCTTGTTCAAGAGAAGGTTCCAGAGTTCTATTGAAGAAAAGCTTGATATTTCAGAGAGGTATGTTTAAAAAGTGTGCACATATATGTTTATACCAGATTCTGAAGGAAAGAGGTATGAAGGATTTACAGATTGAACAAAGATGAAGACATGATGACATCATAGATTTTTTGCTAAGACTCATGAGTTGATTTCAGTTGAGTTAAGTTGAAGTACAGTAAGAGATGAACCAGCAATGTTCACAATACACTAAGTTGTGAGTTATCAATCACAGGCTCTAGGATTCAGTTCTTGATTTTGTTTAGTGTATCTATACGACGCAACAGAAATACGTTGAGAAAACTTTCGTAAGGTAAATGCAAATATGTGGATCCTAGTCTATGTTTTTAGGTTTGAGAAGACAAAAGATAGCAAGTTCAGTGTCAGTACTTGCTACATTTGTTGTCAAGCAAATGATTGCTTGATGAGTATACTATTAGATATCTAGTTTGCATATTTTCTCAAGTATTATGGTTCATATTCAACAAGTTCAGGTTGTTTGAAGGAAAGTCAAATTCAGTTTTGAAGAAGGCTTTTGAAGAAAAGATTTGAAGGTTGATTCGGGAGTAGAAGCTTGAAGCTTGTGATAGTTTGCAGATCCAGTTCAATTTGTACAAAAATGACATTGCAGGTGGGATTGTTGGAATACAATATCATATTGTACATTATCTCATGGTCAAATTTTGATCAGATTATAGCATATGTACCATTTCTTACTAGTTCATCTACAACTAACAGTGACCAGCGCCTTGGATACAACAAAAGCCTCCCAACCATGGAGTGTGGGTTCAAATCCACAGACGGTGCAGTGAAAACGTGAAGATTTTTTTATCATGCTTTAGCTTTTTTTTCATACAACGAGCGATCACGGATTCCGACGCGAGTGCGTGTGTTTTCTCTTGTTTTTTGAAGACGATAGCGATCGTATTACAAATAGCTTTATCAAATACTTTTGGAGGAGCTTTTCAAAGTATAAGCAATACTATATAAGAAGAGCATGGCTCATTGTTATTGCATCCTTCACCTAGTTTCAACACCAAGCTTTGGAGAGCTTTGGTACCTCAATAGAGGTAGTGCTTTTAGCACATGGGGCAGCCATGGTGCTATTTTGGAGCATGTTGAGGAGCGGCTATGGAGTTCTTATTGGAGAAGAAGAGTGTGCTCACACTCTTGCTTATGGAGAGGACTTACCTATTAGCAGCTTGGTGGTGTGGATCAGCCATCTACATGATGTATTTGAAGATTGTCTTTTACATGAAGATTTTGGGTTACTTCAAAGACATTGGATGGTGGTTAACATAAGATTTACATCTTATGTTAAGAATTCAGGTACATGTTCTCTTTATGCACACATGTACTATTTGAAGTATATGGAAGTGGCATCCATATCAGAAGGAGTCCTATTCAGCATAGGTACAAGAGAATCAGTACATGTATGCTTTATGCATATTTGGACGAGGTGTTAGAGAAGGTGGTTCACATGAGTTTGACGATTTCTGGTAGCAAACTTGTTAGCATTCTTTGATACTTTTGTAAGTATGTGATCTTTTCACACATGTATCTGACTTAGGGTCTTCCATAGCCTAAGGTTAGATGAGGGTTTGTTGATTATCAGTTTTAGACTGATCCTTCCTCTTTCTGTCACTCATATTCACTCTTCTACAACCTATTAGGTCACACATCTCATGTATATTCAGATTTCTGTCCATAAATCTGAATATGTTTGTTGAATTTGTACATTCACTCATCCATCTATTTTTGTTCACATAGAGTGGTTGAGAGTTTTGCTCCCACATTGTACATTAAACAGTGGTATATACGATAGTGTGAGTAAGCGGTGGCATACGTAACACTTTACACGTTGTCTAGTCTCTCTTTATCTTTGTCTCATCATTTGTATGATTAAGTGTGGTATGTTCATGTTTTGTCAATATTGGAAGATTGCTAGATTCTATGTTGTATATGCTGGACCTATGGAACCTTGGACCTGTGGTATTAGTAATGGGCCTACCTCATTTCCAACAGCATTTCCTTCTCGAATCTGACCGCAACCATCGAAAGAAAAAAGAGAGAGAGAGCCTTTCAGATCTATGCCTCTGTTTTTATAATCCCATTGCACTTGCCTTTTTGGGATAGATCTGCCACACAATTTCTTTCTTTTTCCATCTTAAAAAAAAAAAACACCCCTCTTTTTTATATACATTCACAGTGATTTATATGAATAAATAATAGTCGTTCCAGGCACACACATTAATAAGCTCATGCACATACATGCATACATTCAATTACACAAACATACATGCATATATTAAATGCACATTAGGCTCATAGTGCACATAAGCATTTCATACATACATACATGTATATATAAACTCACACACGATAACATTTAACATGCACACATATCTAATAACATATAGAAGCACACATGCACATAAATGGATGATAGTGTTTAGTTACTAATGTTTATGTAAGTACACATTCTATGCTTATGGAGAAGCATCAAATAGCTTTTACATGTTTTATGTGCAGGTTCATACAATCCATAATTGGTATCAACATATGATGGACGAGTTGATAAACGATAGAAATCATTGTATTACAATCATGTCGATATGGCTTCATTCAAGCTAGAATTTGCTTGATAATCCTACCTTTAAATTACGGCTCCTGATCAAATCATGGCTTGGTCGTCGAATCTCGACCACAGTGTGCAAATGCCAATGGACTTTGACTGTCAATGAAGACGGTGGTGGTAGAAGATTGACCAACACCCAAATCAGCCATAAGGTGTTTGAGCCACACACACTCAATAGTCAGTATGAAAGTCGCCCTATACTCAGCCTCACAACTAGAAGTGGCCACAGTAGGCTGCTTCTTACTCAACCAAGATATGCGTGAGCTACCAAGCATGAAGTAAAAACCGCTGGTGGACACATGAGTGTCATAGCAACCAGCCTAGTCAAAGTAAAAAAAAGCATGTAAATTTGGTGTTAGTGATCCTGCTTCAGATAAAACAATGCAAGTAGCCGGGTACCACTCAAGTAGCAAAAGATACGCTTAACCGCCTGCCAATGCTTAACACTTGGGAATGCATACATCTGGTAACTAAGAGATAACAAATTGAATACATGGTCCAGAAATGCATAAGTAAATTGAGCATCCAATAGCTTGCTGATAGAGAACAACATCAAATGCATCTCCAGCATCATGAAGACTCAATCGTAAATGTGTTTCTTAGGAGTGGCAATAGGTTTGCAGTCTTCAAGGCCAAAATGCTACAATAATGTGTTAATATATTTTGTTTGACACAAAGCTATTCCACCATCAAGTTCCATAAATTGAATACCCAAATAACGATGCAAATGCACCAAATCTGACATCTCAAGCGGGGCATGAAAATCAGCCTTTAAATCAACAATATGCTTCTCATTTAGGACCAATGAGCAACATATCATCAACATAGATGACAATGATTATAAGCACATCATTAGCATGCTTAACATATAAGGTGCTCTTAGTTGGACTGTTCTTAAAACCATGTGCAATCAAGTAGGCATGTATCTCTTCATACCAATCACGTGGTGCTTGCACCATATAATGCCTTTTTCAACTTGCACACTTTGTTCTCATCCCCTTTCTACACAAAACTATGGAGCTCAAAAATATACATTTCTTCATGCAAGTCACCATTCAAAAATGTAGTTTTAATGTCCAATTGATGTATGTTCCAACCATGATGAGCTACAAGTGCACATATGCTACAAACAGTAGTCATTCGACATGTAGGAGCAAAGGTCTCATAAAAATCAATGCCTCTTTCTTGAACATAACCTTTTGCAACAAGCCTATAGCCTCATACCTATCAAATGTTCCATCAGGCTTATGCTTTAGCTTGTATACCCACTTAGTGCCAATGGCATTCTTGCCAGGAGGCAAGTCACATAAAGGCTAGATAAAATTTTTCATAATAACATCATATTTTGATTACATAGCAACCATCTAATTTTCTGAATGTTGTGCTTCATCAAATGAAACAGGCTTATTCTCATCACAAAGACTAGAGGGAACCATAGCATAGCAATCAGATGCAAAAGAAGCACTTTGAGAGCTTGAACGAGTATGATATGACAGAGGTGCATCTAATTTGCTATCTCACAAAGTGCACTAGCCATTTAGGCATAGTTGCTGAACAACATATGGCTTGCAACCATGCCAAGTCTCATATGGAGTGATAGATTGCCATGCTTTAGTGGGACACTTGTTGAGTACATATGTTGCACACATAACAACCTTAAGCCAAAAACCATGTGGTAAAGCCTGACTCTTAACCATACACCTCTTCATCTCCATAAGTTACTTGTTCTTGCTTTTTGCAATTCCATTCTATTGCGGTGTATATGAAACTATATACTGATGTTTTATCCAATGTTTAGCCAAAAGTGCATTAAAATTAGAAGACATATATTCTCCCCCTCGATCAGAACAAAGGGTGCCCATTTTACATGCTGACATATTTTCAACCAAAAATTGTTTGAAGCACATAAACACTTCAGACTTATCTTTCAATGGATATACCCATGTATGCCTGAAAATTCATCAATGCGAGTCACGAAGTAAAGGTAGTTCCCAAAAGAAGGTGTTCGCATAAGACCACAAACATCATTGTGAACAAGCTGCAATTTCTAACTAGCTCATATTGAACCGTCTTTTGGGAAGGAGGAATGCTGCATTTCGCCCAAAATACAACCTTCATAGACATGTTTATCAGGTGCCTCAAGTTTGGGTAGAGAGGAAACCATTTCAGATTTTTGGAGGCATAACAAACTAGCACAATTCAAATGACCAAAGCATGCATGCCAAAGCTTTGCATCTGACATAGCTTGAGAAGATGCACATGTTGAATCATTCGTAGATTTTGCGTAATAGTCCTTTTGCAACCAATACATGATGCATCATATATGCCCATAATGGGTAATTGGTACCATCCAACTTATCTTCAACAACCAACATATGGAATACATCACTACTTTCAGCATTGGCCACTAACTAAAATACCCTGATGTAGAAAAATGATTGTATCTCAAAATGTTGAACATAACTACCCTATTGAGTTCTGCTAAACTTGTAGTAGACTCTGAGATGCTTATACTGGTGAACCCAAAATTGTATATATATTTGGCATAAGAAGATGAAATTGCTTGCAACGCACTACAATAGTGCGTTCGGAGGTCGAAATGAGCTCAGATCAAGATTTCGACACCACATAGCAAAGCTGTTTTGAACTCCTAATTGCCTTGAGTATGCTCACCAATTCTTTTGTGATTCTAAGATTATGATCAGAGGGGTGTTGATGATGCCCTAGATGAAGCGATGACTTGACCTGATACCAATTGCTGGAGTTTGAGGTCAGCAAAAGCACACAAACAACACAAGGAAGAAGAAGAAGCTTGAAGCACAACACACAATACTGAATTTATTACCAAGAGAATGTATAAAGATCAATAACCCATCAGGGTTATAGGTGTATATACAAGCTGGGGGGAAAAACCTCCTAAAGAGGGAAAAACGTTCCCCTGACAGTCCTAGTGTGTTCACACACATCACTGCCAAAGTATATCAACAATGAATCCCTCCCTCGTGCATATACAATAGCATCAATGGTGGCAAGGATGACATGTCAAAGCTCACAAGGATGATATGTCAAGGATGACATATCAAGAATTACAAGGATGATAAGGATAACAAGGATATGACAAGGTCTATGCCTCAATCACCACCTTATTCATAAGATTGGACCCGTCACTGTTACATAGTATTGTAAGTTTCATATGCATTGTGCAGACTATCAACAACTTATGAATTTGTGCATGAAACTACTTTGATAGCTATGAAGGTAAGCTTACTAGATCATCACAATGTGGACTATCTTTATGGACAACAATTCATATTACCTTTGTACCTATTTATGATATGTATGCCCTCTATACATGTACATGCATACCTACAAAAAAACATAGATAACAGAGAACTAGAGAGAGAGAGAGAGTGAATTTTTTAGTATGTAGGTTTCACAATAGGTAGTCTCAATTACATTGTGTAGTTGACAAGAACATTTTATGTTTTATAAAAAAGATCATGTACAAAATTTTCTAGTAGACATTTGGAATTTCACATGGAAACTACATATTATGCATATGAATGTTCGTAAGAAGTATAACAAATTTGATGGAAGATTCACATCTTTTGAGAGAGAGAGAGAGAGAGAGAGTTAGGTTTGATATGAGCTTATCTAAACGCCTCTTTTTATAGTAACCATTTAAAATGTTTAGAGAATTTCTTAAGCTTGTTTACCACATGCAAAAGAGTACACTTTTAACAACTATAGTATCCCAAATTATCCTGCCTTCTACAACGTCCATAGCATGGGTGAAATAATAGGTTCATTCCATTAAATCCCATTCATTTTACCAAATTTGGTTTGAATGGAACTTGGGAAGTAACGAGTGTTCAAGATTTCCATGCTTGTATACACACCTTAAATATATATATATATATATATATATATATATATATATATATATATATATATATATATATATATATATATATATATATATATATATATATATATATATATATCTTAAAAAATCCAAGACAACCTTTGAGGTTATTTTGAAACCTATAGTGGATAATATAAAAAATCAATCATGGAATATTTCAACTTATTCAAGATTGGAAGTTGGATCAAACTTTTTAATTTAGTTTGAAATGATGAGAAGAACAAGCGAGCTACCTCAAATCTTTGAAGTGTGTCTTTGAATGCAAACTTTTGTACAAATGACATAAACATTATTAACTTAACTTTTATAAATTTTGGTGGTGATGCATCTATCTAATGCATTTTTTGTTTTGTTCTTGATATTCTTATTCTTCTTGCTGGTTGTTTGCCTACATTCTTGCTTCTAAAGAAGTTTGTGGCTGATTGAAGTGCATTATTAGCACACCCCACTTAGTTCTCAAATTGCTACGAAAACTTGATGAGCTTTATCAAGGGGATACATACTACAAACTAGATTGAATATCTATGTAGAGAAAAAAAATATTGGTTGGATTTGATATCAACCTCCTAATGATTTATTGCAATCAATATAAAGGTAATTACATCATTTTGTGTCAATTTTCATTCAAGTTTTTTCTTGCTAGTATAAGCATCCCAAATTTTGCTACAAGTTTCTATAACATAGCATCTATATATCTACCAAACATAATCCATTATTTTCAAATTATGAAAACATCCAAGGATGTACCTACAACTTTCAAATCATATGAATAACCTAGCTACTAGAGATAAAGCTCAATACCTCATGGATATTCATCAAGAACTCAAGAAAGAAACTCATCAAGCCCAAGAGCAATATGCACACCAACATTGCACTCTGAATCCATCTTTCCATGTGATAGATAAGGTGTGGTTACTCAAAAATAAATTGTAGACTTCCAGGACTTGTGCAAAGCTAGACCATAGGAGATTTGGTATTTTCACCATCCTAGAGAGTACCAATCAAGATTCATGAATTCCATAAGAAGAATCCAATGAAACCCAAGCCTGAGAACATGGATGCTCCTCATGGAACTCATCGCTTAAGAGGTAGATAATGTCATGGACACAAAGGAAACCATCCTAAATCTTGACTTTCCATCTCATTAGGAAGCGTCTATTAGGGTTTCTTTTATGTATTTTTCTTATATAGATTTTGGAATTCTTGTACATGGCCTATTGAATAAGAAAATAAATTATTTTTGTGATTGCCTCTATTTTGGTGTGCTCTGATCTTCTTCTTCTTCATGAGTTTGTGAGTGTGAAAGAGCGCTCCACTCTCTTTCCTTCCTCATGAAATCAATTAGAAAAGAGGGTGGCAATTTATGTTGACATGTTTTGAGTCATAAACAAGAAATATTCAAAGAGCATAAAAGTTTTGGGCTTTTACTTGAGTGGATAGACCTATGCACCCTTATAAAATTCATATATAGAAGTCATGAAATATATGTAATCACCAAAAGATGGTGTCTACATAACACCATAGATATCACCATGAACATCTTGCACTCTACAATTAAACGATAAAGAAACTATATGTTTAAACGATAAAGAATCTGGAAGTGTAGCAAAAAAATCACAAGAATGAGGTGTCACTACCATCGATTGTAACACCCAAGAAGTGTTGATGTGCAATAGGAGGTGCACTTGATTCTAGTCACAATTGGAGGCAATAAGCAAATGGAATTCATTGGTGCCCTATCTAGCCACCAAGTGCTCTTCCACATTAGATCACTCCAAGGTTGTCCTAATTGCTATCCACAATCACTAACCAAGTCCAATTCCAATCTAATTTCCCTTTTCCACGACCAATGATGAGATAGGACCTAATCATGATCAAGAAATGGTGATCCAATCATTTCATCTTTGACCACAATGAGTGGGTACCTAATCGCAATGAGGTGATATGCAATCAGTGATTAGATCACCAAAAAATGATGATCCAAGCCCTTCTTCTCCCAAGCCAAATCTAACTCTCTCAATCGATTTGGAAATAATAGCTAGTCACTAAAAGCCTCATATTTCACTCGTTGCTTACCCAAATCATGTGAATGATGGCTTTTTACAAGGCTTTTAAAGATCTATACAGTTTGAAATAGGCGAAATTAGAAAAATGAGCAAATTTCTAACCTTATACATAGCGAAAACGTATATAGAACAACCTTCCCCATAAGCAAAGATCACCTAATTACACTTTAATTGAATTATAGTAGATGAAAAAGACCACTCTGATGTTAGAAAACACTTTGTGAAACATCAATCAAGTGTCACACACATTAATCAAACAAGACTCACTGAGAAAGTGCATAAGAAAGTAAGAACATGAATTTGCAAGAGAAAAGCTTCATTAGTCACTTTGACAAAAGAAAGTTGGTACAAGTGAGGGGCTTTGCCTTTTTATAGTGCCCCCATCATGAATTACTTTAGATTATAGTTGAAAAAGACTACAATAAAAGAATCCACTTTGAACTAGCTCTCTCTTGTGGGCTTTTAGTAAATGTCGCAACTATTTTCATTTATTCCATTGCTACAAAATTTTAAAGGTTTGCGAATAATTATTATGCCACGACCATTGACTGTAGCATCAAAAAATCCATTAAGAGAAACTTACACAAGTGAACTATTTGGTAATTTCATCTATAGAATCACCTTCATTCATGTGAATATTCTCCAAATCTTTTTGAAGCTAAGAAATACGATCCTCATTTCTTGTATGATACAATCAAATAATACTATCCCAAACATTATTGGTTGTCTTTCATCAACAAATATAATGTCAAGCTTGATAGAAAAAGCAATCAACACATGTGCATGTGCATATTTGCCATCTTGTTGAAGCTGCTTTCTAGTGGTAGGAGGTGTTGTTTGGTATGAGTGGCATAGCCCAAATAGGATACGCTTATGTTGAGTATAGGATTTGCATCAAAATTGGAACTTACACATCATCAACACCACTTGCATCAACATTTAGAGTATTTGTAGCGACAAAAATACATATCTCCACACCCTAAAAAGCACTCCAAAGTCCTTTTGGAACTAATACATGGTAGATCATGTATACCCATAGTGGGTATTTGGCATCATCTAACTTATCCTCAATTGCGAACATACAAAATAAAACATTGTTCTCAACCATGTCTAATGAGCTTGCACATGGTAAAAGCTCAAACAAATCATTATGATGATACTTGTGTTATGCCGCCGAAATATTATTTTGTAAATCTACAAATATTTCGGTGAAGCACCGTAATGGCCTAACCCTTGTAATCCTTTCCTACATTAATACAAAAGGGCTGTAATCATGTCATTCCGCGGTGTGGCAAAGATGCACGACGAGTCCACTAGACTGTGCACGATAGAACGGTCGGATGCAGACTTTGTTTATCCATATTGATTGTTCTGTAAAGTGCAGTATGGTGTCACTAAGTGACATATAAGTAATTCCTTTTGTTGTGGTGATTAAACGTTAAGAAGCTCTAATTGAAATTGAATGTGCTTAAGTTTGTAATCTCGTTGATAATCAAACTAGTCGATGACCGTTATATAAAGTTCAGAATAAGTGAATTCGGTAGTAGATTATTCGTGCGATAGTAAGTGTGGTGATAGATATTTTTGAGTAAGTAACGTTCAGCACGGTGTATTGATCAATAACTAAAATGGTGAACATAATTTATGAAGTTGAGACACTAGAACATGATTGATAGTAGTCCTTCCAGTAATCTGTTGTAGTAGTGGATTTAACTTGCGGAGTGGGAAAATATTATGGGGCCTCTATTTACAGACCCTTGTCCATCCCAAGAACCCTGTAAGGCACTGTGTTATTGTAACCATATTTGATACAATCGGTTAGGATAGAGATTTAACAATGATGCCAGCCATGGGGCCTAGAATATAGTTCCTGACAGAAGTGTAGGATATACGTTTGAGTGGAGACCTTGTTCTACATGATTGTAACGCATTTAGGCAAAACCTATCCTAAATACTAGAATAATAAACATCCCTGGCGAGTAAACAGTATGTTAGGGACACCACCACATAGTAATATTGAAGGCAATCCATCTGAAAGGGAACGCATATCACAAACCAATGGAGGAACACCACAACATTTCTTTAGTTCTGGGTTGCAAAGCATACCGCAACTGAGTCCCGTACAATTCAGTGATAGTTCGGTGACCGGAACTGGTACTGAACTCGGTGATAGTCTGATGCCTTCCAGGAGCTATTCAACGTCCAATGGTAGTGCCGAATTTGGTAGTGCTCTAATACCAGTAGAATTGATTGAACAAGTTAGTGAAGATAGCAACGGGCATGTTGGAACATCCCACCGGGTGTGCCAGTGTTAGGCTGCCAGAATATTATTTTGTAAATCTGCAAGTATTTTGTTGAAGCATTGCAATGGACTGACCGTTGTAACCCTTTCCTACATTAATACAAATGGGTTGTAATCATGTCGTTCCGTGGTGTGACAAAGACACACGGCAAGTTTGTTGGACTTCGCATGACAAAACGATCCGATGTAGACTCTGTTTATCCATATTGACTGTTCTATCAAGTGCAATATGGTATCCTTAAGTGATAGATATGTAATTCCTTTCATTGTGCTGATAAAAAGTTCAGAAGTTCTTATTGAAAGTGAATGTGATTAAGTTTGTAATCTCGTACATTCAACACAGTGTACTGATCAATAATTCAAAATGGTGAACATAATTAGTGAAGTTGAGACATTGAAACGTGATTGATAGTAGTCCTTCTAGTAATTTGAAACGTGATTGATAGTAGTCCTTCTAGTAATCTGTTGTAGTAGTGGATTTTGTTGGTGCAATAGAGACCAGCCCACATACTTGGTTTATGGACATAACTCATATGAGACTCTATATGATCTACCTCTTGTAAAAGACACTTCATATTTACCCTTATAAAAGTGTTTTACATCTGTTGGAGATAGACGTCTACGGAAGCATGCAAACAGCATAAGGAAGGAGAAGAAGCTTGGAGCACAACGCACAATACTGAATGTATTACTAGAGAATGTACAAAGATAAGTAGCCCATTAGGGCAATAGGCGTATATACAAGCCGGGGGAAAAAAACCTCCTAAAGAGGGAAAAAAGTTCCCCTGACGGTCCTAGAGTGTTCACACACATCACTACCTAAATATATCAACAAATCCCCCCTGGGAGTGATGCGGTGAACAAGGAGCTGGCACTCATGTATAAGGAAGTGCCAAGCTATGTGGAAATCACTCCACAAAAGGAAGTAAGCCCAAAGCTTTGCAAAAAGCTTTAAGCTTCTCCATAGGCAGAGCCTTCGTGAAAAGGTCTGCAATGTTCTCCTGCGTGGGCACATATGCCAAGCTGATCTCCCCAGCAGAGACTAGCCAGGAAAGCTTGATCTACAACACGCATAATGGACCTGTTCTGCCTAGACTGATCTTCCTGCAACAGAACAGAGACTAACTCCTCAAATGACAAGGCATTTGGATTGCCTTTCATCATCAACCGAAGAGTAGAAGCAAAACTCTGATATGAATCAGGAAGACCATTCAGAACGGTCTGCACAAGTGAGCTATCTGGTATAACCTCATCAACAGAAATCAACTGTTCCTTCAAGTCTTTGATCTTTGTTAGGAAACTGTCCATAGAATCACCTTCATTCATGTGCTCACTCTCCAACTGTTTTCGGAGGTAAGCAACACAAGCCTCATTCCTAGCTTGGTACAATGTGGTAAGTGTATCCCAAGCATCCTTAGCTGTTCTGCAAGAGCGAATGTGAGGAATAATGGCATGTTTGACAGACAAGGCTATCAAAGCATGTGCTTGGGCATCTCTGCCATCCCAGCGAATCTGCTTTGCAGTAGGTGCAGCAGAAACCGTAGCACGAACAAGAATATGCAGAATATCATCATCTTTGACACCTTTTGCATCAGCTTCAGTACCTGTAGTTGTAACAGTTGCAGGTGTGATAGGACATTTTTCGACACCCTACACAATGTTCCACAGTACTTTTGCAACCAACACATGTCGGATCATATAAGCCCATAATGGGTAGTTGGTACCATCCAACTTATCCTCAATAGCCAACATTTGGAATACATCACTGCTTTCAGCCATGGCTGGTGACTAAAATACCTTGATGCAAAAAATTGATTGTATCTCATCTACTACATGATTAATGATTTCATAATGTCAAGAAAAAAAATTCAAGAATGGAAAGATCATGAAGATAATCAGTTCCAAGAAAATTACAGACTTTTGTAATACAAGAACTTATTGTATAGCCCTCCAGGAAGACCTAGAATCCAAGTCCTCCAACAACACCATGATAGCCTTGTATGTCATTTTTGGAGTAAAAACGACAATATAACTTATACGAGACTTTGGTGGCCTAAAATGTGTAAATAAGTCAAATAATATGTTGAATCTTATGACACTTGCAATAGGTGTAAGATACCTCACCATAAGCCTCATGGTCTCTTCAACCTCTACCTATCCTAGCATGTTAGTGGTCTCAATGTCCATGTACTTCATCAAGAACATGCCAAAGTCAAATAATTATGTTGTAGTGAATAGATTCATAAAGATGCCACACAAGCTTTTGGAATATCCCCTACAAGCTCCTTGGTGTCAAAATTAAATTATCAATAGCCAATCATCTACAAAGTTATGGCCAAATTAAAAGAGTGAATCAAGTTTTAGAGAAATACCTTTGTTGCACAATCAAGTGTTAAATCTCTATCTTAACTGACTATATCCAATATGATTATAGTAATAGAGCACCTTACAGGGTTCTTGGGATGGACAGGGGTCTGTAAACAGAGGCCCTATAATATTTTCCCACTCCACAAGTTAAATCCACTACTACAACAGATTACTAGAAGGACTACTATCAATCATGTTTTAGTGTCTCAACTTCACTAATTATGGTCACAATTTTAATTATTGAATAGTACACCGTGTTGGGGTTACTTACTTAGAAATATCTATCACCACACTTACTGTTGTGCAAATAATCTACTATCGAATTTACTTATTCTAAACTTTATATAACAATCATTGACTAGTTTGATTATCAATGAGATTACAAAATTAATCATGTTCACTTTCAATTACAACTTCTTAACATTTAATCACCACAACAAAAGGAATTACTTATCTGTCATTTAACGACACCGTACTGCACTTTACAAAACAGTCAATATGGATAAACAGAGTCTGCATCTGATCGTTCCGCCATGCATAGTCCAATGGACTCTCCGTGCATCTTTGCCACACCATGGAATGACATGATTATAGCCCTTTTGTATTAATTTAGGAAAGGGTTGCAATGGTTAGGCCATTTTGGCACTTCATCAAAATATTTGCAGATTCACAAAATCATATTCCGGTGGCCTAACACTAGCATGCACGGTGGACTCAAACCTAATTACAAACTAATCTTCATCAACAATTCCTTGTATATACATACCGCGCGCTACACATGCATACACACACATATATATACACACATAGACACACACATACACACATAGACACACACACACATACACAAATAGACACACACACATACACACACACATACATACATAGACACATACACACTTGCACACGCACACAAACACACATCCACACACATTTACACACACACACATACACATGCATACACACATATATATACACATACACACATATATGCACACATAGACACACACATACACACATAGATACACACACATACACACATAGACACATACACATACATACACACACATACACATAGATTTAGACACACACATATACACACAAATTTACACACACACATACACATGCATACACACACATAGACACACACATAGACACATAGACACACACACATGCACACATAGACACACACACATACACACACACACATATACACACACACATAGACACATACACACGTACACACACACATCCAGATACATTTACACACACATACACATGCATATAGACACATATATATAGATACACACATATATACACACATAGACACACACACACAAACACACATAGAAACACACACACACATACACACACACACATACACACACACATAGACACATACACACACACACGTAGAGACATACACACACATACACACACATACACACACATGCATACATAATGCATATGCATATGCATACATACATACTTACATGCATAGACACACATACACACACATGCAAACATATGCATACATATTTTACATGCATATGCATACATACATGCTTACATGCATACACACACATACACACATACACATACACACATAGACACACACACACATACACACATACACACATATACACACATATATGCGTACAAACACACATAGAGAGACATACACACACATACACAGACATGCATACATATTCATACATAATGCATATGCATATGCATACATACATACTTACATGCATACACACACATGCATACATATGCATATAGATGCATACATATGCATACATAATGCACATGCATATGCATACATACATGCTTACATGCATACACATACACACATAGTCACAGACACACACATAGACACATACACACACATAGACACATACACACACATAGACACATACACACACATACACACACATATACACACAGATTTACACGCACACACACACACATACACATGCATACACACACACATACACACACACATACACACATAGACACATACACACATACACACATATACACATACACACTTACACACACAAAAAAAAAACACACACACATACACACATAAAAACACACACACACATATACACACACATACACATAGACACACACACTTACACACACACACAAATACACACACACACAAATACACACACACATATACACACACATAGACACATACTCACACACACACACACATCCACACACATTTACACACAATCCGATATAGAGCCAGAGGGAAATATAGTGTATATAGGGAATAGATTGGAGTTCAAGAGAAGAATGCGAGCATTATGCGACTCTTACTTGCACCTTGCCCACTTGCAGTGGAAGTAAGTATAAATTTAACATATAAATTGAAAAAAATATCTTATGTTTTATTTACATGATTTTTTTTTTATTTTTGTAGTGAGCATGATGAGAGGGATAAAAAATACGTACTTAGTTCACTTGAGACAGAGTTTGGGACAGGATGACCGCATAAGTGGTGTCGAAAGAGATGCGAACACTTATGGCTCATTGTCGTGATAATGCACGGTACAAATTGCTTTTATGTATATATATATATATATATATGTGTGGATATGAGTATGTGTGTTTATGTATGTATGTATGTATATGAGAGAGAGAGAGAAAAGAGTGCGAGTAGAGGTACAAATACACACATACACACATATACATCATACATGCGCATTTACACACATATGCACATACATGCACATTTATATATACACACACATACATGCACATTTACACACACACACATACACATGCATGCAGTTACACACATATAATGAATACACATATAGACACATACACATAGTCACATACACATACACATACTCATATACACATACACATACATAATCATATGTACACACACATAGACTCACATAATCATATTTACATACATATATACACATACACATGAATACACACACACACACACAACACATGCATACACACATATAGATACACATACACACACACATGCATACACACACATGCATACACACATATAGATACACATACGTACACACACATGCATATATATATATATATATATATATATATATATATATATATATATATATATATATATATATATATATATATATATATATATATATATATATATATATATATATATATATTATAAATATATAAATTACAGTATATATATCTCATTTTATAACTATATATATATGTGTGTGTGTGTTTATATATATATATATATATATATATATATATATATATATATATATATATATATATATATATATATATATATATATATATATATGATATCCGAATTCAAAAACCTTATTATAAAGATTCTAATTCAGAAATCCCATTTCCAAAATACTTAAATAAGAAACACTAATTTTGATATTAGGGTTTTACAAACCCTAATTTAGAAACTCTAATTGAGCCTTTTAGCCATATGATTGAATTATATTTACACATTGCATCTATTCCTCTGAGCATCTACTAGAGAGATGTCTCTCCTCCAAACCTTATGCCTGTATATATAGCTACTCGAATAAATGGGGATCATAATATATATAAAGATCCATACACATCATGTAGATACACATACATAAATATAAAATGGAGTAGATACATTACGCATCACACATACATGCCTATATGCACACATGTATATATATACATGCATACATATTTACATATACACATTTACACATATACACATATACATATATGCATGTACACATCACATATACATGCCTACATGCACACATGTATACTTACATATGCATACACAATTATAAACACACTTGCATATATTAGAAAAATGCATATGCGTATAAACATGTGTGCATACTAATACATGTATACATATATCACACACATGCACACACATACATATACATGAAACACATATGTTCATACTAACACATGTATACATACAATATGCATGAATACACACACATATGCATACATACATGACAAAAATTTGCTCCTCGAAGATAAAACTATATATAAAATAATTAGGCATACCCCCGAGCTTCATGTTCTAACTTAAAAGAACATGATTTCATCTCTCTAATAGGATTCATCGATATTTAGTTGAATAAAGAAGAATCTATTATCTGATATCCATTCAAATGATTCAAGTTATTGATCGATAACTAGAGTAGAATTTACTATCTAATCTTCTCATATGTTTTCATTATTGCCATCATTTTGGTAAGACGTCAATATAGTCTCATCTTCATTATCCTGATTGAATTCATTTATTTCTTCTATTGTTAAATCTGTGTTCTCATGAATGACATCATCTATTGATGGATTAATATCAATTTCTTGTAATTCCTCTTCATCATCAGTAGAATCAACATGTAGAGTATTATCCTCTTCATAAAAAAGATTAGTATCATTATCATGTATAATAATTCTAATTTCTCTTTCACATGTTGATGTATCAGTATCTGATGGTGAATCATCAAGAGGACTTTCTTTGGTCTCTTTAACAATAAACTATTTAAACAATGACCTACCTCTAGGTTGAACCATGTATGCAATCATAGCCAAGCCTTTGTACTCTCTTTTAACCAATTTTGAATGGACAGATGAATGTGAAAATTCATTCAATGAACTTAAACGATGCTTGTGCTCAGCACCTATATTGACAACCCCTGATTGGAGTAAGCCATTCCATGTGCATGTGGATGCATCCAATTACGCCATAGGATGTGTGTTAGCACAACCCACGAATGAAGGTAACATAGATCTCCCCATAGCTTACGCGAGCAGACAATTGAACGCAGCAGAAAGAAATTACACCACGATGAAACGAGAAGGATTAGGGATGATCTACGCAGTAAAGAAGTTTAGGCACTACTTGTTGGCCAACAAATTCAAGTTCTTTACTGATCATCAAGCCCTATTGTACCTAGTCAACAAACCATGTAACACAGGACGACTAATACGTTGGTTTCTATTACTCATGGAGTATGATTTTGAAGTAGTAGTGAGGAGAGGAAAGACACATCTTAGAGCTGACCACCTTTCGAGATTAACCTAAGGAGAAGCTCCTCAAGGAGTAATGGATGATCTACCAGATGCGTATTTGTTTAACCTTGAGATAGCACCAGAATGGGCTAAAACAATAGTCCCTATTCTGACATACGAACCCAAGAATCCTAGGATAAAGATCAAAGAAGGAGAGATTACCAAGTCTCAAAGATACCAAATCATAGCAGGTAGCATATATAAACAGGATAATCAAAAGATTCTTGCTTGTTGTGTAGATGAATCAGAACATGCGAATTGGTTGCAATTAGCACATGTAGGTGCACTAAAGCAACATCATTCAAAACATCGTACATTGCAGACTCTACATAGATTAGGAGTATATTGGCCTTCGATGGAAGCAGATGTCTACAAGTTGTGTAAAGAATGCCATGTTTGTTGTGAAAGACCACCAATAGAGCATGCTACATTATACCACGTGTCTCTCACACCAGACTGGAGTGAACCTTTAGTGACATACTTGAAGACGAACACATTCCCTCAAGGAATGACCTTAGCTCGGCAACGTAGTCTGGAGCAGGAAGCTCAAGACTATTCACTTATTGGCGATAATCTATACAAAAGAGGACGAGATGGATATCTAAGACAATGTGTTCATGAAAGCGATTATTTGAGCATACTAGAGACTGCACACCAAGGTGTGGCAGGAGGTCATTTTGGACCTGAAAGAATAATCAAAGTCATCCTCTTTGCAGGATTATGGTGGCCCACTCTTCACATGGATGCTCATACCTATGTTAAGAGATGTGATGTGTGCCAAAGAACTCAGTTTCCTACTCGCAGAGATGAAATGCCATTGAAACCCATGATGGGCAGACGTGCATTTTCTAAGTGGGGTATAGACTTTGTAGGACCCATTAACCCCCCTGCAAAAGGTACACATGCTGAATACATTATTGTTGTGACAGATTATCTAACCAAATGGGTAGAGGCAAAAGCCACAAAAAAGAATGATGCACACACAACTGCAAAATTCTTATTTGAGAATGTCTTTACAAGATATGGATTGCCTATAGAGTTAGTGAGCGATCGCGGAACTCACTTTCTAAACCAAGTCATTGAATACTTGTTACAGGATTTTATGGTGATTCACAAGAAATCCGCACCATATCATCCTCAGGCCAATGGTCAGGCTGAAAGCACTAATAAGATCCTTTGTAACGTACTGACGAAACTCGTGAACAACAAACGTTCAGATTGGGACAAACAATTACACCACGTTTTTTGGGCATATCGAGTGGCCTACAAGATCGTACTCAATGCAACTCCCTTTCATATGGTTTTTGGTCAGAATGTTGTGCTTCCTTTGGACTTCTTGATACCGACCCTTAAGGTTGCACAAGAACATCAGTGGACCGGCCATGAATTATCAGCAAGAATAATGGACTTGGAACGATTAGGAGAAACCAGGCTAAAGGCAGCAACAGGAATATATGCAACGAAGAAGCGACAGAAAGCATATTTTTATGCACATGTGAAAGATAAAGGCCTAAAAGAAGGAGATTTAGTTCTAGTATATACGCTGAAACAACACGCCCGGAAGTTAGAAAAGCGAGGTTATGGACCTGTGATCATTAACAGACTCTCAACAAGTGGAGCAATACAATTAGCCACTTTAGAAGGAGATATAATGCCTAATTACATTAGTGCTTGTAGAGTCAAGTTATATCAGAAACCTCTTACTGAGGATATGCTTAGACGACTCACGTTGGCAAAGAAGTGTAAGGAGGAAGAAAATAGAATTCGAGCGGAAGCTCAGGCAGAAGCAATAGAACGCATTAAGCGCATGAAGCTAAGAAGACAAGGACTAGGGAGAGAACATTATAACCATCTGGAAACTACACCCAGATATCCCATGGCCATGTGTCAAGTAAAGTCAACCACTCATCATCGTATAGTGGACAGGAGACCATTCATTACAGTCAGGCTAGAGCACGGCAACCCTTGCCAAGAGCTCAGGGCTTTAATTGACTCAGGTGTTGCGACTAGTGCGATTAGATGGTCCCACTATAAGGATTCAAGAATAGAAATGCGGCCAATTGAGGCATACCTCATAGGGCTAGGAGGCATGGAAACCCCTTGCATGGGTGAAGTGGACCTTCCTATCCTCATTAAGGATGTGACCATGACAGCGAAGCTACTAGTGTGCCATGATGACGACCTGATAGAACCCCTAATCCTTGGCCAAGATTGGCTATACGATCACTCAGTGGACCTAAATCTTAGACAAGGCTCCTTACAGATTGGAACCTTAGAGTAGAAGTGAATGATACCGCTTGACTTCCCTAACAGCATTCCAATTGAGGTATGTAACCCTAGACCCTATGAAATGCATGCAATGAAAGACCGGAAGATCTTTGGTCAGATCAGTCACAATACGTCTACACCAACCCATTCGGGCTTGGCTATAGACAGTTGTCAATCAGAAGGACGTCAGGAGATCTTCCCTGGGGCTTCCTACAAACTAGAAGGGGCAGCTACCCAACCGCTAGGGCAGATGGACACAATCAGCGGTCAGGTGGGTTGCATCAGTGGCCAAATGAGCACAATACCCTGCGGTGCTCATCCTTCCAAACTTGCTGTGGACTGGCCTAGATTAAAGATAAAGAACGAATCACTTCCTAATGGGCAGGTCACGCAAGTGTTGGATCTCCCTTCTTTTCCAAAGCAGAGCGTCCAATGGACCTCTCAAACCCAACCACGAAGGAGTCAACCACAACAGAGGAACCCAGACCGACGACACCCCCAGATAAGGCAAAGAAAGCAGCAGTATCAACATCACAGAACAAGTGGCACGAGACAAATATGGGTGCCAAAAGGACAGCAACCACAGGCTATTGGCAACACTGCAGACAAGAACAGGACAAAGTTTCAAAAGAAGCAGAGTCAGTATCCAAAGTCCCCTCGATCTTCTTCCCCAAGTACAAATACTTGACAGATTTGGATCACCAAGAAGTATCTTATCTATCGACCCACACCCACGCAGATTTGGGTACCCAAACAATGTATTATAGCTCAACCCTCAAGCCATGTAATATATACCCCTCAGAAATCTTCCCATCCTTCAATACCACCAAACCCGATACTGTTTTTTGTCCCTCAGTAGAAACACACCACCCACTCAAAAACTCTTAGGAAATGGATACCGAAACATGTCCAGAAGACTTCCCCTAACCCACTGTCTGACACCACTACCGCCTCAACTAATCTTCATCCTTGTAATAAATCACTTACATTTGAACCTTGTATAAATTCACACACCATAACCCCACATCACTCATAATAAAAAATCATCAAGAAATGTATGCATAATCTAAAGTATGTAGGTGTCTAGAGACCTGCATTAGCTTTGCAAAAAATCATAGCATCAATCACTTCACAACACCTGGCTACACGGGTTACACATCGGTTATGGAAAGGGATTGCAGTCTCACCTTAATGGGATCATAATTAATTTCCATACTAATGTGCTAATCTTTTGTAGCAGATCTTTTCCATTAGCTCGTCAGTCATCATGCAAACCAAAGAAGGACCATCAGAAGCTGGCCCAAGCACACCAATGGCCAATATTGGAGAATTACTCGTGGAATCTCATCCGACAATGCAACCACCAGAGTTTCAAGGTTTTCCAGGACCCATGCCAATCGACAATCCTCCTAGAGGATATATTGAGAAGATTCATCGTAATTCTCACTGGTTTCAAGGCCTAGCAGGACCATTAGCAGATGCTGATTTCATATTTGAGGCCAATTTGGCATTTGATCTTCGCACATGGGCTAAGTACCAGTTCTTTTCAAGAGAATTTGAAGGACTACAGAATACCCAAGATTTAATGCACGTTTGGGCACGAGCAGGATTTACAGAATATTTTAGTGACCCTCTGCCTAAACCCAATTTTTACAGATGCTTTTACCTAGTAACCACCTTGACAGCTTCAGAGAACAAGGATCTACCCGGCACATTCATGTTACCATCCTTGGTAAATGACCCTCCATTCAGAAGGTTTTATTTGTCTAAAGATCTAATTTGCGCAGCTCTCAAAATACATGGAACGCATACTCCGACGGAGCGAGAACGGCTAATCCCAAAGCAGATGAAACGTGGTGACGTAACTAAGTGGGAGGATATTTCAGCTATAACCCCTGAGCTTTCCAAGCCATTGCAGATATGCATGCAGCATTTTGCTTTCCCAGCTCAGGATCGTTTTACCATGCCCCACAAAAGAATCTAGTTTAGATTATACTTAGCATGTACTGGACCTCAAACGGTTGATCTAGCTAGCTGGATAATTGATCAGCTCTATTTGGCACAACATAGATGGGAGCGAAATAAGGTCATCAATGGATGTTGTGCACTTACAAGGATTATATATATGTGTTTGGCATATGATTTACCCATTGAGCATGCCATGACCAGTGAGGAACTGAAGGCATTTAAAGGAACCACAAAGAAAGCTAGAAAGGCTAGCAAAGGCAGAGCCGGAAAGCGCATGAGAGGCACTATCCCGTGCCTACAAGTCCCAGAATCACCCTCGCCACAACCATCTCCAGAGCAGTCACCGACAGCAGCCACTCCCACAGTACAACCTATTCGTATCAGATTATCAAGACCAATTGTAATGGAGGGCACCACCAGTACTGTTGCACCTCAAGCAGCCACAACCCCAGAACCTATCACCACGGCAGCAGAACTTCCCACCACTATTGGTGCGGAAGTGTTCTCTTTTGCAGTACCACATTTAGAAGCAGAACAAGCAGCACCCCTGAACACAACGTTTGATTTTGAAATGCCCGATGCATTCTCCAATGAGTTCCAGTTTTCAGAAGCACAAATGTTTTCTCAAGAATTTGAAAGGCCCAGCTATCCCTCCACACCCCGGGATCAGCCACAAGGATAGATCGTGTCTAGCTCTGATGACGAAAGAACAGCAACCGATGACAACGAAGGCGATGACAAAGCCAGCCAGGGCACTCACGAATCCCAAGAGCATGAACAGACAGATGGCCAAGGACAACAAACAGACACACATGGTGATACTAGTACACATGAAGATGAAACTTGTGAAGCAGCAGCTTACACATTGGCTATTAAGAAGCTGTATAGAACTATGGAAAAAGTTTGGGCACACAAAAAGCTGACTGAGGAAGAGAGTCAAGCAATAATAGAACAAGAACTTGTCACAGGCGGATTCGAAGACGCATACATCAAAGGATTCAGAGAGTTAGTCAAATCAGTAGGCTCCAACGAAGCACTCAGATACTTGCAAAGAAAGCCACTCCCACAGTTTGACCCCCACAGAGTACGACTACTTTCGAAGCCCGGCGAATACATTCGTGTACCAACAGGAGCACAGTCTTCAGAACAAGCCAGGGAGGCACGTCTCGTCCCCGAAAGTTCCTTGGCAGCAGAAACCATCCTTGTAGATTCCCCACCCCGCGCTACAACTGTACATACCTCAGTAGTCACTGAAGTACCGACCACCCCAACCGCTCCTCCATCACCGCCCATCCCTCCAGCCTCCCCTCTTCACCCTCCTTCCCCCAGACCGACATCTTCTATCGCTGGTGACATAGCAGAAAATTGTCTTTACGACCACTAACCCCACAAGTCCTGCACCCATTAGACCTAGTCTACCCCCTCACACATCCACCTTTCCATTCAACCCATTCCTCCATCCAGCTTTTCCATCCTTCCCCACAACTCCAAGACCCCTCTTTCCATTCCCACCGCCCTTAACCTTCTCCCCCGTCTCACCTCCCCGACCCACTGTAACCCCTCTTTCCCCTTTCCACCCAGCTGCACCAGCCAGTCCCCCTGTAATTTACTCATCAAGCTTTGTAAATCCCATATTTACACCAGCACAAGCACCCACAGTCACACCCCTGTTCACAGTCACATCACTGGACACGTCCAATGACATGGACATCTCACCACCCACTGCACCATCACTCACCTCATTCACTTCACCAACATATTTAGGCACCTCACAATTTTCCACAATCACTACAGCATCCACCTTCCCACCCCCATTCCCCGTTCCCTTTGCATCTACACCCACTGCATCTTCATTTAGCACCCCATTAATACTATCACCCACTGTAGATAATGCATTTCAACAGATGTTCATGTGTATGACGCAAGTAAGAGATGAGTTCACATCTCTTAGCGATAATTATCAGCAGCTGTAGAGGACTACCAATGACTTATAATCGCAGCTTAATTTATTGTCTATTGAGAATGCCTCACTTAACAGCCGATACCAAGAATTACAAGAGGCCTATCATAAATTAGAACTAGAAAGTGAAGAAAAGACCAAGGAAGCCACTGCTGACCTGGATAACTTATTACGAGCCCAAACAGTCTGCAATGCAACATTAACCAGAAATATGGGCTTACTACGAAGACACCTAGCAGCAGCCAAGGAAGAAAACCAGCGCTTATAGGACCAGAATCGAGAAAACTTAGAAGAAGCCCTAGACCATCCAGACCAACCACTCAGTCCTAGCCGATTCAAAGCCATTCCCTCAGACTCGATGAGGATGCTGCTAGAAGATCATGTAAGACTGCTAGATGAATACGACCGCATGAACGAGGAGTTACAGAAACTCAAAGATGATCATAAACTACTCCAGTTACGAGCACCGGCACACAAAGACATACCAACACCTGTGGACCCCTCTCCTAACATTTTAGAGGAACTCAACGCATTACGGGCCCAAGTATCAAACCTTGAATCAAGGATTGCAGTATATGAAGCACCACCAAGGCCAAATTCCCCACCTGAGCCGCCAGCTGAGGAAGAAACTGTCACCATCCCGGTGGTGGAAACGTTTGAAGAGGCGTACGAGCCACAACCCATCCCAGGCGGACGCGTCACGGCCGAAGGCCAGATGACTTACAAACTCCCGACCCCCGCGTGGATGAAGACTATTGAGGAACTTGGGACAACGCACTCAGCTAGAGTAGAAGCACAATTACACGCCATGGCGATGATAGAAGAAAGAATTTTACAGTCTCCATTCTTTGCTCATTTGGCCCCGCAACAATACATATCTGGGCACGAGCTACAGTATAAACTGTATTTTATGTTAATGGCCGAATACCAGTTAGCCATTGAGAAAGAAACAGGTAAGAAACCATGGCATGCGACTCAGTTCGAGGAGGACGATTTGCCACTAGATGCGCAGCAAGGAGAGATCTATCAACCAGAGTGGCGGAAAGATTTACTACAGAAGTATCTAGAAATGATGAGTACATGGGTAAAGGCACCTTTGCATTTGAAGTACAACCCGTGTTGGGGACCAGTACCACGACGCCGCTCATGGACTTCCTTTGTTATTAAGGTACAAAACAATAAGCAGTGCCAGGACTGGTTGAATTACCCCTATTTTAAGCCACCCATTGAGTTACCAACTGTAGGCTACATGATGGCTACAATTCGCCACTGGCTCCCTAGACTAAAGCATATGGACGATATAGCGGCGCATATGACTGTCAAAATCTTTGACATGATGCAAATGATTTTTAAAGTCTTCCGACGCATCAAGGCACCTCATGTAAACACCCCGGGCTTTGAGCATGACAATTTCGATCTGGTTTATGATATGAGTACAACGCCATCGCTACGAGTGTGTTATGCCTGGCATTGCAGAATAAAGTACATACCTGCGTGCTACAAGCAGACGTTCAAAGAGATGTTCACAACCGGCTTCTGGGAATACCATTCAGAGGTATTCATAAGCAGGCCTACACATTTATTACACTTATTTGCATGTGAACGAATGGTCTATTCCACACACTATCAGCTTCCGCCACCGGAAGAACCGCAACCAATAGAATGGGAGAAACTCGAGGCCGACCTGGCCTGAGGCATTCGTATCTCCGAGCACACCCTCGCTCAAGACCTCCTACAGAACTATATCCGGCAGACCTCACAACAAGGTTCTGTCAGGGACGACAGAAGCAAGAGGGAGGGGGGTGTTGGAAGCAGCCAGAGTCATAGAAGACGCGGAAGCATGTAATGACGGAGCAAGGAGCCAGTCGAATCTTTTTTCAAAGAATCATGTTTTAAAAGTACTTTTCAAAAACCTCCAACAGTGATTTTTATCACTATTGTAACATATGTAACATAGAAAAACCCTTTTCTTAATTTCTAGCTCCATTTTGTGCAAGCCGAGGAGTCCTCGAGCTTGAGGAGCTTAGGTAGAACAATCGTATCAATTTTCGTTATTTTTAGACACCGTTTACCCTTCCAAATAGCATCTAGGACCTAATTTTTAACTATGACGGTCACTAGATGTGAAACCGGTCAAAACTAGTCTAGAAACTATAAAAAGAGCTAGAGAGCTCATTTTTTAGGTTAGCTTGTTTGAGTAGAGAAGAGCTTAGAGCTATTTTGAGCTTGTAATAGTGTTCTTAAGTAATAGAGCTAATTTCCCACCTTCCATTGTGTCTTGCTTGTCTCTTCATTGTGTGTGTGTATGTGTGTGTGCATCTTGGTGCTTCTCACCTTCACTCTCACATCATCTCACATTCACGATCTTCATATCACTCCTATCTCTTCCATGGATTGACAATTAAGGAGGTGAAGCTTCTTAACGTGGTTCTCACCATTGTGCTAGAGCAACACGAGGCATGCAAATCAGCCTTGAAATCAGCAATATGCTTCTCAACAGGACCAGTGAGCAGCATGTCGTCAACATAGACAACAATGATCAGAAGCACATCATTAGCACACTTAACATATAAGGTGCTTTCAGTTGGATTGTTCTCAAAACCATGTGCAACGAGATAGGCATGTATCTTCTCATACCAAGCACGTGGTGCTTGCTTTAAACCATATAATGCCTTCTTTAACCTACACACCTGGTTTTCATGCCCTTTCTGCACAAAGCCATGAGGATGAAAAACATACACTTCTTCATGCAAGTCACCATTCAAAAATACTGTTTTAATGTCCAACTGATGTACATTCCAACCATGATGGGCTGCAAGTGCACAAATGCTCTGAACAGTAGTCATACGGCATGTAGGTGCAAAGGTCTCATCAAAATCAATGCCTCTTTCCTGCGCATAACCCTTTGCAACAAGCCTAGCCTTATACCTGTCAACTGTACCATCAGGTTTACGCTTCAACTTGTATACCCACTTAGTGCCAATGGCCTTCTTGCCAGGAGGCAAGTCACATAAAGACCATGTACCATTCTTCATTATAGCATCATATTCAGATTGCATAGCAGCCATCCAATTTTCTGAATTTTGTGCTTCATCAAAAGAAACAGGCTCACTCTCATCACAGAGACTAGACGCAGCCATAGCATAGCAATCTGATGCAAAGGAGGCACTATGAGAGCCTGAACGAGTACGATATGACAAAGGTGCATCTAATTTTCTATCATGCAAAGTCTGCACCAGCCATTTTGGCATAGCTTTTGCCTGCTCAATATCAGCTCTCTCATCAACAAGTGCATCATGTAAATCTACATCAGAAATGGAATGATCTGCATCATCATATGAAACGTGCAAAGGTTGAAAAGTTGCCTCATTAGGACCAGCACTAGACTGTCCACCTGTAAAAAGAGGCATCAAAGTATCATACATGTCTTTAAAGCTAACAGATGTCTCCTTAGTACATGAAAGCAATGGCTGAATAGCATCTTCCACAAAGACAACATCATGGCTAACCAGAATGCGTTTAGTCTATGGATGATACAGACGATAGCCTTTACTTTCAGAACTGTACCCAACAAAAATACATTTTATTGCCTTATCATCCAATTTTCTGCAATGTTGTTCAGGCACTAGTGCATATTCCAAACAACCAAAAACACCCACATGAGCAACGGATGGCTTGCGATCATGCCAAGCCTCATATGGAGTGATAGACTGCAGTGCTTTAGTGGGACACCTGTTCAGTACATATGTTGCACACATAACAACCTCAAGCCAGAAACTATGTGGTAAAGCCTAACTCTTGACCATGCACCTTGCCATCTCCATGAGTGACCTGTTCTTTTGTTCAGCAACTCCATTCTGTTGAGGTGTATACGACACTGTACACTAGTGTTTTATCCACGTTCAGCCAGAAATGCATTAAAATCAGATGACATATATTCCCCCCCTCGATCAGAACGGAGGGGCCCATTTTACATGCTGACAGATTTTCAGCCAAAACCAAAAACTGTTTAAAGCACATGAACACTTCAAACTTTTCTTTGAGTGGATATACCCATGCATGCCTAGAAAAATCATCAATGAAAGTCACGAAGATTTCCAAAAGAAGGTGTCTGCATAGGACCACAGACATCACTATGTACAAGCTGCAATTTCTGAGTAGCCTGAACTGAACCATCTTTTGGAAAGGATGAACGCTGCATTTTGCCCAAAATACAGCCTTCACAAACATGTTTTCCAGGTGCCTCAAGTTTGGGCAATGAGGAAACCATTTCAGATTTCTGCAGGTGTAGCAAACTAGCAAATTTCAGATGACCAAAGCGTGCATGCCAAAGCTTTGCATCTGACATAGCCTGAGAATCATTTACTACACATGCCAAATCATTTACAGATCTTTCATAGTCTATGAGCTTATACAGCCCACGATATAAAATACCAGAAGCAATAATCACATTGCCATTTGACAGATCATGAACTGTACACCTATCATCAACAAATTTCACAACCAAGCCAATCTTGGCTAATGCAGAAACTGATAACAGGTTCTTTTTTATCCCTGGCACAAATAAAGCATCTGACAAAGTGAAAGAACTACCATCAGAAGTAGTAATGATCTTACCAACTCCCATAACAAGATAAGAGGAGTTGTTGGCGCATGTAACAGTATTCCCTGTAGGGGCAGGCTCAAGTGAAGAGAAGAAACTACGCTGCGAGGTAATATGTTTGGTCACCCCACTGTCAAAATACCAAACATCTGAGTCTACTGCAGACATGCACTGCTCATGAGAAGATGGGTCAAAACTGCAGACAATAGTAAACGCCCATTCTTCTTCCTGCACAAGATTTGCAGACTTTGTTTTTTGTGTAGAGGCCTCTGCAACAACCATTCCAGCCTCTTTCTTCTTTGCCTCTTTAGCAGCCAGTTTTGGACAGTTCTTTATGATATCATCATTCCCTTTACAGTAGTTACAAAACAATTTCTGCTTTTCTAATTTCTTCTCATCTTTATCTTCCTTCTTCGAATATGCAGAATTAGCAGATTTCTGCTTACTAGTTGAAGTGCTCCATTTTCCTTTGCCCTTCTGACTAGCCAGGAAAGCTTGATCTGCAACTCGCGTAATGGACCTGTTTTGCTGGAATGATCTTCCTGCAACAGAACAGAGACTAAATCCTCAAATGATAAGGCATTTGGATTGCCTTTCATCATCAACCAAAGAGTAGAAGCAAAACTTTGATATGAATCAGGAAGACCATTCCAAACGGTATGCACAAGTGAGCTATCTCGTATAACCTCATCAGCAGTAATCAATTGTTCCTTCAAGTCTTTGATCTTCATTAGGAAACTGTCCATAGAATCACCTTCATTCATGTGCTCACTCTCCAACTATTTTCGGAGGTAAGCAACACGAGCCTCATTCCTAGCTTGGTACAATGAGGTAAGTGTATCCCAAGCATCCTTAGCTGTTCTGCAAGAGCGAATGTGAGGAATAATGGCATGTTTGACAGACAAATCTATCAATGCATATGCTTGGGAATCTCTACCATCCCAGCGAATCTGCTCTGCAGTAGGTGCAGCAAAAACAACAGCACGAACATGAATCTGCAGAATATCATCTTCGACACCATCTTCATCAGCTCCAGCACCTGTATTTGTAGTACCTGTAGTCAGAGGTGTAACAGGACGTCTTTCAACACCCTGCACAATGTTCCACAATCCTTTTCCAACCAATACATGTCGCATCATATAAGCCCATAATTTGTAGTTGGTACCATCCAACTTATCCTCAACAGCCAACATACGAAATACATCACTGCTTTCACCCATGGTCGGTGACTAAAATACCTTGATGCAAAAAATTGACTGTATCTCAAAAATTTGAACAGAACTGCCCAGATGAATTCTGTTAGACCTGTAGCAAACTTCGAGACGCTTATACTGGCGAACAAAAATTGGTATATAGCTTTGGCACAAAAAGACAAAATAGCCTATACAAGTGCTACGATAGTGTGTTCAGAGGCTGAAACGAGCTCAGATCGCGATTTCGACACCACACAACAAAGCTGTTTTGATCTTTGAAACACCCTAAGTATGCTCACCAAATTTCGTGCAAATCTGAGACTGCAAACGGAGGAGTGTCGATGGTGCCCTAGATGAAGCGACAACCTGCTCTGATACCAATTGTTGGAGATAGACGTCTGTGAGAGCACGTGAACAGCACAAGGAAGAAGAAGAAGAAGCTTGGAGCACAAACACACAATATTGAATGTATTACTAGAGAATGTACAAAGATAAGTAGCCCATTAGGGCAATAGGCGTATATACAAGCCGGGGGAAAAAAACCTCCTAAAGAGGGAAAAAAGTGCCCCAGTGGTCCTAGTGTGTTCACACACATCACTACCTAAATATATCAACATGAGGGTGAAGAAGAGAAAAGGAGAACCAGGCATCAAGCCCTTGAGAAAAGAGTTCTTGATAGTGTAATCGAATTTACACTATGTGAGTTACTGGGAATAGCTAAACATGATTTTCTAAAAGTAATTATCGATCTCTTAAGGAGAAAACGGAAGCTAATAGCTGACATGCAAGAAACTGAGAGAATGGATGAAGAGACACCTGTCCAAGCCATGCAAGCACAAGTACAAGAATTGAAAAGTGCACTTGATCAAATTGAAACTGACATGCAGCCATATGCACATGAGGAAATGTTTTTTGAGCAGAATTCTCCATATATAACTCTTTCAAGTCATTATACTAGAGATCATTGGGCTTGAGCCACGACTGAGACATTGGTGCGATTAGATAAAATCAGTACACCATTCATCGCTCTTATCGATCACAGATTTGAAATCAATTTAATGTCCAAATATCTCTACATGAAAGGGAAATGGCCAATAGATATGTAGCCAAGTTGGAGAATCCAAGCTGCTAATACGATGCCAGGTGAGCTATTTGGTGCATGCCCATAGGTACTAGTCACAATTGGAGATGTTAGTGATTATCATAACTTTTCCGTTCAAGATCATTCCAGTTATTCGTTGATTTTAGGGCAGCCATACATTACTGCCTTGAGGATGAAGAAAAGAGTCTTGGAGGATGGATCGGCCTATGCGCGAATCCAAAGCAAGGATGGAAAGAAAGCAGTCCAATTTATGACGGTTTGTGTGGACCATGTCAGGAATAGAACTTCTCTTTGGACAAGACCTATTCCTGAAGAATTTGAGGATCAAAGTTTTTAAAAGAAACTTTCATACTCCGGGACTATGAAAACTTGAATAATGAAAATATTTCGAATGTAAATACGTTCATATCAAGTTTCATAGCACTTTCTTCAACAAATTCATTTTAGTTTTGCGTTTTTTCTGAGTTAAAAAAGTGGGAAAGACAATACATAGCAAAACATCAGAGAAACTTTATGGATGTAGAGTGTTCGACTTTGACGAGAAGATTTCAAGAGCTTTTGATGAGATATCTTTTGCAAATATGCTATTTGATTTGCAAGAATTGATTGAAGGAAGAAGGAGTGACTATGTGATTCAAACGCACTCTATTTCCATGTACAAGGAAATAGCAAAGTTTGAGCAAGATGAAAAAGGACAAGAAGCTTTCATTGAAACAAAATACAAAACGATCGATAAAAAGATTAAACCAGTTGTAGTTCCGCTTCTTGAAAATAGTAACAAACTTATGGATGGTGCAAAAACCCAGCCACCTCTCAGAGATAAAAGAAAAAAAGGTCATGAATTCACTAAATAAACGCTTGAGCAAATTCAGTTAGGAAAAGATGGTTTCCTCAGTGAAAAAGAGAAGAATTTATTCTCTTAGATCATATTCAGTCATGGAAAGGCCTTTTCTTTCAATATCGAGGAAATTGGGTGTGTAAATCCGTCTATGGTGACACCAATGATAATTTTCACGATACCATGTACCTTGGAATCTTCGATCGATTCCAGTACCAAATGCTCATATTTCAAACTTAATCGACATGTTGAATGAAAAGATTAGAATGGGGATTCTTGAGCCATCAAGTGCTCCCTATTCTAACCATTGGTTCACATTACCAAAGAAGAATGGGTCATTGAGGTTTATTCAGGATCTAGAGCCGATAAATAAGGTAATGATCAGAAATATGGGAACTAGGCCCATCGTAGATGAATATGCAAAAGCCTCTATAGGAAGGTCTATTTATTCGATGGGGGATTTGCACTATGGGTATGAACAATTCCAGCTAGCCCTCGAGAGTTGTGACTTGATGACTATGAGGACACCACTTGGGCTCATGTGCATGTGCACTTTTTCATAAGGCGCCATGAACTCGGTGGCACATATGATGAATGGTATGCATAAATTTCTTGGGGATTTTATTCCGCATCTGACCATGCCGTTCATTGATGATGTCCCTATTAAAGGTTGCAAGGAAAAAGATAAAGATGAGACTCTTGAATAGGATGGATGTCAGAGATTTGTTAAAAATCACATTAACCGACTGTGAATCCATTCTTAGTCGGTTGGAAGAGGTTCATTTGATGCTATTTGTAGAGAAATCAGTATTTGGAGTGCAAGAGGTGTTGGTTGTAGGAAGTGTGTGTGGTCCTAAAGGAAGAAAGCCATGTCTAAAGAAAGTAGATGCCATTCAACACATGAAAGAGGTGAGCTTCTCGATCACTGAGGTGAGAAGATTTCTTGGGACATGTGTTTTCTAAGTTGTGTGGATTCCTCATTTTGCCCATGTCATAGATCAACTCTATCAATTGCTTAGAAAAGGGCAAATATTTCAATGGAAAGACATCCACATGCAAGTTGTAAGGAAATTAAAGAAGGCACTTGCAAAAGCATCACTGCTTAGAAAAGTTGATTATAGTGACAATAAACAAATCTACATTGCCATAGATATGAGTCCGATGGGTATAGGCTAGGCCATTGGCCAAGAGGATGATGAGAGAAAAAGATATGCGATTTGATTTGGAGCTGAAGTACTAAATGTTCGCCAGAGAGGCTACCCTCATATTAAGCAAGAGCTCTAGGGAATAGTGACCGTGTTGAAGAATGATAAGGAATACTTAATCAAGGCAAATGTGGTGGTGGAAATAGACTGCTTACCACTATTGGGAATGATGGTGAACTGTTCCACTGTAGACATTGCCATGTTAAGATGGATAGCATACATCAAGTTGCTAAACCCCGAGTTTGTTCATATAGCCAAAAGGAATAATGTGGTAGCCGATATGCTATCACGAGCTATATACAAAAATAAACTCTCGATGATTTCTAATGATGAAGAGATAGGTTTGGACTTTTATGTTTCGCATGTATATACTTCGAGCTTAGACGAAGCATCCACAGGACTGAATAGAAAAGAGCCTACTCATTGGATTGGAAAGCTTGAGGCTAGTATTGATTCTTCGAGAAGAGGAACTCAAAAGAGTTTAGGAAGGGGGAAAGGAAATAGGATTAAAAGAAGAGTAAATTTATGAAATTCCAGTAGGAATAACAGAAAGATTCAATGATGACGAATATGAAAATGAGTGGAAGGGAATCAGAAGATACTTAAGCATAAAGTCTCCTTATCCTACTTGGAGCAAAGAAAAGTTTCGTACCATTGGGAGAAAGTCAAACAATTATTTTCTAAAAGATAGATTGCTTTGGAAACAAAAGATTGGAATAGGCAAGATACCTCCGCAAGTTATAGGTTGCAATGAAGCAAGAGACAAGATAATATGTGAAACGCATAGCTCACTATGGGCCAGAGATAAAGGCTTTAAACTGACTTATGAAAAGATAAAAGAAAGATATTGGTGGTCGGGGATGTATGTAGATGTCGAGAAATATGTGCCACTTGTAAACCTTGCTAGGTATATTGGAATGTTAGACACAGAGATGAGTTGCATCCGATATATCCTCTTAATTTCAATTATAAGTGGGTTGTCGATCTGGTTACAATGCTGTTAGGGGTGCAACAGATGAGATATATTGTGCTGGCAAGAGAGGACCTAACAAATCATGTTGAAGGAAGAGCTCTGAGGACGAAAACAATGAGCAATGTATGTAGGTTTCTACTAGAAGACATGTTTAGTAGATTTGGCTATGTTGAGAAAATAGTCACCGATAGAGGTGAGATCGATGTACATGATGCTAAAGACTTCTTTGAAAAATATGGTATTCGGCTATCGCTCACCACTACTTACAGTCTTGAAGCCAATAGGAAAATTGAGCATGGACATCCCTTGATTATTAAAGCTTTGGCTAAGGCTTGTGAGGGAAAGACAAAGACATGGCCAAAATACCTTCCCTTTGCCCTATGGCCAGACAAGATGACATGCACTAGGACAATTACATGCTAGTAGAACTAATGTATTGTCAGAAATCTATTTTGCCAATGAAGTGACATGCTCTAGCATGGACTTCTTTGCCTTGAGAGGATGAGATGTCGAGAGAAGATCTTCTAGCAATGTGGATTCTTCAATTAGAGAAAGAAAGACTTTCTTTCTCGTAGAAGAAGCCACAGTTAAGCTCAGAGCATCTAGAGAGAGAAATAAGATTGCATTTGACATGTCCCATAGGTTAAGACCTAAAAAGTTGAATGAAGAAGACTGGGTACTTGTCCATGAAGATCATTGGATAGGCAATATGAAGCCCGAAGAAAATTGGTGAAGAGATGGTTTGGTCCCCATATGATATGTAAAGTGTTCGACAATGGTACAACGCTGCATTTTGCCCAAAATACAGCCTTCACATACATGTTTACTGGGTGCCTCAAGTTTGAGCAAAGAGGACACCATTTCTGATTTCTGCAGGTGTAGCAAAATAGCAAAGTTCAGATGACCAAAGCGTGCATGTCAAAGCTTTGCATCTGACATAGCCTGAGAATCATGTACTACACATGCCAAATCATTCACTGATTTTTCATAGTCTATAGCCCACGACATAAAATGCCAAAAGCAATAATAACATTGCCATTTGACAAATCATGAATTGTACATCTGTCGTCGACAAATTTCACAACCAACCCAATCTTGGCTAATGCAGAAACTGATAACAGATTCTTCTTGATCCCTAGCACAAACAAAGCATCTCGCAAAGTGAAAGAACTACCATCAACAGTAGTCAAAATGATCTTACCAACTCCCATAATAGGATAAGAGGAGTTCTTGGTGCATGTAACAGTATTCCCTATAGGGAATACTGTGAAGAGAAGAAACTGTGCTGCGAGGTAATATGTTTGGTCACCCCACTGTCAAAATACCAAACATCTGAGTCTACTGTAGATGTGCACTGCTCATGAGAAGATGGGTCATAATTGCAAATAGTACTAAACACCCATTCTTCTTCCGGCACAAGATTAGCAGACTCTGTTTTTGGTGTAGAGGCCTCTGCAACAACCATCCCAGCCTCTTTCTTATTTACCTCTTTAGCAGCCAATTTTGGATAGTTCTTTATGATATGATCATTTCCTTTACAGTACTTGCAAAACAATTTTTGCTTTTCTGATTTCTTTTCATCTTTGTCTTCCCTCTTTGATTGTGCAGAATTAGCAGATTTCTGCTTACTAGTTGAAGAGCTCCATTTTCCTTTGCCCTTCTGACTAGCCAGGAAAGCTTGATCTACAACACGCATAATGGACCTATTCTACTAGGACTGATCTTCCTGCAACAGAACAAAGACTAACTCCTCAAATGACAAGGCATTTGGATTGCCTTTCATCATTAACCGAAGAGTAGAAGCAAAACTCTGATATGAATCAGGAAGACCATTCAAAACGGTCCGCATAAGTGAGCTATCTCGTATAACCTCATCAACAGAAATCAATTCTTCCTTCAAGACTTTGATCTTTGTTAGAAAATTGCCCATAGAATCACCTTCATTCATGTGCTCACTTTCCAACTGTTTTCGGAGGTAAGCAACACGAGCCTCATTCCTAGGTTGGTACAATGTGGTAAGTGTATCCCAAGCATCCTTAGCTGTTCTGCAAGAGCGAACGTTTGACAGACAAAGCTATCAATGCATGTGCTTGGGCATCTCTGCCATCCCAACGAATTTGCTCTATAGTAGATGCAGCAAAAACCGTAGCACGGATAGGAATATGCAGAATATCATCATCTTCGACACCTTCTGCATCAGCTTCAATGCTTGCAATTGTAACAATTGCAAGTGTGATAGGACATTTTTCAACACCCTGCACAATGTTCCACAATCCTTTTGTAACCAATACATGTCGCATCATATACGCCCATAATGGGTAGTTGGTACCATCCAACTTATCCTCAACAGCCAACATATGGAATACATCACTGCTTTCAGCCATGGCCGGTGACAAAAATATCTTGATGCAAAAAATTGATTGTATCTCAAAAAGTTGAACAAAACATCCTAGACAAATTCTGCAAAACCTGTAGCAGACTTCGAGACACTTATACTGGCGAACCAAAACTAGTATATACCTTTGGCACAAAAAGATGAAATAGCCTACACAAGCGCTACAATAGTGCATTCGGAGGTCGAAACAAGCTCAGATCGCGATTTCAGCACCACATAGCAAAGCTGTTTTGATCTCGGAAATACGTTGAGTATGCTCACCGAAATTCGTGTGATTGTGAGACTACAACCGGAGAGGTGTCAAGGATGCCCTAGATGAAGCGGCGACCTGCTATGATACCAATTGTTGGAGTTAGACGTCTGCTAAAACATGCGAACAATGCAAGGAAGAAGAAGAAGCTTGGAGTACAACACACAATACTAAATGTATTACCACTAGAATGTACAAAGATAAGTAGCCCATTAGGGCAATAGGCATATATACAAGCCGGGGGAAAAAACCTCCTAAAGATGGAAAAAAAGTGCCTCGGTGATCCTAGAATGTTCACACACATCACTATCTGAATATATCAACACACAACACACAATAATCAATGTATTACCACTAGGAATGTACAAAGATAAGTGGCATGTTAGGGCTATAGGCATATATGCAAGCCAAGTGAAAAAACCTCCGAAAGAGGAAAAAAATTACCCTAGTGGTCCTAGTGTGTTCACACACATCACTACCTAAATATATCAACAAATCCCCCCTGGGAGTGATGCGGTGAACAAGGAGTTGGCGCTCATGTATAAGGAAATGTCAAGCTATGTGGAATAAATCCACAAGAGGAAGTAAGCCCAAATCTTTGCAGAAAGCTTCAAACTTCTCTCTAGACAAAGCCTTCATGAAAAGGTCTGCAAGGTTCTCCTGTCTGGGCACATATGCCAAGCTTATCTCTCCAACATAGAGCCTCTTCCTGACATAATGATAATTGTGCTTAGTGCAAGCATGGAACAAAGGGTTCCTCCCAACTACCAATGTGCTCTAACTGTCAGTGAAGATGGTGGTGGCAGAAGACTGACGAACACCCAAATCAGCCATAAGGTGTCTGAGCCACACACTCAATAATCGTTGTGAAAGCTGCCCTATACTCAGTCTCACAACTGGAAGTGGCCACACTAGGCTGCTTCTTGCTCAGCCAAGATATGCATGAGCTACCAAGCATGAAGCAAAAACCACTAGTGGACACACGAGTGTCATAGTAACTAGCCCGATCAAAGTAAAAAAAAGCATGTAAATCTGGTGGTAGTGATCTCCCCTTGGGATAAAACAATCCAAGTAGTCGGGTACCACTCAAGTAGCGAAAGATGTGCTTAACCGCCTACCAATGCTTGACACCTGGGCAATGCATAAACTTGCTCATCTATGAAGCAACAAACTGAATATATGGCCGAGTAATGCATAAGTAAATCAAGCATCCAACATCCTGCTGATAGAGAACAACATTAAATGCATCTCTAGCATCATGAAGACTTAATCATAAACCTGTCTCCATAGGAGTGGCAATAGGTTTACAATTTTCAAGGCCAAAATGTTGCAATAATGTGTCAATATATTTCATTTGACACAAAGCCATTCCAGCATGAACGTGCTTAAATTGAATGCCCAAATAATGATGCAAATGCCTCAAATCAAACACCTCAAATGAGGCATGCAAATCAGCCTTAAAATCAGCAATATGCTTGTCACGAGGACCAATGAGCAGCATGTCATCAACGTACACAACAATGATCAAAAGCACATCATTAGCATGCTAAACATATAAGGTGCTTTCAATTGGGCTATTCTCAAAACCATGTGCAATCAGATATGCATATAATGCCTTCTTTAACCTGCACACCTAGTGGTGAAAGCATAGGGGAGCAACCAACCCACACCACCTTGCATGGAAGCAAGAGGAGGACCCAAGAAAGACTCTCCCTTCATCCACCCCATTCTCCAACATGTTCAAGCCATTGGCATCAGCCCCGGGCTATGCCACATGCTTGAAAATGTGGAGAGATGGGAGTCAAGGATCATGGTCACATGGAAAATACAAGTAATGCAACACACTACTCATACACAAAGGAAGGTTCAGCAAGCACACACACCACACCTTCTCACACTCCAAGACTACACACATAAATGCACAAAGCCTTAGAATAAAAGAGAGTTCTTCCATTCATGAAGATTTTACACGGAGCACGTCGAACCAAGAGCCCCCCCTTCTACAAAAATGAGGCTCTATTTATAGCCTAAGCACAATTCCCCATGTGCTTCTTTGACTAGTCCAAAAAGGAGCATGTGTGTAACTACCATATCTTTGGCAAATATTCCTTTTCTAACAACCAAATCCCAAGAAATATAGGCGTGGGAATTTGATCGTGGAAAACTCTTAGATGTGTGAAGGGAAGGCTATTTACAAAGCTTCTCTACCATAGTGTTAGAGAAATATCACAAAAGTGTCCTAAGAGGATGTTTTTATGAGAACTCTATGTAGATACAAAAAAGGGGTATTCTTATGTTCTAGGGAGGGTTTCCATGCAGATTTGTAAATGTGTGTATACCCTACAACCCAACACTCTCCCCCTCCTAGACTTTGTCGCCCTCGACAAAGCTAGGAAAGTGAAGCAGACACAGTTGACTTGTTCCAGTTGGAATCTGGAAAACTTCAAGTCTTCAAATCGGCACTTCTTTAGTCGGCTGCAAATCATCAAGTTATCCATTATCCTCACATTTGCAGTACTTCAGTCTTCTGATCTACAGGTCTTCAGCCCTTCAATCTTCAGATCTGAGCGACCGAATCCCCTTGGGGGGCAGTCAACCCATCATGTATTCCACTAGTGCAGTCCTTTGCAAAGCTGGAAATGCCTTCGTAGGAAGCTCCCAAACCTCCATATTCTTCACTCCCGCACGTTCGATCTTCAGGGCTGGGCGACACAATCCCCATGGGGGCAGTCAGCCCAGCCTGCCTCCCTTTGTGCAGTCCCATGTAAGAAGGTTGAAGCTCTTGCAGGGAGCTCCTTAACTTGAAAATAAAACATACATAACCAGTAGACTGTTTCTGGAGAAAGAGATTGAATAGAACATTTATTCCATCTTTTTGTTTCCACTCCAAGGGACATTAAGTCCTATGGGACTGACTCTTCAAGTCCTCGTGAGCTTTTCTTTGCTTGTCAAAGAGATACAAAACCTGAACTTTTAAACCAAGTGCACATCAATTCTTTCAAAAGAGAGTAAGTGAAAATGAGGGCCACAATCCTCGGACACAAGTTCAGCTAGTGTTAACCGTGTAAGGCTCATTCTAATCTCCAAATCATAGAAGCATTTATCAAACAGACCAACAGTTATCCCTGAAAATTAGGAGCCTCAGGTACCCTCCTCTTTGACCTGTACGAATCTGAACAATTTCTGAGCAAATGAAGATCCATTCTACATTTATGTGGTTAGAAAGTAGAAAATCAAAATCCCCAAAGGATCTGACCACGCTGAAGGTGTATTGATGATCCTTAGAGTCATTCAAGCAATATAGATCTTTATTTGTATAGTGCATAAATGCCAAATAACGAAACACAATAGCTATGAGCATAAGGTTCATTTTGCACATGCAAAGCTGCCAATCTTCTGAGCAAACAAGTCTTTCAATGAGAGCTATAGGAGCATTGTGAAACCAGTGATTTAATTCCCTGGCAAAAAACAATCACTCGAACCTTTGTGACTTCCATACTTAAGTATTCAACTGGTACAGCTCATTAAGTGAACTCAAGTACACACATGCCCAATTGCTATGTAGGTCAAGCAAGGCCCATTAACGAAAGGAAATTCTCATGGATGCATCATAAACATGCTAACAATCCAGATGGCATGACTTTAGTAGCATCATTTATATGTGCACAAAATTCATGATATATATCAAGCATAGAAGCAATCAAAGATCAAACATTCCAATGCATCCCATCGACAATAACCACCCAAGTGGATTGGCAATCACAAAAAGCCAAGACACCATTCCTTGCAGGTCAGAGAGCCACACCAACCTGATCAGTTCACATTTTCAGCAAGTTTGGTTTTGGGCACCATCCTACTAGGTGCAACCACAAAACCATGAAGCCACACAACACTTAAGAAGCTCAACATCAAGGAAGCATATAAAAAAGTGAACAGAGAAGATCACCTTCCAATGCATGCCAAGAGTGCCCTTACAACATCATCGTGAACATGCTTGTGTCTCATAGCCTTGCAAGACTATGGACACAAATTATGACACCCCAAAGTTGATGGGTCTTCCAAGAGAGTAGAGGCTTGAACCCTCCATCGATGGGTTTATTGGACACCATCCCAACAAATCGGCAATCAAATCCAAGAATTAGTTTGACCTTGAGGGAGAATCCCCAATGGATATCTGTAAAACCTATGAGAACAACTCTCAACAACATTGTTAATGATATATCTAAAGTCATAGCTCAAAAACTTCGTGGAATTCTGAGTGTATGAAACAGACGACTTAAAACCAGAAACATCTTGGAAAATCCAAAGAGAAAAGAGCCAAGAGACTATCGACATTATATCTTCTCTTCAACTCTAGGTCTGCTACATGAAAAACGGTTGTGACCGCTGTAATAGAATACCAACAAGAAGCTTGTAGACATGTCAATTCAAATGTGCGAATATAGCATTTTGGATAGCAAGAAGTTAAGATTTTGGGATTCATCAGTGGTTCATACGATAGTAAATTCGCACAGCAACCTTTTCAAATCCATGCATCGAAAACATTGCCTCGCAAAGGTCCATACGCCCAAAAAAGTTGTGACCAAAAAGGCTTAGCCATGTTCGTCATACACCATGTCATTTGTAAAGCATGACATTGGACATCATCAAACCTGTAATGTTTGCATATAGCAGGAAGGAACCCGACCAGTATTTTAAGGACTTCATGGATTTTCTTGTGTGTAGTCATGCAAGGCATACATTGGAAGAAGTACAATCATGAGCCTTCCAGAATTTTCATATAGCCAAGCTTATGAGTGAGCACTACCTAAGGAGGATGCATGCTATTTAACTACATCGAAAGAGCTCATACCGTCTATCCAATCACAACAAGGGAAGCTTGTGAATGACCTGAGCCCCACAGAAGCAATCAATATGAGATTGGACATAGATGAATGCTCAATATCAAGAGGTCGCCTTTGTAATGCCGAGCAGTAGAGCAAGTGCATACTATCTCCTATCAATATGGGATGGGAGTCACCACCAGTTACATGAGCCTCCTGTTCTAGACTTACCTTTCCTTTACCCAATAGTTGGGAGTGTCCCCATAAGTGTAGTCACATCGCAATAAGTAGATCATGGTACATTTTTTTCTTCTTGACCTGAGTAGTGAAAGGCTATATGGAAAACAAAGGGGATTACCAGAGTGCTTGCACAAGGCAGTTTTCATTAAAATCCTAGCAAGAGAGATAGAGAACACTTTTGCAAGTATATTGCAGGTCACATATACAGAAATAGACACTAGAATTCTTGCCAAAATGCTTCATGAAAATGGCATAAGGGGACGATTTAAAATTCTGGTACATTTTCCTCGTTAGAAGCACTGTCTTCTGCAACATTTAACATAACATATCATGACTGAAAACATTTTATAGTTACATATGCCTTATCATCCTCATAACCCCCATGAAGACAAAGCGCAGAAACATCCAAAGCGGTCATGCATCATGGAAAACAAGCACAACTCTACCATATGGTTTCCTTTCCCTCCATCACCAGGTTGAGACACAGAAACCAACGAAGTCTTCCCCTTAAATAAGTGGTGATTCATAAGTAATAGAGAGGGTGAGCCAATCACAAACTTCAGATTTAAAAAGGGGAAGTCAGTATGACCATAAATTATATCAGTAAATGAAAGCCCATCTGAACACTTGCACAAGGTTGGATCTTTAGAACCCCGGCCATAGCAGTCATAGAAGCCCTCGACAGCAGCTTAAAAAGTGTGTCTTCATGTACATCAAAGGAACAGGAGGGGGAGCCCGAGATCTCAAACCCATTGAGAACATCACCACCCGCATCGAGGTCATAACCAAGAAGCTTCAGCACATCAAGGAGGCTCTCGAGCGAGGGGAGCTTGAGGTTTCTCCCAAAAAATGCCACTTGCGAGACGTCTGTAGGTGTGCACATCATTGGCCCCCCCCCAACAAGGATTCTGTAAAACCATTACAACACAGAGAATTCGTCGACAAAGGTGTAAAGTATCACAATCCCCCACATGAAGCACAAAAATGACAACACGTAGCTGCTATCCTCCTGACATGCCTCAATCAAGGGAAATAGGAAAGTAGCCAAAAAGGCTCAACCCCCCCCCCCCCCCAAATGCAACTCCATATGCACACGGGTGCAGGAGAGAACAACCTTTTAGAGGAAAAAACATAATGAGGCCATCATTGAGAAGACTCAGGAGGAACCACTTGCCTATAGAAATTTAGAAAATAGAGTCAGGTAGGAAGCTCAGCAAGATCCCTCCGTACATGCAGACACAGATAGTTGAAGGGTCAGGACCATTAACCACCTTTAGACAGAAGGATCAGGGTGCTCCAATCTTCAATAAGTGGATAGCGAGCACCATTCCCACAATGGAGATGCAATAATGCCATAAAACAGACAAGGCATTGAGGAACCAGAGATGTGTCTGAACCTCATGAGGTAGAAGGGACGACAACACTTACGATCACAATGATACCATACATGAAACCACGTTTGAATCTTCAACCACTGGAGAGAGGAACAATCACCCAACCCTAGCATAGCGCAACGGTCTCAACACTGAGGGCAAGCAGAAGGGTTCAACCCCCCAATGTCATACAGCAATCAGAAGCTTAAGCCCGATCTTCAGAACGAGTAGAGACATATCATCAACAGTACCAATGAGCACTAGCGGTCAAGAAAAATTGGGAGCAAGAAGGCTCAACCATCAAGAAATCAGCGGTAATGGCAAGAACCAAACTGTCGTTATACCAACAACCTCACAGGGGAGCCTCAAAGCTCAATCCTGCCATACCCGAATAAAAGAACAATGTGGAGTAGGTTCTCCACCCCGAAATGGGAAAAGAACATCACGGAATGGAGCACACCAACAGCAGCTCAACCCTGAATCTTGGCAGCAGCAGAGAGGGCAGGAATGGTGACTCATCATGAAAGGAGCATCGTCGCATATAGCAGCCATAGCCTCCGCCAACCTGCAGATCAAGGAAGATCAAGGGAAAGTAGCTCCAACCCGCCATGGCCATAGTGTGATCAGGGGGAGCTCTCGAATGAGCTCAACCCCAAAGTGAGGGCGAGACAGAAAGGTGAAAAGAAAAGTGAGGAGCGAAAGAGAGAGGGAGAATGACTACCCCCACCTACCCATGCACGACTTACCAACGGCTTTGATGGCCAACGAGAGAGGTGGAAAGGACGGAAGAGTCTTTCAACCACCAAGTTTAGGAATTTAAGGCTCCATCAAGATCGAGCCATGCGCACACATTTAACATAAAGGCAATGTGAATACGGAAGAGAAGAAAAAACCTCTCTTCTTGGAGATTCGAGCCGAAAGAACTTAATGTTTAAAGTTTAAAATGGAGAGTTTTTGAGCAAATAAAGTGTGAATATATATATATATATATTTTTTTTTTTTTTTTATTTTATTTTTTTTTTTTTATAATTTTAACATCCGTTCCTTATGAACAAAGCTTTAACCTCAGGTTTCATCAAAATTGAATTGAGGGGGGGAAATGAAGAGTACCACCCATCCCCCAACTCAGGGCAATCATTGAAATCAAGAAGTGATGGAGGCGGAAAGTGATGCCTATTGTGTGTGAGGGAGTGTGTATGTGTGAAGAAGTGAGAGAGAGAAGGGGGTTAGGGGGTGTTTTTGTGCAACAAACAAAAATGAACAAAAAAAAACAAGAAAGTGGGGAACTAATGGCCCAATGGAAGGGTGAAAGTGCCAAGCCAACACACATATCCTACGTAAATAAGCAGAAAAATTGCAAATCAATATCTTACCACATGCTCTTGAGCACTCCAAGTGATGAAAGGCCGTTCTCCCCGGCAACGGCGCCAAATTTGTTGTTGAAAGCATAGGGGAGCAACCAACCCACACCACCTTGCATGGAAGCAAGAGGAGGACCCAAGAAAGACTCTCCCTTCATCCACCCCATTCTCCAACATGTTCAAGCCATTGGCATCAGCCCCGGGCTATGCCACATGCTTGAAAATGTGGAGAGATGGGAGTCAAGGATCATGGTCACACATGGAAAATACAAGTAATGCAACACACTACTCATACACAAAGGAAGGTTCAGCAAGCACACACACCACACCTTCTCACACTCCAAGACTACACACATAAATGCACAAAGCCTTAGAATAAAAGAGAGTTCTTCCATTCATGAAGATTTTACACGGAGCACATCAAACCAAGAGCCCCCCCTTCTACAAAAATGAGGCTCTATTTATAGCCTAAGCACAATTCCCCATGTGCTTCTTTGACTAGTCCAAAAAGGAGCATGTGTGTAACTACCATATCTTTGGCAAATATTCCTTTTCTAACAACCAAATCCCAAGAAATATAGGCATGGGAATTTGATCGTGGAAAACTCTTAGATGTGTGAAGGGAAGGCTATTTACAAAGCTTCTCTACCATAGTGTTAGAGAAATATCACAAAAGGGTCCTAAGAGGATGTTTTTATGAGAACTCTATGTACATACAAAAAAGGGGTATTCTTATGTTCTAGGGAGGGTTTCCATGCAGATTTGTAAATGCATGTATACCCTACAACCCAACACCTAGTTTTCATGCCCTTTCTACACAAAGGCACGGGGTTGAAAAACATACACTTCTTCATGCAAGTCACCATGCAAAAATGTTGTTTTAATGTCCAATTATGTACATTCCAACCATGATGAGCTCCACGTGCACAGATGCTACAAACAATAGTCATTCGATAAGTAGGAGCAAAGGTCTCATCAAAATCAATGCCTCTTTCCTATGCATAACCCTTTGCAACAAGCCTAGCCTTATACCTATCAACTATTCCATCATGTTTATGCTTCAGCTTGTATACCCACTTAGTGCCAATGGCCTTCTTGCCAAGAGGCAAGTCACACAAAGACCAAGTACCATTTTTCATTATAACATCATATTCAGATTGCATTGTAGCCATCCAATGTTTAGAATTTTGTGCTTCATCAAACAAAACAGGCTCAATCTCATCATAGAGACTAGAGGTAGCCATAGCACAACAATATGATGAAATAGAGGCACTATGAGAGCCTGAACGAGTATGGTATGATAGAGGTGCATCTAATTTGTTATCACGCAAAGTCTGCACTAGCCATTTTGGCATAGTTTTTGCCTCCTCAATATCAGCTCTCTCATCAATAAGTGCATTATGTAAATTTGCATCAGAAATGGAATGATCTGCATCATCATATGAAACCTGTAAAGGCTCAGAAGTTGCCTCATTAGGAGCAGCACTAGAAGACAGTCCACCTGTAAAAAGAGGCAGGAAAGTATCATACATGTCTTTGGGGCTAACAGATGTCTCCTTAGTACATGAAAGTAATGGATGAATAGCATCTTCCACAAGAACAACATCACAGCTAACCAAAATGCATCTAATCTATAGAAGATACAAATGATAGCCTTTGCTTTCAGAATTGTACCCAACAAAAATACATTTTACTGCTTTATCATCCAATTTCATGCCATGTTGTTCAAGCAGCAATGCATATGCCAGACAACCAAAAACATGAAGATGAGCAATAGATGGCTTGCGACCATATCAAGCCTCATATGGAGTGATAGACTGCTGTTAAGTACATATCCTGCACACATAACAACCTCAAGCCAAAAACTATGTGGTAAAGCCTGACTCTTGACCATACACCTCGCCATCTCCATGAGTGACCTATTCTTTCGTTCAACAACTCCATTCTGTTGAGGTGTATACGTCACTGTGCACTAATGTTTTATCCCATATTCAGCCAGAAATGCATTAAAGTCAGAAGACATATATTCCCCCCCTCGATCAGAATGGAGCTTCCCATTTTACATGCTGATAGATTTTTAGCCAAAACTAGAAACTGTTTGAAGCACATAAACACTTCGGACTTTTCCTTCAATGGATATACCCATGCATTCCTAGAAAAATAATCAATGAAAGTCACAAAGTAAAGATAGTTTCGAAAAGAGGGTGTCTACATAGGACCACAGACATCACTGTGAACAAGCTGCAATTTTGGAGTAGCTCAAACTGAACCATCTTTTGAAAAGGAGGAATGCAGCATTTTGCCCAAAATACAGCCTTCACAAATATGTTTACCTGGTGCATCAAGTTTGGGCAAAGAGGATACCATTTCAGATTTCTGCAAGCATAGCAAACTAGCAAAATTCAGATGACCAAAGCTTGCATGCCAAAGCTTTGCATCTGATATAGCCTGAGAATCATGTACTGCACATGCTGAATCATTCATAGATTTTTCATAGTCTATGAGCATATACAGCCCACGACATCATGTTGGCATTTGACAGATCATGAACTATACATCTAGCATGAACAAATTTCACAACCAAGACAATCTTGGCTAAAGTTGAAACTGATAACAGATTCTTCTTGATCCTTGGCACAAATAAAGCATTTGACAAAGTGAAAGAACTACCATAAGCAGTAGTCAGAATGATCTTACCAACTCCCATGACAAGATAAGAGGAGTTGTTGGTGCATGCGACAGTATTCCATGTAGGGGCAAGTGCAAGTGAAGTGAATAAACTGTGTTGTGAGGTAATATGTTTGGTTGCCCCACTATCAAAGTACCAAACATCTGAGTCTATTGCATACAAACAATGTTCAAGAGAGAATGGGTCAAAACTGCAAACAATAGTAAATGCCCATTCTTCATTCTGCACAAGATTAGTAGACTCTATTTTTGGTGTAGAGGCCTCTGTAACAACCATTCCAGCCTCTTTCTTCTTTGGCTCTTTAGCAGCCAGTTTTGGACAGCTCTTAATGACATGATTATTTTCTTTACAATATTTTCAAAACAATTTCTACTTTTTTTATTTCTTCTCATCTTTGTCTTCCTTCTTCAAATGTGTAGCATTTGCAGATTTCTGCATACTAGTAGATGAGCTCCATTTACCTTTGACCTTCTCATTAGCCAAGAAAGCTTGATATGCAACATGCATAATAGACTTGTTCTACCTAAACTGATCTTCCTACAACAAAATAGAGACTAAATTCTCCAATGTCAAGGCATTTGGATTGCCTTTGACCATCAAACAAAGAGTAGAAACAAAACTCTGATATGAATCAGGAAGACCATTCAGAATGGTCTTCGCAAGTGAGCTATCTGGTATAACTTCATCATCAGAAATCAATTGTTCATTCAAGCCTTTGATCTTTGTTAGAAAATTGTCCATAGAATCACCTTCATTCATATGATCACTCTCCAGCTGTTTTCGGAGGTAAGCAACACGAGCCTCATTCCTAGCCTAGTACAATGTAGTAAGTGTATCCCAAGCATCCTTAGCTGTTCTGCAAGAGCGAATGTGAGGAATAATGGCACGTTTGATAGACAAGGCTATCAATGCATGTGCCTGAGCATCTCTGTAATCCCAACGAATTTTATCTATAGTAAGTGTATTAGGAATCATAGCACGAACATGAATTTGAAGAACATCAACATCTTCAATGCCATCTGCATGAGCTTCAATACCTATATTCGCAGGTGTAATAGGACATTTTTCAACACCCTGCACAGTGTTCCACAATTCTTTTGGAACCAATACATGTGGCATCATATAAGCCCACAATGGGTAATTGGTACCTTCCAACTTATCCTCAACAACCAACATACGGAATACATCACTCCTTTAAGCCATGGCCACTGACTAAAATACCCTGATGCAGAAAAATGAATGTATCTGAAAAAGTTGAATAGAACTACCCTGATGAGTTCTGCTAGACCTGTAGCAGGCTTTGAGAGGCTTATACTAGTGAACCAAAACCTGTATATATCTTTGTCACAAAAAGATGAAATAGCAAAAGTATTTCGCTGGCGATGCACCACAATGCGCTCTCCTTCTCGAGAGCTCCACGATGATATGATCGGAGTAGAAAACCGAGCTCCTGAGGCCGCACGCAGTACTCCGCACAGAGGCTGCAGAATATGCAGAAAACATAGTGGGAGCACGAAGACAGACTTCTTAGGTCTTACAAATGTGGTCGAACTTACCGTCTGTGACTGATCAGACCACTATATGTTTTATTAAGGAACATATACAAAGAAGTGTCCGGTGGCCATTTGGCCTTTCACATGACACTAACGGTAACAATCTCCCACTAAAGGCCAATATGGCCAGAGTAACTATGGGAGAAAAATAAAGAATGATAAAGAATACCTGAGTGTAAGTATACAAACTATACCTCCCACCTGATGGGCATGTTACACAGTATACAAGTGACTACGTAAGATCAAGAATCAAGTAACCCCCATCAAGTGACAACAGTGTCGAAAGCTATCCTATGGTAGAGCTTTAGTCAAAGCATCTGCAACATTATCTCGAGTGTGAACCTTCTCAAGAATAATGCTCTCAGTGGCTAAGCAATCTCTAATGAAGTGATACCTCACCTCAATGTGCTTGGTCTTTGCATGATAGACCGGATTCTTAGCCAAATCAATGGCACTCTGACTATCACTAAGCAAGCGAGGTACATGATGAGGTAAACCCATGTCACAAGCAAGATGAGAAAGCCACAATGCTTCCTTACATGCCTCACTTGCTGCAACATACTCTGCTTATGTGGTGGAAACAGCTGTACATTCTTGAAGACGAGATCTCCAAGAGATAGCACCTCTAGCAAAATGAAAAATGTACCCTGATGTAGACTTACGATTGTCTACACAACCAACATAGTCAGAATCTGTGTAACCAATAATGGATGCTTTCCCTCTACCTAAGCATAGACACTTGTCCTTAGTGCCACTCAGATATCTCAAAATCATCTTGACCACTTCCTAATGTTTCTTGCTAGGATTAGACATATATCTGCTCACAACTCCCACTGCAAATGCAATGTCTGGTCTCGTAGTTACCATAGCGTACATGAGACTACCAACAATAGAATGGTAGGGAATTTTGGTCATGATTTCCTTTTCCTCATCTGATTTGGGGCAGTCATCCTTGCTCACTTTCACATATGTGGGTAAAGGTGTACTCAATGCCTTTCCACCCTGCATATTGAACCGGTGAAGTACTTTGGATATGTACTCACTTTGAGACAAGTATATGCATCTTTTACTCCTATCACGAGTAATGGGCATGCCAAGAATATGTTTGGCATCTCCCAAGTCCTTCATATCAAATGTCTCACTCAACTTCTTTTTGAGAATTGATAAATCATAAGAGGACTTCCCAAGAGTCAACATATCATGGACGTAAAGTATCAAGCATATCAAGCTGCCATCAGAGCATCTCTTTGTGAAGAGACAATGATCCTCATTGCTTCGAGAATAGCCTTGGGACTTCATAAAAACATCAAACTTTTGGTACCATTGTCTAGGAGATTGTTTAAGTCCATACAAGCTCTTCTTGAGCTTACGAACTAGACTTTCCTTACCAAGAACTACATAACCCTCTAGTTGTTCCATATAGATCTCATCTATAAGATCCCCATGCAAGAAAGCTGTTTTCACACCCGTTTGGACTAGCTCTAAGTCCTCCATTGCAACGAATCCAAGCAACATGTGCAAAGTAGTCATCTTGACCACTCGAGAGAAGATTTCCTCAAAATCAACACCATGTTATTGCTTAAAACCCTTTGCAACAAGTCATGCTTTATATTTTGGAGAAGCACTATCTGATGTGAATTTCAGCTTATATACCCATTTACATGGTAAAGCTTTCCTGCCCTTTGGCAAAGGTACTAAGTCCCAAGTACCATTCTTGTGAATAGAATCCAATTCACTCTTCATGGCATGCTCCCACTTGACATGATCCTCTGTCTGCATAGCCTCTTTGTAGCAAGAAGGCTCACCAACATCTGTTAGCATAACAAAATCTAAACCTGGAACATATCTATTAGGTGGATGTGAGACACGTGTAGAACGTCTCAATGGTTGCTGAACAGGAACATGTGCAGACTGATCTGAATGGACATTCTCTTGAACATCCCTATCTGCAGTATTTTTATGCATGCTAACCAGAGGACTGATATCCTCAAACACCACTCTTCTCACTTACAAATGCGGTCGAACTTACAGTCTGTGACTGACCAGGCCACTATATGCTTTATTAAGGAACATATACAAAGAAGTGTCCATTGGCCATTTGGCCTTTCACATGGACACTAACGGTAACAATAGCCTACATAAGCACTGTAAGGGTGCATTTGGAGGCCGAACCAAGCTCAAATCATGATTTTGGCATGACACAACAAAGCTGTTTTGATCTCCTAGTCACCTTGAGTATGCTCACCGAATTTCGTGCGATTCTGAGACTATGACTGGAGGGGTGTCGATGAAACCCTAGATGAAACGACGACCTGCTCTGATATCAAAGTTGGAGTAAGACGTCTGAGGAAGCATGCGAACAACACAAGGAAAAAGAAGAAGTTTGGAGCACAACACACAATACTGAATGTATTATCACTAGAATGTACAAAGATAAGTGGCCTGTTAGGGCTATAGGCATATATACAAGCTAAGGAAAAAAAAAACTCCTAAAGAGGGAAAAAAGTACCTCGGTGGTCCTAGTGTGTTCACAGACATCACTACCTAAATATATCAACATTTCCTGACAATCCAATCATCATTGAACATGTTCAATTTGGTGCCATCCAAAGATTTGGTTAACATGTCTGCACATTGTAGATTTATAGACACATAGGACAATTGGATATCCTTGCTAAGTAGCTTTTCTCTCACATAGTGATAGTGCACTTCAATGTGCTTAGTCCTTGCATGATACACAGGATTAGCAACCAAATGCAATGAACTAGTGTTATCTCCAAAATCATTGGAGTATAAGAATGTAATCCCAAATCTCTGTAGAGTAGCTTAAGCCACATAGCCTCTTGTGTTGCATTTGCTAAGCCCCTATATTCTGCTTCAGTTGGTGACAATGCCATAGTTGGTTGTTTCTTTGATGACCATAAGAAAAACTTAGAACGTGCAAAAGATAGGTCGCCAGAGATGCTCGTCCTATCATCTCTTGAGTCAGCCCAATCTGCATCAAAGTATAGCTTGATATACAAATCAAAAGTGAATGAATAGAATAGTCCTTCATTTGTGGTACCCTTCAAATACTTTAAAATCCTTTTGGCAGCTTCCATATGAGGTTTTCTTGGCTTATGCATAAATTGACTCAATGTACTTACTCCATAACAAATATCCACTCTTGTTAGGGCTGCATAGTTGAGACTCCCAACAAGACTTTGGTATCCCATAATGTCTTCAAGTAATTCCCCTTCATGGGCACTAAGCTTGTGATTCAATTCCAAGGGTGTACCTGCAGCTTTAGTATTCTCCATCTTGAACTTAACCAACATATCATGAATGTACTTCCTTTGAGTAATAAAGACACTAGAATTCGAATATACAAGTTCTAATACAAGAAAGTATCTTAACAAACCAAGGTCACTGATTTTAAACTCTTCCATCATTTGAGCTTTGATTTGCTTGATGCCATTGGCATCATTCCCTATAATGATGATGTCATCCACATAAACACATAGGTAACTAATTTTTGAGTTAGTCTTCTTTATGAACAATGAAGAATCTTCTTGGCTAGCAACAAAACCTTGGTCCTGCAGACATGTGACTAGTTTATGGTTCCAAGCTCTAGGATCTTGTTTTAAATGATGAAGTGCTTTCCTTGATTTGCATACATAATCTAGTTTATCTTTGTCTTCATACCCTGGTGGTTGGGCCATGTAGACCTCCTCAAAGATCCACCCATTTAGGAATGCATTTTTAACATCTAATTGGTACAAGTTCCAATTTTTTGAGGCAGCAATACTCACCAAAACTCTGATAGTTGGCATCTTGGCCACAAGTGAGAAAGTCTCCTCATAATCCACTCCATGGGTTTGAGCAAACCCCTTTGCTACTAGCCTTGCTTTACACCTATTGATTGAGCCATCTGAATTCTTCTTGACTAAATCCACTTGGATCTTATTACCTTAATAAGTGGTTTCTTGGGAACCAAATTGCAAGTGTCATTCTCTTGTAGTGATTCAATCTCCTCTTGCATAGCTCCTCTCCATTTTTCCTTCTTGTTGGCTTCTTCAAATGAAGAAGGTTCTTCTGACATAGAATCCTTAGCAATATATATAGAATGCTTGGTGAGCAGTGATGTATCATAGCCATACCTTATAGGTTTCTTACTTTCCCTTTGAGATCTTCTAAGTGCTTGATTGGATGACTTTGGAATGTCTTCCAATTTCTTCATCTTCACTTTTCCCTTTGACTTCCAAGCTTTATATTCTTTAAGGTTGATAGGTTCTTCATCTTCTGAATTGGTTCTTCTGATGTACTTGATTCTTCCTTGGTTAGATTTGGAAAGTCATTCTCCAAATCATAGGATAATTTTAGTTTCCTGGAATCATCCTCAAAACAAGAATTATTTTCATCAAAAACCACATCCCTACTAACTGTAAATCCTTTGTTAGAAGGATTATATAACCTATATATCCATTGTGATTTTGATCATAGCCAATAAATATACATTTCTCAGCCTTTGGATCAAGCTTTCCCCTAATCTGTGAAGGAATGTGTGCATAGGCAATGCAGCCAAAAACTTTACAGTGATCCATGAGGGTCTCCCGCCATTCCAAGCTTCATAAGGTGTCATCCCATCCATAGACTTGGATGGAAGTCTATTAATTAAATAGGTAGCTATAGAAACAACCTCTACCGATAGATAGTTGGGGAGTTTTTTCTCATTCAACATTGACATTGTAGCCTCTACTATTAACCTATTTCTTCCCTTTGCCACTCTATTCTATTTAGGGATATACCTTGTTGTAATCTCTCTCTTTATGCCTCTGTCCTTGATAGGTCTCTTAGTCCAAGGAAAAAGTGATTATACGAGACTTTATGTTGTTCAAAACCCCTCGGAATCGGTCCAATTGGATCACGTTGTCGGCGCGAAAGGAACGGTCGGTGGATCAGGGCGACCGCCAAAATACGGCGCACGCCGGGTGCTTGGAGCAATCTCAGGTAGCGTGGAAACTCAAAGAAGCAAATTTGATCAGCATGAAAAATCTTATTTTCTTATCAAGAAGTGTAGAAATAATAAAATCACTCCTTTATCACCCCTAACATTTGTAGACTTAGGTAAAGTAAAAAAAACAAATCAAAGAGGAGATAAATTCAAAGGGATTGAATAACTCAGTTACTCTATTTTTAATTATAATTTTCACTTAATATCATGGATGCTTCAAGTTAAATATCCTATGACTATACAAAAAAAAAAAAACCCGATTGATCGTACCTTTACTACCGTTTCTTAGTTCAAGTTTCAATGTTGAAAGTTTGTAAGAGGTGAATGAAAAGGTTCAAAACACAAATTGGACTAATGTCTAAATATCTAGCGCGCAAATGCAAAGGTGGAGTTGATCTTGTCTAGCATCAAACTCAAGAGAGTTAAGCGTCTTTCTCATCAATCATGTCAATAAACAAAAGAAAAAATTCTCCCGCTCAGCCGAAGCTCTGGTTCTGTAATGAGAACAAACAACCTGCCCTATTTTTTTTCCTAATGTATGCAGCAGTTCTAATTTTTGGATACAACCGATTCTGCTGATCCGAAATATCCAGCCTTTATGCACAATCACACTCTTCGCTTACAAGGTCTAGTTTATATTTTGATGAGCAGTTTGAGGATTTACATTCTCGATAAAAGCCGTTGTTTGCAGATTTTCTTCCGTCCCCCCCCCCCGAATGGTCTTATGCGCACGTAGCCCCATTAACACCTTCATTTTCTGTTGCGCCAATTTTGGACAATTGATAATCGTAGGAGAGTATATGGGTATCGACTATATCATTAAACTAAAACATTTATCAATGGATTTCTGTTGTGGTTGAGGTTCATCAAAATTAGAGAGTAACTCATAAATGTTGAAACACAAATATTCAAAGAATGCTCGGATCAAACTGAAAGTATTATTATCCGTGATCACACTTCCGTTACTTTAATTATTTGATATCAATATACACACTTTCTTTAATTTGATCTTCCACGACCTGAATCAGCGATCAGAATTAAGTTTTAGAAATAGAATTCGTTGTCTGCTTTGCATGATTTATCACAGAAAAGTAAACCCGAGTAATTTTCGAATGATACAAAACTCTTTCAAAAAAAACAACATCGCCTTCTTTGTGAAATATACCAGTGCAAACTATATATCTCAGTACGTATGTTGATCCCTGTCATGGTAAACAGAATAGACAAAGAGATATTTCATATAGTTTGCAATTGACGGTTTCTTAAAATTTGCACATCCTCTGCAGCAACATAATACGCGCATTATCAGAATTTGATTGAAGATACACACTCGTAATCTCTTACGTTGAATCTGAATTAAGAACAGTTAATTTCAAAATAAAAACATTAGATATTATAGACCATAAAGCATTCAGAATTTACTTGTTTCTGTCTGTGTAGAACAGGTAGCGCAACAACGTTATTGTTGTTGAGAAAGAATCAAAGAAGATGATTAGCACTGATAAGCTTAAAGCTTCTTTGTGAAATATACCAGTGCAAACTATATATCTCAGTATGTATGTTGATCCCTGTCATGGTAAACAGAATAGACAAAGAGATATTTCATATAGTTTGCAATTGACGGTTTCTTAAAATTTGCACATCCTCTGCAGCAACATAATATGCGCATTATCAGAATTTGATTGAAGATACACACTCGTAATCTCTTACGTTGAATCTGAATTAAGAACAGTTAATTTCAAAATAAAAACATTAGATATTATAGACCATAAAGCATTCAGAATTTACTTGTTTCTGTCTGTGTAGAACAGGTAGCGCAACAACGTTATTGTTGTTGAGAAAGAATCAAAGAAGATGATTAGCGCTGATAAGCTTAAAGTTATCTAATATGTCGAAAGCAAAGAACTCACCCGCTTTCCTTTGATTTTCGTAGGTTTACAAGTTTAATAAGAGAAATATCTTCGTCACAGCATATACGGATAACTTTCGCAGCATCCACCGTGTCAGAAGATGTTTCTTCAAATTTGTGCTTCTTCCGCCAGATAAGGACTGAAAATTGCTTTCGAACCTCTGCGTAAGTCCCCTTTTTTTTTCATGAATTGCCAGTCCACCCTTTTTCTATTTCTCTGCAGCACGTATCTTCTTCTCTGCAGCGCGATTGTTAGCCCAGTCCTCACAGAAAAAAAACAGAGAGCTCCTCCTCCCTCTCAGCATGCACCTCCGTGCCAGTTAATGAACAAAGATTTTCCTTCTTCTAATCTGCCATGATCCCCTGTACGGTATCTCCTCTTCCTCTCCTGTCTGAACCACCCTCCTTGTCCGAGCACAAAGTTGAAGTCTGTCCTCACTTCTGATCAGCGCACCTTTTTTTTTTCAAAAATGCAGAAAGTCAGCGCCATCCTTTTTCCATACTTTACTCCATCCATTCTTTTTATTGCACTTTCTCTCTCTCCCTCTCTTTTTCAACAGCACACGTTCCTTCGCTTCTATTTTAATACAAACTCTACACTTAGAGTTCACTCAAAATAAGCTTTTGAATCATGTATCATCTTTGGATGAAAGTAAATGGATAAGAAAACTTATCATAAATGTTAACATAATTCATTTGATGGGTTTTCATAATAGAATTTTCGATCATCCATTGTAGCGAATATCAAAACCCTGTTGTTCTCTTCATCTGCATTGGAAATCTCGTGCAACATCCAAGATTCATCCGTTTTGGGTTGACTCATCAGATATAGCCTTTTATACTTATCACCTGCCAAGACTTCATCAAAGTTGGGGGAGAATTCTCTCCGACATTCACCCCCACCAAACCTGTGCTTCCTCCGGATGCACCAACCTGAGAACCTGCTTTCTGCTTAATGATTAAAATCAATTTCATAGCATATATATATGTGCATGGGTTTTAAAATCAAAGTGCCTTATGCACGGCCATGTATTCGGCCCTATCAATGCATACTTTAAAATGCATAGAGAATAAATATGGTGCAATGAGCAAGGTAAAGGGTTTCCGATAGTGAGGCTTGTGCACTCACTCACAAACATAGCAATGTGATTATACATTCATCCTTTCAATCTCTCATATGTGCATGAGTAAACTCAACCGTGCCTTTGCATGGCCATGAAGTGGGCCCTATCATATGCATACTTTAAATGCATCAAAAACATAATGGTGCAAGAAGACAGGTATTTAGCATTCGATGACAAGGCTTCACACTCAAATTGATGTCACTAGATTCACATATATATAAACTCTCAATACTCACAATTCCACTCTCTCACAGATGCAATTTCTCTTTCGTACTCATAACTACACTCTCTCTTTTCTCTTAAATCTTGATTCATTAACTTTTCAATAATGTTGACCTATTTATCTAATGTGCAGATGGACATGCTTCTATGGGTTTTAAAGGACGTGCTTTCTATACATTTGTATATGGATACTTGGTGTGCAATGCATCTCAAAATAGGTGCAAAAAGATAATTTGGGTTAATAGAAGAACTAAGGAAAAATACAAGGCTTTCTGATCTTCACTTCACTTCCCATTTCCATTGCCTTCCTTCGATCTTCTCCTGCATTCAAACACTAAACATGTGATAAGAAATATCGAATCCAAATATTCATATGTGCACATAAAATTCATAAAAGAACTTTATGGTATGTATAGATGATCAATTCAATCCATTCAATCCAATTATACCATTCACTCCATTGCTCTTCTTACAATCCATTCAACTTCCTAATTTGCAATTAGCTCCCAGTCTTTACCTGTATTCATAAACTCAGAAAACACATCAGTAGCATCACATTCAAAAATCATTTTTAACCTAAAAAATTCCCATCATATCATTTTTTTTTTTTAATTTTTTTTGATAAGGGAGAAAGATAATAAACTCCCATATAAATACCTTTTTGATGAGGAAGTAGGTTATAACTCCCATATAAATACCTTTTTGATGAGGAAGTAGGTTATAACTCCCATATAAATACCTTTTTGATGAGGAAGTAGGTTATAACTTCCATATAAAATACCTTTTTGATGAGGAAGTAGGTTATAACTCCCAATATAAATATTCTTCATGGATAGAAAACATTCACAAAAATTCATAAATTGTTATTCATCATAATTATCAAAAAGAATGTGGACTATTTCTCGGTTTGAACGTGTCATCTTTGTGCAATAATAATTTTATAAAAAACTTCTCATCAAATTCCTTTTTCATAAGAAAAACAAAACAATTTGATTCATCTTTTCTTGTCAAATATATTAATCATTTCTTAGTTCAATGGCACATTCTTAGTTTTCTTGTTAAGTTTTGAAGGTTTTGATTGTTTTGAATTTATATTCATTTTGTTTTCGATTTGTTTAATTATATGATCAAGAAATTGCTTTTCTATTTCATTTGTTTGTTTGTTTTGATTCATAATACTTTGTTTGGACTCTTCTTGTTTAATTCCTTCTTCTTTAAATTGATTATATTCATGTTTGTTAAATTGAGTTTGAAGTTGTTTAAGCTTGACTTGATCAAACAAATTCTCATTAGAAAGGAGCATTGGATCAAGTGAAATCTGTAAATTATTAAGTTTCCTTGCTCCTACTTGTATTTCATGCTCAAAATCACCTAGATCAATTTCCAATTGCTCTTCTATAATCGATTTTTTATCTTCTTCCTTTAGTTTTATCATTTTGATTTCTTCTTTCAGCTCTTGTTTTTTGTTTGATGTCCTCTCCCTTATTTCTTTTTTTGTTTGAATGTTCATATGTATGATAGGCTTCCATACTTTTTTACTTTCACATGGATTAGGTTTAGTTTGAATCTCCTTAAATAGTTCTTTCATTCCACCCCTTCCTAGATTTAATTTTAAAGGTGATCGATCCTGATAATTAAAAATTTTCCTTTCAAATTCAACCACTAGTTTCTGTTTTCGTGCATCTTCGTATGACCTGCAATTCCAAAATGCATGGCCATATTGATCGCACCAAAAACACTGCAAAGGCCTCAGTCGAGTCCTATTTGATGGTCTTAATGAATGTCTACAACTAGATTTTCTAAAATCATGAGCATGTGTTATAGATGAAGGATCTATAAACAAACTTTGGCTCATTCCCTCCTTTTCATGCTCACATTTAGCTAGCTCTAAATCTTGTATTCGTTTAGATAATATTTCATACTTCTGGTTCATTTATTGAAACTCAGCATTCATTTCCTCTTTCCAAGTTCTAAGACTAGTTCTTAATACTTGTAAAGTCTCTGGCATAGCTTTAAGCGTATCATTTAAAGTCAAAATCATTCTAAATTTCTTGTCTAGAGCTTCTTTTGCCTTGTTTTCCATTTCTATGAATTTATCTTTCCATTTTCTGAAGTGTTGTTCCATCAATGCGTTCACATATGCTTCATCAATAACAATACTCTTGGAATTATGCTCTTGTAAATTAATTTCAAAAGATTCTTTACATTGATGTATATTTTTCATGTTTGTACGCTGCTTTTTGCCCATAACTCACACTTGAATATCAAAGAAGCACCACATAAACGAAAAACAAGCTATGATGTTATACATACATCAAACATACATTACTTGGCATTAATTTGAGAAAAAAGTCCAGAAACATGGACCTGAGCTGCAACACCGATTCTTCACGTCGGGTTCACCAATGTCGGGTCGTGAGAGATGCTCGGATGGTGGATCAAGTCATCCGCCTAAATCATTCGGCACACGCGGGGTGTTTGTAGCAAACTCAGGCTTATGAAAATAAGGGTTCTAATAATAAAACAATTTAAATTACCTAATTCTATGACTGAAACTAAAGTTCTCTTATCAAAAGTAAATAGTTTTAATTAGCTATGGACCGTAAGGACGGGCAGCCTCGTACATAGCAACAGCTTCCTGATATGAGATTGAAACTTCCATAATGGGTTCTTCTACTAAACTTTCAGGTAAGCTAGAGGGTTCTGGTCTGACTAGAGTTGGCGGAATATTTTCAATATTTTCAATAGTACTGTACTCAGACTCATGAACTAACTTAGAAGACATCAAGGAAAGTAATGGAAAAACTAATGAAACAATATGATGCTAAACTGTTTGAATGAATTAATTGATATGCTAATGGTTCGAATTAATAATTCTAATACAACTGGAAGGCCTAAACAATTGGATAACTGTCTAGTCAATTGGATAGTTGACTAAATGAGAAATAAGATTTAAATGGATCTTTAGGCTGTCGCTTCACTTCAATTGTCTTCACTTCACTTTAATTGATTGTAATCTTCAATGTTTCTGCAAAACATTCCGACATTAGTAATCTAACAAGAAATTAATGAAAAACATAAAAGACATTCTTCTCATACATTTTTCATACACATGCATATGTTCATGCATACATTAAAGTATTCACATACACTCTAATGCATACATTCCTCATGCATACTAATGTACTTTACATACATGCTTTCAAATGCTAATATCTGCTAATGCACATGTTAACACATAATCTTATACATACTAATATACTTTCATAAATATGGTAACACACATTTATACATGCATGCTAACACATTAATCATTCAAACACATGCATTCATACACATGCTTATGCATACTAACATACATGCATGCTTATGCATATTAATCATGCATACACATACATATTCATGCTAATTACTTTCATACATATATGTCCATACATTAAAAATCATATCCTTATTCATTTGTATGCTTCCATGATCTCACTCAACTATATATGCTAACATACATTCAAGCATCTTAGCACATCTAACTATTTTATACATATGCATGTTAGAAATCACTCTTATGGTTACACACAGATAACTCACATATATACCAACATTTTATTTGCATATGTAATCATGTATATTCATTTTTATAAACATTCACACTCACTCATGACTATACTCTAACATAATTCGATACTTATATGCATAGATGTATATATCTTCATGCATAAGCTAAATACCTAATATCAAAACACTTAATATGAAAAATACATATAATGAATTTTAATCATTTATTAATCTAAAAAAAACAAACAAATAAATAAATTTAAATTAACATAATATAAACCCTCTTACTCCATATCTCTTTCTAACTCTCTCTCTTTTTCTCTCTCTCTCTTCTCTCTCTCTCTCTCTCTCTCTCTCTCTCTCTCTCTCTCTCTCTCTCTCTCTCTCTCTCTCTCTCTCTCTCTCTCTCTCTCTCTCTCTCTCTCTCTCTCTCTCTCTCTCTCTCTCTCTCTCTCTCTCTCTCTCTCTCTCTCTCTCTCTCTCTCTCTCTCTCTCTCTCTCTCTCTCTCTCTCTCTCTCTCTCTCTCTCTCTCTCTCTCTGCGCGCGTGGCCGCTGTGGAGGGAGTCAGACAAGAAAACAAAAAACCAAATAGAAAACTTCTCTCTCTCTCCTCTGCCTGCGCACTCCTATTTCTGTCAGACCGCTGCCAGAAGCCATCTACCTACTACCTCTCTCTCTCTCTCATGTGGCGCTATCAATTGCACGATCTCTCTCTAACCCGTCGCGCGCCGTCAGAGCCGCCTACCAACAGAAGCTGGGAGGGGGGTGATTTAAGTCACTCTCTCTACTCTATCTTTATGGAAAATCAAAAATGCTCTCGAGTCTTTGTACTTTTGCGCTAAATGAGGACACTCTCTCTCTTCCTCTATCCCTGCCCTGTTAGACCACGCCGCCAGCGGCCGTGGCCAAAGCTGCGCTAACTCTGTCTGTGCGACGGACGTCAGATCTTTGCACGTGAGCCGCCAGCCCTTCATCTGTTACATAAACAAAGGGTCGAGGACACATGGAGAAGAGAGAAAAGTCTCCTTTCCTTTTCTCTCTTCTAGACTGTGTAAGTCATAAGAATTCGATAGCCGCCAGTGCCATTCTCTACCTAACACTGAATGCACTTTAGCAAAATATAGAGAAATAATAGATCCTTATGAAAATCAGAGACTCAGTGGCGGCATGTCTCTGCTATCGAAGCTCTAAAGTGTAGATGCAAGACACTTCTTGTCTCTCTCCCTATATGCATGCGTGGATCCCATTTAAACTCTCTGTTACACATATAGAGCAAGATGAGAAGAAGGAGGAAAAATACCTGCAAAACATTCGGGAAAACTAGAGCACAACTCACATATATATACAGACAGAGGTTTCTCTTTATCACTCTTTTGATTTTTACTTTATTTCCCATCCATTCTTTTAACCACATTCATCCACCATACTTTAAATGACTTTTCTCTCACAACCATACTTTAAAGTCCCCTCACACTCACCACTCTTTGTACACATCTTTTTTTACACTTTAACTGCATAACTTATCTATTCCACCCTTTTAACTTACACTCACAACTACCACACTTTCAAACTACTTACTTTATCTACTTTAGTTACACACTTCACTCACACCACACTTTAAATACCACTCACATTCACCACTCATTAATTATCCACTAGTTTTCATTTTAATTCTATTATCCTAAATTTCTAATTAAATAAATCATTTAAATTTAAGCTTAGGTTAAGCTTTTAATTAGTTAGAACCTTAGTATTTAAATGCATACATATGTTTAAGTAATTAATTAAACCATATTTTAATTTTTGTTAATGAACCGATGTTTAGTTATAGATTAATTTCCTTCAATATTAATTTTTTTTAACCCTTGAACCATTCTAAAACCCTAAAAAACCTACTTAAAACCCATCAAAACCCTATATGAAACCCTTTGGAAATCATTGATAACCCATTAAAATCTTTCTGATCCCTTGTAAACCCTAACATGAACCCATTAGAATCTTTTGAGACCCTTCAGATGAACCTAATTGACATAAAATCATATGAACTTAGAAAAACCCTAGGGTTAAATACCCATGAATCAAGCATGTATAAATATGAAATACTCATTAATTGAGTAATTAGGATAAACCCTAATTTGAACATATTTTCTTCATCATTTCTTGTACCTGCAAACACTTCAAAAGTAGTTAATTCAATCCAGAACAATTGTTCAACAGTGAAAAAGAGGTTTAGAATTCACCAATTAAGTTGTTTTCATTTTCAAACTACTTACTTTATCTACTTTAGTTACACACTTCACTCACACCACACTTTAAATACCACTCACATTCACCACTCATTAATTATCCACTAGTTTTCATTTTAATTCTATTATCCTAAATTTCTAATTAAATAAATCATTTAAATTTAAGCTTAGGTTAAGCTTTTAATTAGTTAGAACCTTAGTATTTAAATGCATACATATGTTTAAGTAATTAATTAAACCATATTTTAATTTTTGTTAATGAACCGATGTTTAGTTATAGATTAATTTCCTTCAATATTAATTTTTTTTAACCCTTGAACCATTCTAAAACCCTAAAAAACCTACTTAAAACCCATCAAAACCCTATTGAAACCCTTTGGAAATCATTGATAACCCATTAAAATCTTTCTGATCCCTTGTAAACCCTAACATGAACCCATTATAATCTTTTGAGACCCTTCAGATGAACCTAATTGACATAAAATCATATGAACTTAGAAAAACCCTAGGGTTAAATACCCATGAATCAAGCATGTATAAATATGAAATACTCATTAATTAAGTAATTAGGATAAACCCTAATTTGAACATATTTTCTTCATCATTTCTTGTACCTGCAAACACTTCAAAAGTAGTTAATTCAATCCAGAACAATTGTTCAACAGTGAAAAAGAGGTTTAGAATTCACCAATTAAGTTGTTTTCATTTTCAAACTACTTACTTTATCTACTTTAGTTACACACTTCACTCACACCACACTTTAAATACCACTCACATTCACCACTCATTAATTATCCACTAGTTTTCATTTTAATTCTATTATCCTAAATTTCTAATTAAATAAATCATTTAAATTTAAGCTTAGGTTAAGCTTTTAATTAGTTAGAACCTTAGTATTTAAATGCATACATATGTTTAAGTAATTAATTAAACCATATTTTAATTTTTGTTAATGAACCGATGTTTAGTTATAGATTAATTTCCTTCAATATTAATTTTTTTTAACCCTTGAACCATTCTAAAACCCTAAAAAACCTACTTAAAACCCATCAAAACCCTATTGAAACCCTTTGGAAATCATTGATAACCCATTAAAATCTTTCTGATCCCTTGTAAACCCTAACATGAACCCATTATAATCTTTTGAGACCCTTCAGATGAACCTAATTGACATAAAATCATATGAACTTAGAAAAACCCTAGGGTTAAATACCCATGAATCAAGCATGTATAAATATGAAATACTCATTAATTGAGTAATTAGGATAAACCCTAATTTGAACATATTTTCTTCATCATTTCTTTTACCTGCAAACACTTCAAAAGTAGTTAATTCAATCCAGAACAATTGTTCAACAGTGAAAAAGAGGTTTAGAATTCACCAATTAAGTTGTTTTCATTTTCTCTGGTCATCAACTGGAAGATGTAAATCTTCCCGACAACGTGGAGCCCATAATTATCTCGCAATGGATTCTTCCTATGTCTATGCACTAGCTCATATGTTCCCGGCAAACGCACCAAAATGATAGCTCTCTTAGTCCGAGGGAATTTGCATACGCTCAATGATATTTCGCCTAATTTTCTTACACTATGTCACTTTGTTTCACAACTATCCTCAAATCTATCCACCTTGGGATTCCCGGCAAACGCACCAAAATGTTGAGCTTCTTAATCCGAGGGAATTTGCATACGCTCAACGATATTTTACCCCAACTTATTCATGCTAGGTCAACTTTTATCACTCTAAGTCCTCAATTCCACTCCAAAGTATTGATGGAGGATACGAGAAAATACATGAAGAAGGGAAAACCAACTCTAGTGTTTACCTCTCACGACCTCCCTCTCTCCTTACACCTTTCAAATCCACTTAGTTTCTCACTCTCTCTTTCACTTGCTCTCCCTCACTTCTTTCTCCTTCTCGAGCACACCTCTACACTCTCTTTTCCTGTCTCGCATATGCACCCCCACCTTCTTGCTAGCTTTGCTCACACATACACCCGTACACTCATCTATGCATTCACACATGCATTTTCACACATATTTGGATACTTCTATCCATGCCCACACACTCACCTCCTCTCGCTTCCTTCTTCTCACTTACGCTATGTCACCCTGTTGCACACTTACTCCCAAATGTGCACACGCTCGCACACACATTTACTTATAGATACTCACACGCATACCCTAACACATGCGCTCCCAAAGCCGTGTCAACCACTTACTCTCTCCACTCCTCACATGCATATATCCGCTCACACCTGCAATGGGTTGTGTCATTGTAGAGAGATAATAGTATGGCTATTTTATGGATCAACAGAACCAAATGCATCTGTGTTCAACCATGGCACCATGTCGCTAGCCATAGCATAATGCCCTCTCCCAATGTGTATGTATTGGTATTCTTTAAAGACTTTTTTTTTTTTATCAACTTATCACAAGGAGAGCTACAGACTATTACACTGGTAGAGTCGTTTGTGGAATCAATGTCTTTCCCTAGCATAAGCTCTAGGAGGTTGGGAGGGAGGAGGACAAACAAAAAGAAAAAGAAAAGAGGATCTTACATATTAAGGAGGGGGCAAAAAATCCATGCAATGACGTGCACCGACATTATTTCATGAAGTTCTGATCTACTGCCTAAACATTTGAAGTTCACTAAATTCCTGAAACAATGGAATGGTGCTGCAAAAATAATGAACTAATTCAAAGACCGTTTCCTTTGAAAATTTCCTCCTTGATCGTACAGCCTACTGCTTATGAGAACTGACTCATTAAGCCCTATAGTTGGATCACCGATCAAGAAAATATATCTGCATTTATTCCTTCTCATGCAAGCTGGATTAGAAAGCCTTAACTAACAGAACATAATATTCACGCATTATCAAGTTCTTTTACTCTTGTATGCATTAGCAACTGCTATTCTGTGCTTTTTCTGACTTTCACATTATGCTTTTTGGACTCCAATTTATAATAATGAGAGAAAAATAAAGATCGATAACTGTAGAGCGGTTCATAAGACATGATTTATTTTTAGATTAATGCATTGAAAAGGAGGAACAATTGAAGTGGTGAGTGTTGATTGACATGATGGCTGTCTTAATAAAGTAAACAAATGCAGCTGTATTGCACAAAGTCTAGATTTCCAGCACAACGAATGTACTTAATGCATATGAAGCAGTCTTTGTCAGTTTGAAACACACACAACCCATATAATATGTACGGGCACAGAGCTCAAAATTAATACCACCAGATCTAACAGACAAAAGCTTTAAGAGGCATTTATGGCCAACCTGCAAGCTCTGCTTATTGGAGTATCCTCTATGTTGAATTCCGCAACCTGTCCACCACCTCCTTTTACAATTGGTGCAAACCGTGTTGCAGGTTGCACAACACATGTGGCCTCAAAAGTCCATTGCACTTTTTACAGTGAGGAAGCTCTATTGTTGGTATACGAGCATCTTTCACGTCAACATCAGGTGCTCCCTTTCCATCAAGAGCTAGATAGATAGGCATGTCACGATTCTCTTCTACATTCTCACAAGCGAGGCACCGAGTTTCCCATAGAGATCCATGTAATCCTACTGCTGTACTCCCCGATTCCTGGTGAAGCCCATCGATATTACGTTGAAACAACCACCCTTCTATAGTGATAAAATCCCCAAACCAAGGAAGGATCTGCTGCAAATGCTTCGGGTGTTGCCAACTCTGTTGCACTCCATGTGCGCCATAAATCGCCTTGGCCACGAAATGTTGGAATCCCGGACTCTGCAGAATGCCAGCAATGCGGATGCGCTCCAACAGCCACAAATCCCCCCCCTTGACACAAAGCGCCCTCCCCAGCCGATGTCTCCCAATGAACAGCAGCCCCCGTCGATCTCCCTCTTCCCTACACACATACCCCAAAAAACGAAAAAAAGGGAAGGCTCCTCGCGAATTCAGTCGCCCTCTTATGTGTACATCGGTGCCCCCACTTTTTCTGCCAAAAAAAACGGAAAGGAGGGGGGAAATCCTGACAGAATTAGCCTTCCCCCTTTTGTGTTTCTCTTGTCAGAGCCAAAAAACGGACCTGCCCCCCTTTTCAGTTAAGATTTTCATTAGTGCATCAGTCAAGTCACGACCTGCAAGATCCAGACGAAGGATGGCATGTGGCAGAGCAAGTTTGGCATATGTGAAGATGCGATAGGTAAGACGCATGAGTCATCTTTTTGTGTGAGTAATCTATGCCTCGGAATGGGGTATTCCGCTTATCCTTCTATACTCTGAATGCTCCCATGATCATCCCATCTTTTTTTAAAAAAATAGGCCACACTTAACATACATATCTACCAAGCTCGTACCAACAAAATCATTATCTGTTGTTAGTCCTAAACTCTCAAGATCCAGATGTAACTTTGATCCTCTCTTTGTTGCCTTCAGACAAGCACATGCCTTAAGGGCACATGCCTCCCTCCAATCGCATTCAGTCAAAGAACATAAGAGCTATCTCTCCATGGCCATGGCAAGCATTTCCTCCAATCAGAGCAGTCCATGTAACAATGTCACGTTCTGAGAGAGCATTGAATGTGTCTTGTGCTTTTATGAGCAACCCACTGTTTGCATAAAGATGGATCAATATACTGTCTAATATAGGTTCCTTTGCTATTAAACCTCTTCTTTCTATTTCACAATGCAATTCATGTGCTTTGTCTAGGCTGTTTTGAGGTATGCAGGCTTTCAAAATAGAGGCAAATGCTGTCACATTTGGAGAAACACCTTCTGATTGCATATGTTCATAACATTCAAAAGCTTTCTCACAGTAACCATGATCAGCATAACCTGAAAAAAAAGGAGTCCATGAACACACATTGCGTATAGGAAGATTATCCAGAACTTCCTTAGCTCTGTTCAGGAGGCCACACTTTGCATACATGTCGACCAAAGCACTTCCAACCAAAACATTTTCTTTCAGAAATCCCTTTCTTGAAACTTCTGTATGAGTTTCACATCCCTTACCAAGAGATACAATGTTACCACAAGCTCTAATAATGCAAACATAAGTGACTGCATTAGGAAATATCGCCTCTCCCTCCATCATTGTAGCATAACCCAATCCCTCTTCAATTCGCCCATTTTCAATGAATCCCGAAATCAATGCTGTCCACGATGCAGTGTTCCTTATGTGGGCCTTGTTAAAAACTTGGCATGCTTTAAATGCTAAATCACACTTCATATATAGGTCCACCAAGCTGGTAGAAATAAATAAATCAATCTCAAGAAGTCCCATGCTGACGACATCAGAATGCAATACAAAGCCTGTTTCAACATCCTTCAAACTTGGGCAAGCTTTCAACAGAACTGGAAAGAAATGTGATGGAGGTAGTCCACTCAATTGCTTTTTGTGTCTACGGTACAGGGAGAGACAATGATATGGCCTTCCTTCAGCTGCATGCCTGATGATGCAGCAATTGAGCCCCCCAGATGTCTCTAATAATCCCCACAATAACGAATGAGCCGCCTTCCTTTGTGCACAACAGCTTGTATTAAAGACACGTCATCAGAGATCAGTAACTCCCTTCAAATGCACCGTAGGAGAGGCCGTACACACTCCAAATACTTCTCATCAATCGTCAATTCCACTCTTCAAATACCTGAAATCAAACGTATTTTCCTGCCAAATAGACCCACATTAGTGCATAAAAACCAACCATTTTGTGAGCTAACATACTCCCCTCTTCTTATTTGCGTAGTCGTCCTCGACAAGCCATGCTTGCTACAATAAAATCCAAACAACCATGAACATGTCAATTTACAACTAGTTTGCATACCTTTCCACTGAGCCATCATTCCAAGTGGACTTGCACTCACTGAAACTATTAGTGCTAAAAAATCACTCATGAATACATACAAATCAGTCACTTTCAAATGATCCAAGAACATGCACATATATGCAATTCCATTTCAGCCATGCATCAATTTGCTCATACATTCCATTATGAAAAATGGTCTCAACCAAAATAACACATGCACACCTTTCCATGAATTGCACATGCACTATCATTGCGAAAACAGAAACGGAAATACCGAAATAAACAAAAACAACTGAAAATTATTGCACCTACTATTCGCTATGTACAATTATTCCATGACTAGACACTCCTTAAGAATCCCCATCGTCGTCCTACAAAAGCTATCGAGACACGAGTACAAGTGAAGACATACATCAGAACCCTAGAGTGTCACACACACTAGAAAATCCTCGGATAAAGCACACAAGTTATAAAGCAACCCCGTTGCATTACCTCGCTAAAGCCTCATCCGTAAGTACATATAGAGTCTCCGTGCCTTCAAGAATGTTGATTCAAAGTGAGCTGATCTGTCGCAAGCCAACACATACCAATCACACAAGAAAATAACGTTCCCTTCAAGGCGATCATCGCCCTCTCCTCTCTCTCTCTCCCCCTCAGGAGTGGGGAATAATTTCATAGGTAAATTTTATTTTAATCACCCATTGGCCTACATTGTCATTGGATGCGATTCGTGGACCTGACCACCCGATCAGGTTGATTCCACCCATCTACCAACGCAATGCAGCACACAACACACAAACACACAATGATAACACATAACATATATCAGCTAGCCCATAACGACGCTGGATGCGGCTCGTGGTTGTGACTACCCAGCCATGATGGCTCCACCTACCTACCAACCCGTTATGACGCGTAGCTAAGACACAAACATATATATCCCAAGCCTATGGCGAAACTAGCTGCGGCTCGTGGTCCTAACCACCCGGTGAGGATAAATCCACCCACCTACTAGCCCACCATAGCGCATTGGTACGATCACAACAACACAATATTTTTTCCTTTTCTTTTCTTTTCTTCGTTTTTTTTTTCATAGTTAATTAGTTCACCCAAGTCCTGAGAATTAAGGAGAGGAAGAAAGGGATTTTCCCCACTTTTCCGACACATGCATGCAAACATATAGACACTAGCTTTTGACAGATCAACCACCTCTTCACTCCATTCTCTCAATTACAGACACTACATATGTATTCATCGAGTTGACTTTTCACTTGGTAACTACAGCCGGCTATGCCTTAGTCCCTCCTGTACCTATCCTTAGACGATCTAGAATGTGGGTCTCTGGGATGTCTCATGTAGCCTCACATCGTACTCGTATCCCGACAACTTCCCTAGGGCGAGTCAGGCTCAACTTCAGGAGCTTCGTCATCACTTCCTATCGTTAGCACATCTGCCCAAGCCCACGTGATATCGTTTTCCTCGTTAGGCATTTCCCTCGAAGGATCGAAATAGTAATATCGATCTCCCGCCCATCCTACATGTCGAGTCAGGTATTCCTCAAAACACTCAATGTAAAATGCAACACCCAAACCCTGGTTTATAAAGCATACTAGCCAATGCGCTTCCTCAACATCGTATTCCGTCTCAAAGTCATCGACATCTATGTCCATGCGGGCGAATGTTTGGTCCGAGAAATATATCCTTAGCTCGTACAAGTAGAGTTGCGTTATTTGATCTGCCATTTTGTTACTTAACTCCTAACAGTCTCTGCATAACACAAAAAATATTAGAAGTCCAAAATTCTTGAGCTAGCAAGGAAGAATATTTATGACACACAAATCATAGCTTACATATGCGCATATATATATATATATATAACTATACATGTATGTACAAGGAGTCTACTTCGTCACTTTGTTTGGATCTCGTCTGGCTTCTCCCATCCTAACATCACTTGAAATATGGTTTAACACGAAGCGCGTTAACCTTCACGGGAGCATATTCTTCTCCTAAATCTTGAATTTGCATGGAACCATTGGAATTGAGTTCCACCACCTTAAACGGTCCTGCCCATCTTGTCTGTAACTTCCCCGGGAATTTATAATATTTACTATCATAGACTAGTACCAAATCCCCTTCTTGAATCACATAGGTTTTGAGATTCTTGTCATGCCTCTCCTTATGTCTCTTTTGAATAGCTTCCAAACTTTGTTGTGCGAGGAGTCTCTTTTCTTCCAGCTTGACCAGTTGTATGTACCTCTCCTTTAATGACTCTTCCTCGCCCAACCTGGCTTCAATGGCCACTCTTAATGTCGGCACTTCTTTTTCGATAGGGAAAATGGCTTCCTCGCCATATACTAGGGAGAACGGAGTGCTCTTGGTCGTCACTCGGTAGGATGTTCGATATACCCACAAGGCTTCCAAAAGTCTCTCATCCCAGTCTTGCCTATGCACAGCTACTGTCTTTGTCAGAATCTGCTCAAGAATTTTGTTGGTGACCTCCACTTGTCCATTTGCTCTCGGGTAATATGGAGTGCTTTTTCTATGTTTGATCTTATATAATTCCATTGATTCTTCGATCAATTCGTTGACAAAATGTGTTCCTCTATCACTCACTATCTCCAACGGGCATCCGAATCGAGTGATGATTTGTTCGTACAAAAATTTAGCTACATCAACAGCTCGGTCAGTCTTCAGAGCTTTGGCTTCTACCCACTTGGTAACATAGTCAGTACAAACCAAAATATACCTATTAGATCTTCGTCGTGAGGGAGGATCAATAGGCCCCACAAAATCAATTCCCCATTTCTCAAACGGCTTAAGAGCCAACACCGGCGTAAGAGGAGCGGCATGTGCTAATGTGGGTTTGCCCATTCGTTGGCATTTGTCCCATTTCTTACAGTAGGTATGGGAGTCTTTGAACAGCGTTGGCCACCAATACCCAGCCAATAAAATCTTTCTTGCCGTCAGTTCACCAGCAAAATGCCCACCGCAAGGTTCGTCATGCAAAGCCCTCAACACTAGGTTTGCTTCTTCTTCCTCGAGACACCTCCGATAAATGCTCTCATGAACAAAATATCGATAGAGTTGCCCCCCAATGATGCTATGGTGCTTCGCCAATGCTAACAGTTTTTGCTTCTCTCTCTTGCTTGCTCCTGGCGGATATTTAGTAGTGCACAAGAAATTCACCAAGTCGGCATACCAAGGTACTTTAGCTTCAACCTGGAATAGATGTCCATCAGGAGCATCGTCGGGCACACCAGAGATTGGCTCCTCATTAACAATTCGAGATAAATGCTCAGCCAATATATGTGCTTTGCCTGGTCTGGTTACCACTGTGAACTGAAATTCTTGGAGGAGTAGCATCCACCTCATCAATCGCCCTGATAGCTCGGGTTTATTAATGATATACTTAAGGGCTTCATGATCCACATAAAAAGTGAAATGCTTCCCCATCAAGTAATGCCGATACTTGTTCACCGCAAAGATCATCGAGAGATTCCTTTTCTGTAGTCGTATAGTTCCTCTCAGTGCTATTCAAATTGCGACTTGCGTAATAAATCGGGTGGTCCAACTTCTTTTGATCGGCTTGACATAGTACTGCTCCAACCGCAGTATGAGAAGCGTCGGTATGTACATGGAATTCTTTCGTCTAGTCGGGTGCTACCAAGATCGGTGCATTTATCAATCTCTCCTTGATCGAGTCGAATGCAACTTGACACTCTTCAGTCCATTGGTATTGTTGGTCTTTCCTCAAAAGATTCGTCAGTGGTGCCGCTATGGATGCAAAATTTAATATAAAACGTCGATAATAATTCGCATGGCCCAAGAATCCTCTGAGTTGTCGCAAGTTTTGCGGAGGTGGAAGTTGTCCAATTTTTTCAACTTTATCCTCGTCAACCGCGATTCCTTTTTCGGAAATAACATGTCCCAAAAGCAATCCTCTTCGTACTCCAAATGTACACTTTTCAGGATTTAATGCGATGCCCTTTTCAATGCTTCTTCTTAAAATAGCTTCGATCCTCTCCATCATGTTTTCATCGTTGCCTCTGATCGCAAAGTCATCGAGAAATATTTCCATCCAATCCTGCAAATAGTCTTGATATGCAGCTATCATTGCTCTCTGGAATGTGGCCGGTGCGTTGCATAATCCAAATGGCATCACACGATATGCATACGTACCCCATTCTGTGGTGAAAGTAGTTTTTGATTGATCCTCTTCATGGATTTGGATTTGGTTGTATCCACTGAAACCATCCAAAAATGAGTACAATTTATGGCCGGCTACTCTGTCCAAGATTTGATCAGTAAACGGCAAGGGGAAGTGATCCTTCTTTGTGCGCTCGTTCAACTTTCGATAATCTATGCAAATACGGATTTTCTTATTTTTCTTCGGAACAACTACAATTGGTGATACCCATTCGCTGGATGCGATGGGATATATGAATCCTGCTTCCAATAATTTAGTCAATTCCAGCTTGATCAATTCCGAATAGACTGGATTTGTCCGCCTAAGTTGTTGACATATTGGTCGGGTACCTTCTTCCAAATCTATATAATGTTGGCAGATTCGGGGATCAATTCCTCTCAAATCATTGTATGACCATGCAAAGGCCTTGCCAAAATTTTTGAGTGTCATTTTAATGCAATCTAGTACTCCATCTGGTAGCTCCGACCCCACGCTCAAGAACTTTTCTGGAAAAACTTCCCATTTTTCCAACTGAGTTTCTCGCGAAGATTCCTTATTCCTTGATGACACTGTGATTGGAATGTGCTCTTCGATCACGCGTGCATGGTTGGCCAATAAATCGTTGTTTCATTCTGTTTCGATTGAACCTAATTTCTTTAATTCATTTTTTGCAATGGCTTCCGACACTTTAGTCTTACTCTTCGCTTCTTTTTCCGATTCTCGACTTCTCTTTAGAATCTCTGCTTCTAGCATTCTAACTCTTTCTTTCAACTGTTGCACTTCCATTGTCGGAGCTAACTCTAGTTTCAACTCTTCTCTTGAAGTTCCCTTCTCCAGGGATTGAGTAGCTTTGTTTTTACTTGCGTCTATACTCAACATGTAGCACTCAAATTCACTTGTATGTGTCAACCATCCTAGCAACTCCTGATCGGAATCGTCGTTATAGAGCAATGGATTTTGATACTCTCCCATCTTTGCGTCTTGATTCTTAAAGAGCTGTAAGTTGAACCCGTCTTGAAGCAGATTCTTGTAGGTGTCTGTGTTCAAAGAAAACCTAGCTCGTGCAATCTCGTGCCTTGCTTTCTCCTTCTCTTTCTTTTCCATCTCATCGACTATTATTGTCTTCTTCTTGTTGCTCGAGGGTGGGGATACTTGCATTTGAATCCGATCAGACTTTGGCCCTATTGAAATAAAACATGTGCGCCAGTCATGCACACATTCGGCTTGCACCAGCCATGGCCGTCCAAGTAGGATCGAGAAGGTAGCCCCTGAGGTCCTTGGTCTTACTATCAGATAATCAACTTTAAACTCTAAACCGCCCACAACTGTGCTTACATTCTTCAAAAGGCCCGCAGGCTTCACTTGTGTTTGATCTGCCATTCTCAAAGACATCGGCGTCTCTTCCATGTGGTTGAGGCCCAAAGCTTTCATCATGAACTCAGTCATAAGGTTGACTGCGGCTCCACTATCTAACTGAGCACAAGGGACTGCATATCCTTTAATCTCGACCGTCACAGCTGGAGCATTCGAATCGATTTGCGTCGTAATACTTTGAATGATTCCTTGGACATCCTTATCTTGTCTCTTTTTATCGCGAGCTTTCCTCGGGTTCTTAATATATTCGTTATAGAATTGTTTCCTATAAGCAGGTGAACATTTTAGCAATGTGCCAATATCCAGCGTGACTTCCGTGTCAACGAGCAACTTTACAATATCTACTTCTTCTGAACTTTGTCTTTCCTTTCTAATCTTAGGGGTTTTCAATCTTTCAGGGAATGGTGCTATGCCCGGCACAAACTCCTTGGTCACGGGTGGAAGAATCTCAATCTCTTCCCCATCCTCAAGCTCTTGCTGCTCAGCAAATCCTCCAACTTGGTTTTCTACCTCTTCACGCTCAGCGATCTTCTCTTGACTCCCTTCTTCACCTTCGCCTCCTGGATTCTTCTTCGAGTACTCTTGAGTCCTTGTGACTACTGCCACAGTTGGATCTTTGTGTGGTTTCTTGGCCTCGTAAGCATCTACAAAGTGCATTGACGAGCTAGAGCCATCTTGAGGGTTCGGTGTTTTGAACACTACTCCGATCGTAGGAACGTGCTCTTGAGCTCTCGATGTGGAATGCATCTGAGTATCAACATAATTCGAGGATCCTACTGGTCCTTTTTCTTTGCCGGCGGCAGCTCTTCGTTTTGGACAATCTTCATCAAAGTGGCCCTCTCCACTACAGTACCTACATAGTGGGGTATAATCAATTGGTTTCTTTTCGTTTGGACATCTAGATTGAGTATGGCCAAAGCCATGGCATCTCCAGCACTGGATTGGACCATCTCTTCTTTGATCACGCGCGGCTCCTCTTGGATAGTCTCCTCCTTGACCCTGAGCACCATATCCATAAGTTGGTCTGTTTTCCCAACGAGATGTAGGTGGTACACTTTGAGCGGGCAATCCCGTGTAAGGTCTTTCTCTTGTGTCTCCTGATTTCATGGTCCTCTCTTCATAGGCTCTCTTGTTGTAACATCGGTCCTCCGTGTGATTTGTTCTTCCACAAAAAGTGCAATGCATCCTAGGTGGTGATCTATCTGTGAATACTCTCGAGACTGTAGGGCATTCTGAAGCCAAATGGCCGTAACCATGGCACTTTCCACACCATGTATTTGATCGAAACACTTGATTCGGGTTTGTTGTGACCTCTGGTTTTACCGTGTATGTCTCCTGAGTCATTGTGGCAGCTTTTATAGCTTGCGTGACCAATTCCAATATTCGTTCTTCAGTTAGCGCAGGCTTTACCTCGCCTGGCGTGCTAGTGGCGGCTACAAAAGCTGGGGTCGTCAATGCGGGACTTCCTTGGCCCGGATCTTTCATTGATATGTTTCCTGGGCCTCCCATTGGCTCGTATAAGAGCTCCATCTTCCTTTGTTGGCATAATTGTACTTCCTCCCAAAGCCTCGCTTGTTCCTTAGCATCCATTAAAGTTGTAGGTCTTGTCAGGCTGATATGCTGCTGTGCCGTAGGATCTCTCAATCCCGAAATGAATCTTCTTTTCAATGTCTCATCGTTCGGGGCATTCGCGCCCATCTTTCTTACCAACGTTTCCATTCTCTGAATGTAGTTATCGATGCTCTCATTGACTCCTTGTCGCAAGTAATCCATTTGTTGGGCCAATCTATCTTGGAAGCCTTGTAGTCAAAACTTTGCCAAGAAGGCTTCCTTGAGCATCTGATAAGTTCCACGCTCTTGTGGTGTCAAATTCCCATACCAGTTGGCTGCCTCATCACGGAGAATAGCCAGAAAAATTCTCAACCTTTGATCTTGGTCAACTACGTCATTGGCCTCACAGGTAACCTCAAACAGTTGGATAAAACTATCCGGATCTTCGTCCCAAATACCTGAAAACTTGGTGAAGTCCCCCAAGTGGACTGAAATCCACCGAGCCATTTCGAACAGAGGTGTGATGTCAATATCACTTCGATCCCAAAAATTTAGTACACGTGGCTTCAGGATCCCTCCTTCAAACTTTCGCACTTGATTCGCGACTCTCCTACGGGAGTACACATTTCTGGCTGATTTCTTCGAGCCAATCGAGGTCCACTCACCTGGCGGTTCCCACCTTCTCCTTTCTCTTTCAAGGGCTCTTCTCTGAGCGCGTTCCTCTCTTTGCGTTTATGTTGCTCCTGACGATGAGCTCCCCTCGCTCATCTACTAGATCTTGGGGTCCGCAAGCTCGGCAACCTGTGGCGCTAGGCGAACCTATGGCACTCTCTTATAGAGGCGTACCAAGCTATTCCCGGCAGACGCACCAAAATGATAGGTCTCTTAGTCCAAGGAAAAAGTGATTATACGAGACTTTATGTTGTTCAAAACCCCTCGGAATCGGTCCAATTGGATCACGTGGAGCCCATAATTATCTCGCAATGGATTCTTCCTATGTCTATGCACTAGCTCATATGTTCCCGGCAAACGCACCAAAATGATAGCTCTCTTAGTCCGAGGGAATTTGCATACGCTCAACGATATTTCGCCTAATTTTCTTACACTATGTCACTTTGTTTCACAACTATCCTCAAATCTATCCACCTTGGGATTCCCGACAAACGCACCAAAATAATGAGCTTCTTAATCCGAGGGAATTTGCATACGCTCAACGATATTTTACCCCAACTTATTCATGCTAGGTCAGCTTTTATCACTCTAAGTCCTCAATTCCACTCCAAAGTATTGATGGAGGATACGAGAAAATACATGCAGAAGGGAAAACCAACTCTAGTGTTTACCTCTCACGACCTCCCTCTCTCCTTACACCTTTCAAATCCACTTAGTTTCTCACTCTCTCTTTCACTTGCTCTCCCTCACTTCTTTCTCCTTCTCGAGCACACCTCTACACTCTCTTTTCCTGTCTCGCATATGCACCCCCACCTTCTTACTAGCTTTGCTCACACATACACCCGTACACTCATCTATGCATTCACACATGCATTTTCACACATATTTGGATACTTCTATCCATGCCCACACACTCACCTCCTCTCGCTTCCTTCTTCTCAATTACGCTATGTCACCCTGTTGCACACTTACTCCCAAATGTGCACACGCTCGCACACACATTTACTTATAGATACTCACACGCATACCCTAACACATGCGCTCCCAAAGCCGTGTCAACCACTTACTCTCTCCACTCCTCACATGCATATATCCGCTCACACCTGCAATGGGTTGTGTCATTGTAGAGAGATAATAGTATGGCTATTTTATGGATCAACAGAACCAAATGCATCTGTGTTCAACCATGGCACCATGTCGCTAGCCATAGCATAATGCCCTCTCCCAATGTGTATGTATTGGTATTCTTTAAAGACTTTTTTTTTTTTTTATCAACTTATCACAAGGAGAGCTACAGACTATTACACTAGTAGAGTCGTTTGTGGAATCAATGTCTTTCCCTAGCATAAGCTCTAGGAGGTTGGGAGGGAGGAGGACAAACAAAAAGAAAAAGAAAAGAGGATCTTACATATTAAGGAGGGGGCAAAAAATCCATGCAATGACGTGCACCGACATTATTTCATGAAGTTCTGATCTACTGCCTAAACATTTGAAGTTCACTAAATTCCTGAAACAATGGAATGGTGCTGCAAAAATAATGAACTAATTCAAAGACCGTTTCCTTTGAAAATTTCCTCCTTGATCGTACAGCCTACTGCTTATGAGAACTGACTCATTAAGCCCTATAGTTGGATCACCGATCAAGAAAATATATCTGCATTTATTCCTTCTCATGCAAGCTGGATTAGAAAGCCTTAACTAACAGAACATAATATTCACGCATTATCAAGTTCTTTTACTCTTGTATGCATTAGCAACTGCTATTCTGTGCTTTTTCTGACTTTCACATTATGCTTTTTGGACTCCAATTTATAAGAATGAGAGAAAAATAAAGATCGATAACTGTAGAGCGGTTCATAAGACATGATTTGTTTTTAGATTAATGCATTGAAAAGGAGGAACAATTGAAGTGGTGAGTGCTGATTGACATGATGGCTGTCTTAATAAAGTAAACAAATGTAGCTGTATTGCACGAAGTCTAGATTTCCAGCACAACGAATGTACTTAATGCATCTGAAACAGTCTTTGTCAGTTTGAAACACACACAACCCATATAATATGTACGGGCACAGAGCTCAAAATTAATACCACCAGATCTAACAGACAAAAGCTTTAAAATGCATTTATGGCCAACCTGCAAGCTCTACTTATTGGAGTATCCTCTATGTTGAATTCCGCAACCTGTCTACCATCTCCTTTTACAATTGGTGCAAAGCGTGTTGCAGGCTGCACAACACATGTGGCCTCAAAAGTCCATTGCACTTTTTACAGCGAGGAAGCTCTATTGTTGGTATACGAGCATCTTTCACGTCAACATCAGGTGCTCCCTTTCCATCAAGAGCTAGATAGATAGGCATGTCACGATTCTCTTCTACATTCTCACAAGCGTGGCACCGAGTTTCCCATAGAGATCCATGCAATCCTACTGCTGTACTCCCCGATTCCTGGTGAAGCCCATCGATATTACGTTGAAACAACCACCCTTCTATAGTGATAAAATCCCCAAACCAAGGAAGGATCTGCTGCAAATGCTTCGGGTGTTGCCAACTCTGTTGCACTCCATGTGCGCCATAAATCGCCTTGGCCACGAAATGTTGGAATCCTGGACTCTGCAGAATGCCAGCAATGCGGATGCGCTCCAACAGCCACAAATCCACCCCCTTGACACAAAGCGCCCTCCCCAGCCGATGTCTCCCAATGAACAGCAGCCCCCGTCGATCTCCCTCTTCCCTACACACATACCCCAAAAAACGAAAAAAAGGGAAGGCTCCTCGCAAATTCAGTCGCCCTCTTATGTGTACATCGGTGCCCCCACTTTTTCTGCCAAAAAAACGGAAAGGAGGGGGGAAATCCTGACAGAATTAGCCTTCCCCCTTTTCTGTTTCTCTTGTCAGAGCCAAAAAACGGACCTGCCCCCCTTTTCAGTTAAGATTTTCATTAGTGCATCAGTCAAGTCACGACCTGCAAGATCCAGACGAAGGATGGCATGTGGCAGAGCAAGTTTGGCATATGTGAAGATGCGATAGGTAAGACGCATGAGTCATCTTTTTGTGTGAGTAATCTATGCCTCGGAATGGGGTATTCCGCTTATCCTTCTATACTCTGAATGCTCCCATGATCATCCCATCTTTTTTTTTTTAAATAGGCCACACTTAACATACATATCTACCAAGCTCGTACCAACAAAATCATTATCTGTTGTTAGTCCTAAACTCTCAAGATCCAGATGTAACTTTGATCCTCTCTTTCTTGCCTTCAGACAAGCACATGCCTTAAGGGCACATGCCTCCCTCCAATCGCATTCAGTCAAAGAACATAAGAGCTATCTCTCCATGGCCATGGCAAGCATTTCCTCCAATCAGAGCAGTCCATGTAACAATGTCACGTTCTGAGAGAGCATTGAATGTGTCTTGTGCTTTTATGAGCAACCCACTGTTTGCATAAAGATGGATCAATATACTGTCTAATATAGGTTCCTTTGCTATTAAACCTCTTCTTTCTATTTCACAATGCAATTCATGTGCTTTGTCTAGGCTGTTTTGAGGTATGCGGGCTTTCAAAATAGAGGCAAATGCTGTCACATTTGGAGAAACACCTTCTGATTGCATATGTTCATAACATTCAAAAGCTTTCTCCCAGTAACCATGACCAGCATAACCTGAAAAAAAGGGAGTCCATGAACACACATTGCGTATAGGAAGATTATCCAGAACTTCCTTAGCTCTGTTCAGGAGGCCACACTTTGCATACATGTCGACCAAAGCACTTCCAACCAAAACATTTTCGTTCAGAAATCCCTTTCTTGAAACTTCTGTATGAGTTTCACATCCCTTACCAAGAGATACAATGTTACCACAAGCTCTAATAATGCAAACATAAGTGACTGCATTAGGAAATATCGCCTCTCCCTCCATCATTGTAGCATAACCCAATCCCTCTTCAATTCGCCCATTTTCAATGAATCCCGAAATCAATGCTGTCCACGATGCAGTGTTCCTTATGTGGGCCTTGTTAAAAACTTGGCATGCTTTAAATGCTAAATCACACTTCATATATAGGTCCACCAAGCTGGTAGAAATAAATAAATCAATCTCAAGAAGTCCCATGCTGACGACATCAGAATGCAATACAAAGCCTGTTTCAACATCCTTCAAACTTGGGCAAGCTTTCAACAGAACTGGAAAGAAATGTGATGGAGGTAGTCCACTCAATTGCTTTTTGTGTCTACGGTACAGGGAGAGACAATGATATGGCCTTCCTTCAGCTCCATGCCTGATGATGCAGCAATTGAGCCCCCCAGATGTCTCTAATAATCCCCACAATAACGAATGAGCCGCCTTCCTTTGTGCACAACAGCTTGTATTAAAGACACGTCATCAAAGATCAGTAACTCCCTTCAAATGCACCGTAGGAGAGGCCCTACACACTCCAAATACTTCTCATCAATCGTCAATTCCACTCTTCAAATACCTGAAATCAAACGTATTTTCCTGCCAAATAGACCCACATTAGTGCATAAAAACCAACCATTTTGTGAGCTAACATACTCCCCTCTTCTTATTTGCGTAGTCGTCCTCGACAAGCCATGCTTGCTACAATAAAATCCAAACAACCATGAACATGTCAATTTACAACTAGTTTGCATACCTTTCCACTGAGCCATCATTCCAAGTGGACTTGCACTCACTGAAACTATTAGTGCTAAAAAATAACTCATGAATACATACAAATCAGTCACTTTCAAATGATCCAAGAACATGCACATATATGCAATTCCATTTCAGCCATGCATCAATTTGCTCATACATTCCATTATGAAAAATGGTCTCAACCAAAATAACACATGCACACCTTTCCATGAATTGCACATGCACTATCATTACGAAAACAGAAACGGAAATACCGAAATAAACAAAAACAACTGAAAATTATTGCACCTACTATTCGCTATGTACAATTATTCCATGACTAGAAACTCCTTAAGAATCCCCATCGTCGTCCTACAAAAGCTATCGAGACACGAGTACAAGTGAAGACATACATCAGAACCCTAGAGTGTCACACACACTAGAAAATCCTCGGATAAAGCACACAAGTTATAAAGCAACCCCGTTGCATTACCTCGCTAAAGCCTCATCCGTAAGTACATATAGAGTCTCCAGAATGTTGATTCAAAGTGAGCTGATCTGTCGCAAGCCAACACATACCAATCACACAAGAAAATAACGTTCCCTTCCAGGCGATCATCGCCCTCTCCTCTCTCTCTCTCCCCCTCAGGAGTGGGGAATAATTTCATAGGTAAATTTTATTTTAATCACCCATTGGCCTACATTGTCATTGGATGCGATTCGTGGACCTGCCCACCCGATCAGGTTGATTCCACCCATCTACCAACGCAATGCAGCGCACAACACGCAGCGCACAACACACAAACACACAATGATAACACATAACATATATCAGCTAGCCCATAACGACGCTGGATGCGGCTCGTGGTCGTGACTACCCAGCCATGATGGCTCCACCTACCTACCAACCCGTTATGGCGCGTAGCTAAGACACAAACATATATATCCCAAGCCTATGGCGAAACTAGCTGCGGCTCGTGGTCCTAACCACCCGGCGAGGATAAATCCACCCACCTACTAGCCCACCATAGCGCATTGGTACGATCACAACAACACAATATTTTTTCCTTTTCTTTTCTTTTCTTCGTTTTTTTTTTTCATAGTTAATTAGTTCACCCAAGTCCTGAGAATTAGGAAGAGGAAGAAAGGGATTTTCCCCACTTTTCCCACACATGCATGCAAACATATACACACTAGCTTTTGACAGATCAACCACCTCTTCACTCCATTCTCTCAATTACAGACACTACATATGTATTCATCGAGTTGACTTTTGACTTGGTAACTACAGCCGGCTATGCCTTAGTCCCTCCTGTACCTATTCTTAGACGATCTAGAATGTGGGTCTCTGGGATGTCTCATGTAGCCTCACATCGTACTCGTATCCCGACAACTTCCCTAGGGCGAGTCAGGCTCAACTTCAGGAGCTTTGTCATCACTTCCTATCGTTAGCACATCTGCCCAAGCCCACGTGATATCGTTTTCCTCGTTAGGCATTTCCCTCGAAGGATCGAAATAGTAATATCGATCTCCCGCCCATCCTACATGTCGAGTCAGGTATTCCTCAAAACACTCAATGTAAAATGCAACACCCAAACCCTGGTTTATAAAGCATACCAGCCAATGCGCTTCCTCAACATCGTATTCCGTCTCAAAGTCGTCGACATCTATGTCCATCCGGGCAAATGTTTGGTCCGAGAAATATATCCTTAGCTCGTACAAGTAGAGTTGCGTTATTTGATCTGCCATTTTGTTACTTAACTCCTAACAGTCTCTGCATAACACAAAAAATATTAGAAGTCCAAAATTCTTGAGCTAGCAAGGAAGAATATTTATGACACATAAATCATAGCTTACATATGCGCATATATATATATATATATATATATATATATATATATATATATATATATATATATATATATATATATATATATATATATATATATATAACTATACATGTATGTACAAGGAGTCTACTTCGTCACTTTGTTTGGATCTCGTCTTGCTTCTCCCATCCTAACATCACTTGAAATATGGTTTAACACGAAGCGCGTTAACCTTCACGGGAGCATATTCTTCTCCTAAATCTTGAATTTGCATGGAACCATTGGAATTGAGTTCCACCACCTTAAACGGTCCTGCCCATCTTGTCTGTAACTTCCCCGGGAATTTATAATATTTACTATCATAGACTAGTACCAAATCCCCTTCTTGAATCACATAGGTTTTGAGATTCTTGTCATGCCTCTCCTTACGTCTCTTTTGAATAGCTTCCAAACTTTGTTGTGCGAGGAGTCTCTTTTCTTCCAGCTTGACCAGTTGTATGTACCTCTCCTTTAATGACTCTTCCTCGCCCAACCTGGCTTCAATGGCCACTCTTAATGTCGGCACTTCTTTTTCGATAGGGAAAATGGCTTCCTGGCCATATACTAGGGAGAACGGAGTGCTCTTGGTCGTCACTCGGTAGGATGTTCGATATGCCCACAAGGCTTCCAAAAGTCTCTCATCCCAGTCTCCCCTATGCACAGCTACTGTCTTTGTCAGAATCTACTCAAGAATTTTGTTGGTGACCTCCACTTGTCCATTTGCTCTCGAGTAATATGGAGTGCTTTTTCTATGTTTGATCTTATATAATTCCATTGATTCTTCGATCAATTCGTTGACAAAATGTGTTCCTCTATCACTCACTATCTCCAACGGGCATCCGAATCGAGTGATGATTTGTTCGTACAAAAATTTAGCTACATCAACAGCTCGGTCAGTCTTCAGAGCTTTGGCTTCTACCCACTTGGTAACATAGTCAGTACAAACCAAAATATACCTATTAGATCTTCGTCGTGAGGGAGGATCAATAGGCCCCACAAAATCAATTCCCCATTTCTCAAATGGCTTAAGAGCCAACACCGGCGTAAGAGGAGCGGCATGTGCTAATGTGGGTTTGCCCATTCGTTGGCATTTGTCCCATTTCTTACAGTAGGTATGCGAGTCTTTGAACAGCGTTGGCCACCAATACCCAGCCAATAAAATCTTTCTTGCCGTCAGTTCACCAACAAAATGCCCACCGCAAGGTTCGTCATGCAAAGCCCTCAACACTAGGTTTGCTTCTTCTTCCTCGAGACACCTCCGATAAATGCGCTCATGAACAAAATATCGATAGAGTTGCCCCCCAATGATGCTATGGTGCTTCGCCAATGCTAACAGTTTTTGCTTCTCTCTCTTGCTTGCTCCTGGCGGATATTTAGTAGTGCACAAGAAATTCACCGAGTCGGCATACCAAGGTACTTTAGCTTCAACCTGGAATAGATGTCCATCAGGAGCATCGTCGGGCACACCAGAGATTGGCTCCTCATTAACAATTCGAGATAAATGCTCAGCCAATATATGTGCTTTGCCTGGTCTGGTTACCAATGTGAACTGAAATTCTTGGAGGAGTAGCATCCACCTCATCAATCGCCCTGATAGCTCGGGTTTATTAATGATATACTTAAGGGCTTCATGATCCACATAAAAAGTGAAATGCTTCCCCATCAAGTAATGCCGATACTTGTTCACCGCAAAGATCATCGAGAGATTCCTTTTCTGTAATCGTATAGTTCCTCTCAGTGCTATTCAAATTGCAACTTGCGTAATAAATCGGGTGGTCCAACTTCTTTTCATCGGCTTGACATAGTACTGCTCCAACCGCAGTATGAGAAGCGTCGGTATGTACATGGAATTCTTTCGTCCAGTCGGGTGCTACCAAGATCGGTGCATTTATCAATCTCTCCTTGATCGAGTCGAATGCAACTTGACACTCTTCAGTCCATTGGTATTGTTGGTCTTTCCTCAAAAGATTCGTCAGTGGTGCCGCTATGGATGCAAAATTTAATATAAAACATCGATAATAATTCGCATGGCCCAAGAATCCTCTGAGTTGTCGCAAGTTTTGCGGAGGTGGAAGTTGTCCAATTTTTTCCACTTTATCCTCGTCAACCGCGATTCCTTTTTCGGAAATAACATGTCCCAAAAGCAATCCTCTTCGTACTCCAAATGTACACTTTTCAGGATTTAATGCGATGCCCTTTTGAATGCTTCTTCTTAAAATAGCTTCGATCCTCTCCATCATGTTTTCATCGTTGCCTCTGATCGCAAAGTCATCGAGAAATATTTCCATCCAATCCTGCAAATAGTCTTGATATGCAGCTATCATTGCTCTCTGGAATGTGGCCGGTGCGTTGCATAATCCAAATGGCATCACACGATATGCATACGTACCCCATTCTGTGGTGAAAGTAGTTTTTGATTGATCCTCTTCATGGATTTGGATTTGGTTGTATCCACTGAAACCATCCAAAAATGAGTACAATTTATGGCCGGCTACTCTGTCCAAGATTTGATCAGTAAACGGCAAGGGGAAGTGATCCTTCTTTGTGCGCTCGTTCAACTTTCGATAATCTATGCAAATACGGATTTTCTTATTTTTCTTCGGAACAACTACAATTGGTGATACCCATTCGCTGGATGCGATGGGATATATGAATCCTGCTTCCAATAATTTAGTCAATTCCAGCTTGATCAATTCCGAATAGACTGGATTTGTCCGCCTAAGTCGTTGACATATTGGTCGGGTACCTTCTTCCAAATCTATATAATGTTGGCAGATTCGGGGATCAATTCCTCTCAAATCACTGTATGACCATGCAAAGGCCTTGCCGAAATTTTTGAAAGTCATTTTAATGCAATCTAGTACTCCATCTGGTAGCTCCGACCCCACGCTCAAGAACTTTTCTGGAAAAACTTCCCATTTTTCCAACTGAGTTTCTCGCGAAGATTCCTTATTCCTTGATGACACTGTGATTGGAATGTGCTCTCCGATCACGCGTGCATGGTTGGCCAATAAATCATTGTTTCGTTCTGTTTCGATTGAACCTAATTTCTTTAATTCAGTTTTTGCAATGGCTTCCGACACTTTAGTCTTACTCTTCGCTTCTTTTTCCGATTCTCGACTTCTCTTTAGAATCTCTGCTTCTAGCATTCTAACTCTTTCTTTCAACTGTTGCACTTCCATTGTCGGAGCTAACTCTAGTTTCAACTCTTCTCTTGAAGTTCCCTTCTCCAGGGATTGAGTAGCTTTGTTTTTACTTGCGTCTATACTCAACATGTAGCACTCAAATTCACTTGTATGTGTCAACCATCCTAGCAACTCCTGATCAGAATCGTCGTTATAGAGCAATGGATTTTGATACTCTCCCATCTTTGCGTCTTGATTCTTAAAGAGCTGTAAGTTGAATCCGTCTTGAAGCAGATTCTTGTAGGTGTCTGTGTTCAAAGAAAACCTAGCTCGTGCAATCTCGTGCCTTGCTTTCTCCTTCTCTTTCTTTTCCATCTCATCGACTATTATTGTCTTCTTCTTGTTGCTCGAGGGTGGGGATACTTGCATTTGAATCCGATCAGACTTTGGCCCTATTGAAATAAAACCTGTGCGCCAGTCATGCACACATTCGGCTTGCACCAGCCATGGCCGTCCAAGTAGGATCGAGAAGGTAGCCCCTGAGGTCCTTGGTCTTACTATCAGATAATCAACTTTAAACTCTAAACCGCCCACAACTATGCTTACATTCTTCAAAAGGCCCGCAGGCTTCACTTGTGTTTGATCTGCCATTCTCAAAGACATCGGCGTCTCTTCCATGTGGTTGAGGCCCAAAGCTTTCATCATGAACTCAGTCATAAGGTTGACTGCGGCTCCACAATCTAACTGAGCACAAGGGACTGCATATCCTTTAATCTCGACCGTCACAGCTGGAGCATTCGAATCGATTTGCGTCGTAATACTTTGAATGATTCCTTGGACATCCTTATCTTGTCTCTTTTTATCTCGAGCTTTCCTCGGGTTCTTAATATATTCGTTATAGAATTGTTTCCTATAAGCAGGTGAACATTTTAGCAATGTGCCAATATCCAGCGTGACTTTCGTGTCAGCGAGCAACTTTACAATATCTACTTCTTCCGAACTTTGTCTTTCCTTTCTAATCTTAGGGGTTTTCAATCTTTCAGGGAATGGTGCTATGCCCGGCACAAACTCCTTGGTCACGGGTGGAAGAATCTCAATCTCTTCCCCATCCTCAAGCTCTTGCTGCTCAGCAAATCCTCCAACTTGGTTTTCTACCTCTTCACGCTCAGCGATCTTCTCTTGACTCCCTTCTTCACCTTCGCCTCCTGGATTCTTCTTCGAGTACTCTTGAGTCCTTGTGACTACTGCCACAATTGGATCTTTGTGTGGTTTCTTGGCCTCGTAAGCATCCACAAAGTGCATTGACGAGCTAGAGCCATCTTGAGGGTTCAGTGTTTTGAACACTACTCCGATCGTAGGAACGTGCTCTTGAGCTCTCGATGTGGAATGCATCTGAGTATCAATATAATTCGAGGATCCTACTGGTTCTTTTTCTTTGCCGGCGGCAGCTCTTCGTTTTGGACAATCTTCATCAAAGTGGCCCTCTCCACTACAGTACATACATAGTGGGGTATAATCAATTGGTTTCTTTTCGTTTGGACATCTAGATTGAGTATGGCCAAAGCCATGGCATCTCCAGCACTGGATTGGACCATCTCTTCTTTGATCACGCGCGGCTCCTCTTGGATAGTCTCCTCCTTGACCCTGAGCACCATATCCATAAGTTGGTCTGTTTTCCCAACGAGATGTAGGTGGTACACTTTGAGCGGGCAATCCCGTGTAAGGTCTTTCTCTTGTGTCTCCTGATTTCATGGTCCTCTCTTCATAGGCTCTCTTGTTGTAACATCGGTCCTCCGTGTGATTTGTTCTTCCACAAAAAGTGCAACGCATCCTAGGTGGTGATCTATCTGTGAATACTCTCGAGACTGTAGGGCATTCTGAAGCCAAATGGCCGTAACCATGGCACTTTCCACACCATGTATTTGATCTAAACACTTGATTCGGGTTTGTTGTGACCTCTGGTTTTACCGTGTATGTCTCCTGAGTCATTGTGGCAGCTTTTATAGCTTGCGTGACCAATTCCAATATTCGTTCTTCAGTTAGCACAGGCTTTACCTCGCCTGGCGTGCTAGTGGCGGCTACAAAAGTTGGGGTCGTCAATGCGGGACTTCCTTGGCCCGGATCTTTCATTGATATGTTTCCTGGGCCTCCCATTGGCTCGTATAAGAGCTCCATCTTCCTTTGTTGGCATAAATGTACTTCCTCCCAAAGCCTCGCTTGTTCCTTAGCATCCATTAAAGTTGTAGGTCTTGTCAGGCTGATATGCTGCTGTGCCGTAGGATCTCTCAATCCCGAAATGAATCTTCTTTTCAATGTCTCATCGTTCGGGGCATTCGCGCCCATCTTTCTTACCAACGTTTCCATTCTCTGAATGTAGTTATCGATGCTCTCATTGACTCCTTGTCGCAAGTAATCCATCTGTTGGGCCAATCTATCTTGGAAGCCTTGTAGTCGAAACTTTGCCAAGAAGGCTTCCTTGAGCATCTGATAAGTTCCACGCTCTTGTGGTGTCAAATTCCCATACCAGTTGGCTGCCTCATCACGGAGAATAGCCGGAAAAATTCTCAACCTTTGATCTTGGTCAACTACGTCATTGGCCTCACAGGTAACCTCAAACAGTTGGATAAAACTATCCGGATCTTCGTCCCAAATACCTGAAAACTTGGTGAAGTCCCCCAAGTGGACTGAAATCCGCTGAGCCATTTCGAACAGAGGTGTGATGTCAATATCACTTCGATCCCAGAAATTTAGTACACGTGGCTTCAGGATCCCTCCTTCAAACTTTCGCACTTGATTCGCGACTCTCCTACGGGAGTACACGTTTCTGGCTGATTTCTTCGAGCCAATCGAGGTCCACTCACCTGGCGGTTCCCACCTTCTCCTTTCTCTTTCAAGGGCTCTTCTCTGAGCGCGTTCCTCTCTTTGCGTTTATGTTGCTCCTGACGATGAGCTCCCCTCGCTCATGTACTAGATCTTGGGGTCCGCAAGCTCGGCAACCTGTGGCGCTAGGCGAACCTATGGCACTCTCTTATAGAGGCGTACCAAGCTATTCCCGGCAGACGCACCAAAATGATAGGTCTCTTAGTCCAAGGAAAAAGTGATTATACGAGACTTTATGTTGTTTAAAACCCCTCGGAATCGGTCCAATTGGATCACGTGGAGCCCATAATTATCTCGCAATGGATTCTTCCTATGTCTATGCACTAGCTCATATGTTCCCGGCAAACGCACCAAAATGATAGCTCTCTTAGTCCGAGGGAATTTGCATACGCTCAACGATATTTTTCCTAATTTATTTACACTATGTCACTTTGTTTCACAACTATCCTCAAATCTATCCACCTTGGGATTCCCGGCAAACGCACCAAAATGTTGAGCTTCTTAATCCGAGGGAATTTGCATACGCTCAACGATATTTTACCCCAACTTATTCATGCTAGGTCAGCTTTTATCACTCTAAGTCCTCAATTCCACTCCAAAGTATTGATGGAGGATACGAGAAAATACATGCAGAAGGGAAAACCAACTCTAGTGTTTACCTCTCACGACCTCCCTCTCTCCTTACACCTTTCAAATCCACTTAGTTTCTCACTCTCTCTTTCACTTGCTCTCCCTCACTTCTTTCTCCTTCTCGAGCACACCTCTACACTCTCTTTTCCTGTCTCGCATATGCACCCCCACCTTCTTACTAGCTTTGCTCACACATACACCCGTACACTCATCTATGCATTCACACATGCATTTTCACACATATTTGGATACTTCTATCCATGCCCATACACTCACCTCCTCACGCTTCCTTCTTCTCACTTACGCTATGTCACCCTGTTGCACACTTACTCCCAAATGTGCACACGCTCGCACACACATTTACTTATAGATACTCACACACATACCCTAACACATGCGCTCCCAAAGCCGTGTCAACCACTTACTCTCTCCACTCCTCACATGCATATATCCGCTCACACCTGCAATGGGTTGTGTCATTGTAGAGAGATAATAGTATGGCTATTTTATGGATCAACAGAACCAAATGCATCTGTGTTCAACCATGGCACCATGTCGCTAGCCATAGCATAATGCCCTCTCCCAATGTGTATGTATTGGTATTCTTTAAGGACTTTTTTTTTTAAATTTTTTTTTATCAACTTATCACAAGGAGAGCTACAGACTATTACACTAGTAGAGTCGTTTGTGGAATCAATGTCTTTCCCTAGCATAAGCTCTAGGAGGTTGGGAGGGAGGAGGACAAACAAAAAGAAAAAGAAAAGAGGATCTTACATATTAAGGAGGGGGCAAAAAATCCATGCAATGACGTGCACCGACATTATTTCATGAAGTTCTGATCTACTGCCTAAACATTTGAAGTTCACTAAATTCCTGAAACAATGGAATGGTGCTGCAAAAATAATGAACTAATTCAAAGACCGTTTCCTTTGAAAATTTCCTCCTTGATCGTATAGCCTACTGCTTATGAGAACTGACTCATTAAGCCCTATAGCTGGATCACCGATCAAGAAAATATATCTGCATTTATTCCTTCTCATGCAAGCTGGATTAGAAAGCCTTAACTAACAGAACATAATATTCACGCATTATCAAGTTCTTTTACTCTTGTATGCATTAGCAACTGCTATTCTGTGCTTTTTTTGACTTTCACATTATGCTTTTTGGACTCCAATTTATAATAATGAGAGAAAAATAAAGATCGATAACTGTAGAGCGGTTCATAAGACATGATTTGTTTTTAGATTAATGCATTGAAAAGGAGGAACAGTTGAAGTGGTGAGTGCTGATTGACATGATGGCTGTCTTAATAAAGTAAACAAATGCAGCTGTATTGCACGAAGTCTAGATTTCCAGCACAACGAATGTACTTAATGCATCTGAAGCAGTCTTTGTCAGTTTGAAACACACACAACCCATATAATATGTACGGGCATAGAGCTCAAAATTAATACCACCAGATCTAACAGACAAAAGCTTTAAAATGCATTTATGGCCAACTTGCAAGCTCTGCTTATTGGAGTATCCTCTATGTTGAATTCCGCAACCTGTCCACCACCTCCTTTTACAATTGGTGCAAACCGTGTTGCAGGCTGCACAACACATGTGGCCTCAAAAGTCCATTGCACTTTTTACAGCGAGGAAGCTCTATTGTTGGTATACGAGCATCTTTCACGTCAACATCAGGTGCTCCCTTTCCATCAAGAGCTGGATAGATAGGCATGTCACGATTCTCTTCTACATTCTCACAAGCGAGGCACCGAGTTTCCCATAGAGATCCATGCAATCCTACTGCTGTACTCCCCGATTCCTGGTGAAGCCCATCGATATTACGTTGAAACAACCACCCTTCTATAGTGATAAAATCCCCAAACCAAGGAAGGATCTGCTGCAAATGCTTCGGGTGTTGCCAACTCTGTTGCACTCCATGTGCGCCATAAATCGCCTTGGCCACGAAATGTTGGAATCCCGGACTCTGCAGAATGCCAGCAATGCGGATGCGCTCCAACAGCCACAAATCCCCCCCTTGACACAAAGCGCCCTCCCCAGCCGATGTCTCCCAATGAACAGCAGCCCCCGTCGATCTCCCTCTTCCCTACACACATACCCCAAAAAACGAAAAAAAGGGAAGGCTCCTCGCGAATTCGGTCGCCCTCTTATGTGTACATCGGTGCCCCCACTTTTTCTGCCAAAAAAAACGGAAAGGAGGGGGGAAATCCTGACAGAAATAGCCTTCCCCCTTTTCTGTTTCTCTTGTCAGAGCCAAAAAACGGACCTGCCCCCCTTTTCAGTTAAGATTTTCATTAGTGCATCAGTCAAGTCACGACCTGCAAGATCCAGACGAAGGATGGCATGTGGCAGAGCAAGTTTGGCATATGTGAAGATGCGATAGGTAAGACGCATGAGTCATCTTTTTGTGTGAGTAATCTATGCCTCGGAATGGGGTATTCCGCTTATCCTTCTATACTCTGAATGCTCCCATGATCATCCCATCTTTTTTTTTTTAAATAGGCCACACTTAACATACATATCTACCAAGCTCGTACCAACAAAATCATTATCTGTTGTTAGTCCTAAACTCTCAAGATCCAGATGTAACTTTGATCCTCTCTTTGTTGCCTTCAGACAAGCACATGCCTTAAGGGCACATGCCTCCCTCCAATCGCATTCAGTCAAAGAACATAAGAGCTATCTCTCCATGGCCATGGCAAGCATTTCCTCCAATCAGAGCAGTCCATGTAACAATGTCACGTTCTGAGAGAGCATTGAATGTGTCTTGTGCTTTTATGAGAAACCCACTGTTTGCATAAAGATGGATCAATATACTGTCTAATATAGGTTCCTTTGCTATTAAACCTCTTCTTTCTATTTCACAATGCAATTCATGTGCTTTGTCTAGGCTGTTTTGAGGTATGCAGGCTTTCAAAATAGAGGCAAATGCTGTCACATTTGGAGAAACACCTTGTGATTGCATATGTTCATAACATTCAAAAGCTTTCTCACAGTAACCATGATCAGCATAACCTAAAATCAAAGGAGTCCATGAACACACATTGCGTATAGGAAGATTATCCAGATCTTCCTTAGCTCTGTTCAGGAGGCCACACTTTGCATACATGTCGACCAAAGCACTTCCAACCAAAACATTTTCTTTCAGAAATCCCTTTCTTGAAACTTCTGTATGAGTTTCACATCCCTTACCAAGAGATACAATGTTACCACAAGCTCTAATAATGCAAACATAAGTGACTGCATTAGGAAATATCGCCTCTCCCTCCATCATTGTAGCATAACCCAATCCCTCTTCAATTCGCCCATTTTCAATGAATCCCGAAATCAATGCTGTCCACGATGCAGTGTTCCTTATGTGGGCCTTGTTAAAAACTTGGCATGCTTTAAATGCTAAATCACACTTCATATATAGGTCCACCAAGCTGGTAGAAATAAACAAATCAATCTCAAGAAGTCCCATGTTGACGACATCAGAATGCAATACAAAGCCTGTTTCAACATCCTTCAAACTTGGGCAAGCTTTCAACAGAACTGGAAAGAAATGTGATGGAGGTAGTCCACTCAATTGCTTTTTGTGTCTACAGTACAGGGAGAGACAATGATATGGCCTTCCTTCAGCTGCATGCCTGATGATGCAGTAATTGAGCCCCCCAGATGTCTCTAATAATCCCCACAATAACGAATGAGCCGCCTTCCTTTGTGCACAACAGCTTGTATTAAAGACACGTCATCAGAGATCAGTAACTCCCTTCAAATGCACCGTAGGAGAGGCCCTACACACTCCAAATACTTCTCATCAATCGTCAATTCCACTCTTCAAATACCTGAAATCAAACGTATTTTCCTGCCAAATAGACCCACATTAGTGCATAAAAACCAACCATTTTGTGAGCTAACAGTCCTATAAGAAGGAATCAAACTCATGTGAGAAATACTCACCATCTCCATCAAATATGAGCCTCTTCAAGCTTCTACATGTTTGATTCTCAACCAATGCCAAGTATTTTTTGAAACAAGTGAATCTTCATCTTAATGCTTCATAAAATAAAGTATTGTCCATCTACTATAGTCATCTAAGAAAGAGAAATGATACCTTGACCCTGAAATTGAAGGTTCTCTACTAGGATCCCATACATCTGTGTGTACAAGCTCCAAGTAGTCTTCATACATGTATCCTCTTTTGTTGAATGGTTGCCTATGTGATGTGCCAAGTTGGCATGCTCAACATTTATAAATCATGTGTTGCTTGGTCACATTTGGGATGCCAAGCACACTCTGATCCATGCATATTTGCTTCAATGTCCTTTCACCTATATGACCTAACCTCTTATGCCAAATTTCCAATTCTGATAGGGTTTGATCCTTATAATTGAAGACAACAATATTCCTAGTATCTTCAACTTCAAAGGTGAAAAATCTACCAGATTTCTCACCTTTTTCAATCCTCTTGAAGCCTTCTTGAGGGTCCTCCACATATGCTCCATGCCTTGTGAATCTGACTTGTAAACCCTTCTCAACAATTTGTCCAACACCGATTACGTTTTTTGTAATTGTTGGCACATACAATACTCTAGTTAGAAGGTTTCTATTACCATCAAATGCGTTGAAATTTCCAATCTTCATTACTAAGTGCCTAGTGTCATCACTTGTCTGACTTCATGCTCCCTTTGGGTTCTTCAAGATCAGATAACAATGCTACATTGCTTGCTACATGATTGGAGTAACCATAATCAATATAGAATAGATGCTCATCATCTTTACCTTTCTTGGATGTCATGTTCATGATCAATAGAGAATCCTGGTCTTCTGCATAATTGTTGTGGTCTCTCCTTCCTTTAAAGCCCTCCTTGATAGTTGTTGTAGCCTTGGTTGTAGTTTTGATGATAATTGTTTCCTCCATTATTGAACCTGCCTCTTGATTGTCCATAACCTCCTCTATGGAAGCCTCTTCCTCTTTGGTTCTTTGTATTCCTAAAGCATTCATCTATGATGTGATTGGTCAAGCCACAAATGTTACAAGGTGGAGCATTGTATGGTCTCCCCCTGGCTTGTTTTCCTCCTCTGCACCTTCCTCTAGTACCTGTACCTCTACCTGTGAAATTCACTTGAGGTGTACTTGCATCCTGCTCATACTTCTTACCTTTGCCTTTATCTTTACCCTTACTTTTATCAATGTAAAGGGTAGAAGGTTGATTATCTCTAGAAGCTTCTCCATTTTTGTTGAGCTTTGTTTCATGTGTGAAGAGTTGTCACATTAGAGTATTGAGATTAGGTATTTGTATGTCCATATATAAGTCCATTGTTGTGGTAAAAGACTCCCATTTGTCATATGCTTTAATGCCTTACTATCTACTCCTCTTCTATTTCTTCTCCAGTACTCCCAAGTTGATCAGTTACATCCTTCATCTTGGTCACATAGTCAGTTTATGATTTTCCTTACTATCTGCTCCTCTTCTATTTCTTCTCCAATACTTCCAAGTTGATTAGCTATATCCTTCATCTTGGTCACATAGTCAGCTACACTTTGCTTTGGTTGCTTCTTCAGGGTTGTGAACTCCATCCAAAGCTGGTTCTTCCTACCCCTTGTATTTGATGAGAAGTATGAAGAAAGCACTTCCCAAGTCTCTTGGGAGGTCTTGCAACTCCTAATATGAGGCAATTAGAAATTAGATATTGAGTTGAGTATGTAAGAGCTGGCTAGAGCATCCTTTGCACACCACGTAGCTAGTCTCTCTTTCTCCTCTCTTGTAGGTTGGATTTTGCTTCTGAAGGTTGGCATTTCTTCATATCGAGATATATATCCATATAAGCTTCTTCCTTGGAGGTAATCCTTCATCCTTAGGGACCATGCTGGATAATTGCCACTATCCAATTTTTCAATGAATGATGGAAATCCATCTCCCATTTTACCTTATTGTTGCTCTGATACTAGTGTTTGAGGATATGGTGGATAGATTCCAGAGATGAGGTAGTGCTGCACATCCCTACTTCACACCAACCAAGAACAAGTTTGAGGAGTGTAAATTAGACCTCTTGAGCTTCCCAAGAACCACAAATAATCACCTAAATGCTTTGGGGTATGATCTCTAAGTAAAGTGAAAAATGCTCTTTACTTGTTGGCAATTGATCAAATTCCTTTTTGGGAGTATCTAATTAACTTAGATAGCTACCAATCACAAGTTATCTAATTAGAAATGATCAAGTGTACTCAGAGAATTATGCTTAGCAAATCAGATGACCATCCTGACATTTTAGGAGTCTAACAGTGTGCAAACGAGTGAGTAGTAAAATCTAAGATTGCAAGCAGAAGGCTAACACAATGGAGCTGAAAATTTGTACCATACAAATAGACTTTGTACTGAGTGTATAACAAGTTAAATCACTCAAAATGGTTAAGTATACACTGAGAATTAGATCAGAGAAGCTCATTGTTCTGAGTGATACATGACAAAGAAGTGAAGTAGAGATGTGATCAATGTATATGTATTAAATCACATAGAGTTACAATGACATTGGCAATATATAATTGCACAATGTGAGGGTAGTGATGGAGCTATAGAATGAGCTCACTAAGCACTGAAAATCCCTCTCAAATGATCTTCAAATTGGGCTCACTAACACACGAGATTTTGATCCATCTTTTATAGCTAGAATTGGAGCCACTTTTTTGAATTCAAATTCAAACTCTTACCATAAAGTGAATCCTAATCTTTACGACTTGCTTTCTCATCAATCACCTACCAAACAATTCGTGATTTGATTCCCCCTAATTCCACATGAGAGTAAGTGCTGTTAACATATGCACTTTTACAAGGATAAAAGTAAATGCTTTTTACAAGAGAATAGTCATATGTAACTTTATGAAGTGAATGCTAATTGTCAAAGTATGTAAGCTTGGACTCATTTGCACCAACAATAAATACATACGCCTAAGTGAAGTGTGCCTAAAATTATTGACCATTGGACACGTTGTCCGGATTTGAAAATAATGGACACATTTGAGATACTTTATTGTTGCACAAAGAAGTGTGCCTAAAATTGAAATTACTGACCATTCGAGTTGCTGTCCGGAAAATAATGGACATCTTTGAGATACTTGATTGTGGCGAACATGTGTATATAAACACATGTATATGTATATATGTTGTTGTGTTTGTATGTATATGAATGTGTTTGTGTGTATACATATATACATACGGCACAAACACAAATATTTATATACGTACACATACATACAAGTAAGCCAAGCGATCGATGTTTAACCTCAAATTCCAATGCAGGTCGGTGAGTTGGACTTCTATTTATTTATTTATTTTTTGCGACCACTTTGCTCTGAAAAGAATGACCATGCTGAATTTCTCCTGGAGGGACAGGCTTGGCTTGCATTGCGGGCGGACGGGTACCTCTCTAGTCCCCTTCCTCACATGCGACGATGCATCCGACGACAAGGGAGATCGAAAGCGTGAATTGTAGTTCAAAGCCGTGAAATCTTCTATTGTGCTCCTATGGATGCATACAGTAAGTCTTTGGGTATCCGTGATCATCGTCGATCGTAGATGTGGAATCCTACTTCAGTACTACGTGCATCAGGGATCTTTTGTCATTGAGCCCATCAAGCCTGGAGAGCAGAAACGCAATAGAAGTGTAATTACATCTGTCATATGATCGATTCCATTTTTTAGGCCAAAGGCTCCTCAGCATCAGCCATGATTACGCGAGCTAATCTTGCTGAACAACTTCGCGATTACCAGCTACGTTCCCAACAAAACTGGGCTACACTTACGTTCTTCTCGGCTACAGCCAACATTTCAACGAGGTACCTTTCTTTCGTCTTATCATCATTTTTTTTCCCCCGATCTCATCGAATGAAGCTCTATCGACATTGTTGAGATCCTGCCTTTCATTAAGGAGGATGCTTTCTCTACTGCTTTTATCACTAGATGATGTGTCATCATCTGGATGAAAGTTGCTAGTGCTTCAGTTAGCTCGTTATACACCTTGGAAAGTCTCTTGTCTCATATACGAGGAGTTTATGACGCTTAGAACAATATGAATGCCAGTAAGAGCTCAGTCGGGCCTTCTTTAATGGCCTTGTCTGGTGGAAGGAATTCGTTTCCAGTAAAGGGTGGCTGGATTATAGAAATAAAGGTTCAAGGCCGTAGACATCTGGTAATGATCTCACTAGTAATGAAGCCCCATATTGTTTCTGAGTGTCATAACTATAGTCAGTTCTGTGTTCATATGGAAAACATATCACGCTTTTCTGTCGTTCTGCATCTGCATCATCTTCAGTACTTTATTCATACTTCATTCCACCTCAAAAAACGAGGGCGTTTTGCTTCGATTTCATAATCCAGTGCTTATTTGTTTATTTTCTGCAACTATTTGCTGTTGTATCAATTACCTGCCGCTTTACCACTCATGCACCTTGGGTATTCCATTGCTCCACAGCCCTTCATGATGTTGATGATGAGGATAATAAGTGACACAGTGATGATGCTGGTCGTAATGGCATTGATTATGATGATGGTGATATCTAGAATTACATTGGCTTAGGAAGCTCTGATGAAAGTTAGCCATTTTTTCGTTATCTATATCTTCTGTTTATTATAAATCATCATGCATGGATGATGAAAGTTAGCCATTTTTTCGTTATCTATATCTTCTGTTATCTTCTGGGTAACATGGTATGGGATTTCCTTTTTGTAAGCTTAGGGCACCAGAAGCTCCCTTTGTTTGTGATTCAAGTCAGCATACATTACATATAATTTTTGGTTTTTATGTGCAACATTTAATATCAAATGAAATTTCAGTGTTATTTTTCGTCTTATTTTATACTTCCACAGGTGTACGTTTATGTTCTATGGTTTGTGGATGGAAAAGTTATGGGTATAACCATCTACCACATTTTTATGATTCTTCCAGGGGTGGCATAAAAGTGGAGCCATCTTTGAAGTATACATACATATGTTTTATATCAAGGGACAGTTGGGCACTGTGATACATCTAGATCAGTGCTGGATCAGCACACGGTGTGGATGCTTCATGCTGAACGTAAGTTATCTACCTTTTGTTGATGAAGGATATTTGTGGAGATCACGAATCCCCAACCATGTATGCAAGGCATGAATGTCTTAAAAAAGGAGGAAAGGAGCTACGTGATGATGTCTATGGTTGCACCAAATGCCAAAGGGGTGAGCTGCAACACTAGGGGAGAGATAATAGAGAGAGTCCTGAGCAAGAATCAAACAAGATGGAGGAGCTGAGGTTTTAGAAGTTCCAAATCTAGTTATGTTACTTTGGGACCAATTCACTTAATGATAAGTGACTTTTAGGTCATCGGGCATATTCACACATGTCCAATGATCAAAAGCCATGAATTTGGGGTTACCTTGATTCATTTTGGTATATATAAAAATCATGTAAATGCCTATAACTCCCTAATGTGAGGTCCAAAAAATATAATTGAAACATGTGGATAGTTTTTGAAGAGAGCTATCATATGGAAGGGTGAAAATGAATATTTGGGAGGCTTTTTGGAGCTTCTCTATGTCCGCTTAAAGGGCCAAAGAGGCTCCTTTAAGTTAAGTGTCTTCCACCATTTGTATACATTATTGATGTTGTACCTTTGGTAGGCACTTAATGAGAGCATCTACAGGATATTATGCAGGATTTATGATGTATTGACCTTGATTTATGTGATTAGGCCATTGTCTAACACCTTTTTGATGAATTGATATCTCACATCAATATGCTTTGTATGAGCATGGGACATGGCATTCTTTGGCTAACATATGGCGCTTTGGCCATCATAACCAAGAATAGATGCCTTGTTAGGCAAAGCAAACTCACTCCATAGGCATGTTAACCATATGACTTCCTTGGATGCCTATGTGGTGAGATATATTTGGCGTGTGTAGATTATAGTAGACGGTGCAACTATCCTCTGAAGTCAAGAGCACAATGAAACAACACCATCACGGCAAGAGTGTATACATGACCACTTGCGGACTTGGGAGTGCCCAATGTCCATATCGCCTTCAAATTTTGAGTCATAGAATCCTTCAATCCTAGTGGACCTATACCATAAGAAAGGCATATACATTTGGTCTGTTTCAAGTATCTCAATGGACTTGATCTTCCAATGAGCTTTGACAAGGTTAGCTATAAACAGCCTTACAACTCCCATTGCATGGGTGTGTTTGAGTTTGTGTATGTGAGAATGTACTCTTGTACGTGGGAATATACTCTTTAGTGTATGTGTGTTTGGTTTCTTTTTTTTTAATTCTATTATAATCATTATTATTATTTTTAAAGTTATTATCATCTTTTTTATTTATCCAATTTTATTTTTTAATAATGTGTGTTTTTTTTATATCTATATTATTTTATCTTACTTTTTGTCTTTGTGTTTTGTGTAAGTGTATGTGTATGTGTTTTCCCCCCCTTTTTGTGTTTTGTTTTGTTTGTTTTCTTTTTTGATTGATTGGTCTCTTTAACAAAAAGAGAGAAAAAAAAAGTTGGTTCTGTTGAAACCAAGGGTCCGACAAGCTTGATGGAATGTCTAATTATCCAAATTGGAGTTTTATGATGATGAACTCGTTAGTTTCAAAGGACTTATGGAATATTGTGAATTGCGAGTACCCTAGGCAAAGACAAGCTACAAAGGATGTTGCTTCTTCATCCAAACAACCTATTGCTCCAATTTGTGCTCAAAAGGAGGTTGTTGAGGAAGAAGAAGAAGAAGAAGAAGAAGAAGAGTTCCTCACATCATTCAGATTTAGAGACACTATCAAATTACTTCCTACATAAGAGAATAGTCTGGATGGGATTCTAGAGATACACAAGCACTCTCATTTATTGCTATGGGAGTCGAGAGGCATATTATTCTTCAAATCAGATCATGCAAAACCTCTCATCAAGCTTGGTTGAAATTAGAGAATCTTTATCAAAGTAGAAATCGTGCAAGGAAAGCTCATTTGAGGAGACAATTAAGCAACACAAGGATGAAATTTGGTGAATCAGTTCAGTCACATATTTTGAAAGTTGAGGATTCACACGATTAACTTCTTAATGTTGGAGTTAGCATATTTGATGAAGAGATGGTAAATACTCTTATAAAGTCACTTCCTTCTACATATCTCTCTACAAGAGATGGGGAAATTATATTTGAAGAGTTGCAGTTCTTGTTACTTCAAGATGAAGACCAACAGAAGTTTATGGAAGAGAATTAATGAGGGAGCATTGTTTATTAATAAAGTGAAAATTAAAGTGGTATGTTCGTATTGTCCAAAATTAGTCATACTAATGTTGTTAAGTCTTCTACACCGAAGGAGAATATGAAATTATGGCATGCTAGATTTGGCCATATCAATTACATAGCTCTCAAGCATATCAAAGATCAAGGTGTGGTAGAGAGTTTACCTACTTTTGCTTTACATGATGCAGAGTCATGTGAAGGATTTCTTGAAGGAAAGCTTCATGAGCTACCTTTCAAGAAGTATGGATACATCACTGCTACAAGGAAGTTGCAAATCATACATTCAGATATTCATGGACATATGAGAACAAATTCTTTTCAAGGTCACATATATTCTGTCACATTTATTGATGATTTTTTTAGATATTCTTGGGTGGTTAAAAGCAAAATCAAAAGTCTTTCCTATCGTCAGGAAATTTTGGTTTGATGTAGTACACACAAGAAAGAAAGAAAGGTGTTTTTATGTCTATTAGGAGGCCGAACTTGGCCTATGAGACAAATCAATGTACATGGGTGTGTCTTCTTTCAATCGAAAAAGATAAAAGTGCCGAAAAAATTAGTAAAGCCCATATAGAATCTCTGTAGTATGCATGTGGAGGTGCCATGAAAATGGGGGAAGGGTTTGCATGGAGTGCTATATCTGTGATAGTCTATATGCAAACGGGTAGTACAAGCATGAGAATGCATCTGAGCAACTAATTAGCTCCATCATGTACTAATAGCTGGGTGTAAGATGTGGTATACAGGTGGAGGTGGAGTTAGGGCCGCTCTGATGACTACATCGGGATCAACCGTCTTTGGGATCGTCCCTTCTCCATGATGTGATGGTCACGAGCTTCGATCTCCGCAATCTGGTGTCGGTGAAGTCTCGAGGCATGATATCCTATAGCACAAGGTCGTCTCTTAGCTCGAGAGGTCTTAGCTTGCCGAAAAGTCACCCCTCTTGGTGTGTGAGGGGTGTGAGCTGAGGGGGGAGGGCAATTGCACGTCGCAGATTAAAGAAGTTAGTGAGCTGACTTTGTCTCCCTCTTGTTTGGGCTATCGTGGTGGGCTTGAGTAGGGAATCTCTGTGACTCTATATCTCTAGTAAGAATTGCCCGAGCTGTTGTTGATCTATTGAGTCCATGATCTCTCTAACGGTGGGCTTCCTTATAAACAAAGTCTTATATCTGCCTCTGATGTCATCATATGCCCTACATCTGCATACAAAGTGCTCCTCATCCTCCATCCCTTCTCTCCATATGCTGCAAATGCACTCCTATCTGGGAATGTCTTTGGCTCTGCCCGTCTCAATCTATCTCTAGTTAGTGTGATGAGACTCTCGACTGGCCAATCGCTAGCCTCGAGCTATGAGGCATGTAAGTATCCATGTAGCGTGGTCACTGGATAAAACTGTATGACAGTATGTCTAAGAATGGGTCTTGATAGTGTGATAGTCTTGATCCCATGTGTGGTGTGAGCCATGTTTAACTAATGTAGAGGTGTGAGAGATCATGTCTGAGCACAACATTCCTCTCACTACGAGAGAGGTGGTCGGTCTTTCAGATTCTAAATAGGTTTTTCATAAAAGCTTTACAAGTAATTATACCTTATGAAGATTATGGTAAGAAGTCCGATGTGAGTTATTTCAAAGTTTTTGATTCTCCATATTATCTTCACATTGAGAAGAAGGATCATGGTAAGCTTGATGTGAAAGCCATCAAAGTTGCTTTTATTCGTTATCCTATTGAAAGCAAAGGATATAGATTCTATGAAAGCAAAGGATATAGATTTTATGTACCAGAAACATGTGAAATCCTACTCTCATGGAATAGATATGTTGCAAAAAATCAAATTTATGATAAATAGGAAGAAATTCCAGATTTTATTAAAGCATTTGATTATGCACTTTTCAAAAGAAATTGGGATGCTTATATTCAGCCACACAAAGGGGGTAATCAACCCTCTCAAAAAGTTTCAATTGATAAATGTAAAGAGAAAAATACAATTCCTACTATATATTCATCACTATGTACATCACCCTCTCCTAGTCCTACATAACCTCTTAATCTACCAACTTATGAAGTTGGAGAAATTTCAAGAGCTCCAGAGGAAAGAGCTGTAGAGGAACAAGATGTTGCACCAGTTTTTAAGACACTTCGTAAGTGGTTTTTCCAAAGAGTGCAAGATAGTGGTATAGAAAACTCCACAGTGAGGACAAGTCAGACTATGAAAGATCAAATAGATGAGGTAAATTATGCATACCATTTTGAAATTCATAACATTTTTGCACTTATTTCAGTTGACAATGAACTTGCTAGTGTCAAAGATGCATTACAAAGTCTTGTTTAGAAGAAAGCAATGGAGGAGATTGATTCTATCACAAAAATCAAATCTTGCACCTTTATGAGTTACCAAAAGGAAGGTCAGCTATTGGTGTTTGGTGGATCTTCAAGATCGAAAGAAAAGAAGATAGTACAATTGACATGTATAAAGCAAGGTTAGTTAGTCAAAATCATAGTTGGTATTTGTATGCATACGAGTTGATTCGTACATACGACTCGTGCCGTATGTACTCGTACACAAGTTAAAAAAAAGTGTTATTCGGCCTTCGATGCCAAAAACGACTCCTTTCAAAATTTGATGCTCTCGGATTTAGACTTCTGCGGTGCAGTTGTGTGCTAATGAGGTCTTCTACACACTCGTACACCATCTCCTCACCCTCCTAATTTTCTCCAAAGCCTTTTGTAGCCTCTCCCTCACCTTCCCAATCATTCCGTTTATCTCCCTTAGCATTCCAAGTTTCATACACACCACATTTTCACTAATTTGCAGCCTTTAATTTTCC